>JARBDR010000326.1:0-67522 GCA_029721355.1 Tegillarca granosa | reverse complement strand
AAAATTAATGAAAATTAAATAGAAAATTAATGAAATTTAATAAAATTTGATTACCGCATACAGAAATAAATGAAAAATACTAAACAATAGAATAAATAAATAAATTTAAAAAGATTGTCGAAGAAAATGCACCAATAAGGTAAAAAAAAAATAAAAATTGATTATCGAATATGAAAATAAAAAGATAAAAAGTAAGATATCTATAAAAAGCAAAAATAAATAAATAAATAAATAAATGAATAAATGAATAAATAAATAAATAAATAAATAACCTTATGTGGCAAATAAGTTGCAAAATATGTTTTGACTCTTGCAATAATATTGAGAAACTGATGGTAATTAATGAAAATATTTCTAAATTGCAGAGACATATATAACGAATCTCTGTAAATTGCAAGTGTCAAAAGTTTGTCTGATGCAAACTTGGACACTTGCAAATTTAGAAATATTTTCCTGTTTTTGATGTAGTTATAATCACCGAGTACACTAATAAGCAAATTAATCGTTTGCGGGACAGTTTGGTTATTTCCATTCAACAAACAGTCAACAAACTAGAAATAATTAATTAAAAATCTTATCATCAATGAATGCATGAGTGAATAATATACACTAAGTGAAAAAGAAACCGTAGGAAAAATCACATTGAGAGAGAGAGAGAGAGAGAGAGAGAGAGAGAGAGAGAGAGAGAGAGAGAGAATTTCTTCGATTTTAAAGCAAATTAATTGTAAAAATAATTAAAATTATAATAATAATTGATATTTAAAATATTTTGTTCTTTTTTGTCTTCCTTGCATTTTGTTTACGCTTTCCCTTATGCAGCAGTCTAAAGTTTTATCTTCTACACGTACCCTATTGCAAGTTCATATTATACGCTGTACAGACAGTAACGACAACTCTGGTAAACTACTGATCAGAGTTACGCCGCCTGATCATAGTACGTGATAGCTGAAGATGCCCCACCGCGGATGGAGACAATGCCAGATTCTTTACCATTCATTTTTTTCCTCGATACTGTTGTCTCTATCTTTTTCTCTTTTGGAATTATAGAACTTATTTTAGCGACTCAAATCTACAGATTAAACTTGGTACTAATTTGTCTGACTCTATAACACTTTATGCCTGGCGGCTGTGTGTAGGATCGGAAAAAATTCTGTATAAAATTCGTGATTTTCCAACTGGTTTCCGGAGACGCGTCTCACTTCGCATCAGACATAAAATATAAGTGGAACTGTAGAAAAGTAACTTACCTTGATCTATAAGTGAAAAATTCTCTTCTGAAATGCAAATTGAATTCAGAAGTTTTTGGGAGGTCGCGTGGGTCTTTAAACATACATGTTTTATTATTATTATTATTATTATTATTATTATTAAGGAACCTTGTGAACAACATTAACAATTGTG
The DNA here is from genome assembly GCA_029721355.1 of Tegillarca granosa. Classification (NCBI taxonomy): domain Eukaryota; kingdom Metazoa; phylum Mollusca; class Bivalvia; order Arcoida; family Arcidae; genus Tegillarca; species Tegillarca granosa. The sequence continues at coordinate 66,121 of JARBDR010000326.1, read as the reverse complement.
TAAAACGTCTTAGAAAACGTGTAACGGTAACAAATTCCCGGAAAAGCATCGTTTTTATCTTTTCCATTTCCCACGGTTTTTCACATAAATGTTTGTAATAATCACGTGGTATATTCACGAAAACATTTTTTCATCATGAATTTGGATGATAAAGATGTATTTCGGTGGGTAATTTGGTACTTTTTGACAAAGAAATTCTGGACCTATTCCATAATACATTTTGTAGAATATATTCCAATGATACATGTGTTAACTGCATATAGTATTCAAACTTTAGACGACTCGTTTTAAGAGAGACATAGCACTTAATAGAATTATTTCTTTGACGTGATGTTCCCAAAATGCAGATAAATTTCATCTTATTCAAATTGATATGTATATTTCAAATCCACTTTTTGGAGCAAAATATTCGGCCTTTGTCATCTAATCCTTTCTGATTTTATTTTAAAGGGAGGTCTGAAGGCCGTATTATGGACAGATACGTTCCAGACTCTCGTTGTTATTGGATCTTTAATTGGCGTCATCGCGATCGGAAGTGCTCATCTTGGGGGTTTGGGTGAAGTTTGGAGAATAGCTGACCTAGGAGGAAGAATAGAATTTTCAAAGTAAGCTGTACATTTATTTTAGTTAAATATGACGAAATTATAAAAGGGGTAAAAACACAATTGTTTCCCATTTGTAAATCGACTAAGGGTGTAGAAATCGACACGTTCACCACATTTTAAAAATTATGTCTTTATATTTCTGGTCATGCTTTCTTTTTGCCAAGAACAAGAGTGTTTCGGCATTCATTGATACCCCCCCCCCCCATTTCCAGACATAAAATCTAACACCTGTAGGGATATTACTATTACAAGTGCTCGTTTAACCTCTTGCACTACACTTGTAGGAGTCAAGCAAGGTGACGACATATGTCAACTTTTGTTCAACCTTTATCTTGATGGTACAGTGTGTACCTCTAAATATTGACCTTATTATATTGTAAGTTATGATAAATCAGATTAAACACTTTTAAGCCCTTCTGTCCACTACGCCGATAAAGGCCTTTATCAGACTTTAAAGTCAATATTTCGACCACACCAGCGCGCCAAAACACTTAATTGTTTTCAGGAGAGAACCTTGTTCTGTTTTTTTCGTCTGTTACCCTCCAGAAACCTTCCTTACGAACAATACATGTAAATTTAGAACTAATAAGTAGAAAACGAAAGCTCCCTGTTTTCAACTATTTTAATTAAGAACCCCCCTCCCCATCCCCCCACCCCTACCATCTTTTTTTCTTCAAAATTAGATCTTCAATACATTTGAATCTTTGAAATTTAAAATTTAAATTAACAGCAGTTTTAGGATTTGGTAACATACAACAAAATTAACATATCATGATTGAAAATGTAATGCTTCGCCTCATTTCTTATTTTTTTCAGCTTTGACTTAAGCCCTTTTACTCGATGTACATTTTGGGGATTGACAATTGGTTCGTTCATAGGTCAGCTGACTATTTATGGAGCCAATCAAACTATGCTACAAAGATACATGAGCATCAGGAACGTGAAGAACGCACAGATGTAAGCAAGATTTTTTATTTCCTTTAAGTTCAACTTCAAACTTTGTCAAAATCCATTAGTCCCTCAGTTCTTTTAATTCATTTTTTTTATTTCCGACGGGGCAATTTTTTCTTTTTAGGATTTATACAATTTCGTGTTTTTCCAGATATTCCAATTTCCTCTAACATAACAGAAATTATCGCCTCTGTATGTGGAAGAATAATAGAATCTTGACGTGGACTTGAAACACTTTTACTTCACTCCACTAAAGGAGTTGAATTGAGTAATGGTGTTTAACGTCCCAGTATTTCACTTATATCGAGACGTCGCCAGCTGAAGGCGAAACTGCAGAAAATTTGCCTGTTCGTTGCGCTGATGGCATTTTACAGCAGGGTTCTTTATCGTTCCATGCCTGCCATGACACTGGACCTCGTTTATTTTAAGTTCCCATCCGAAAGAACCGTGACTTTCATTTCGTAATGCCGAGTGCTTGGCGAAAGAACAGTCACTACCGACTTTCAAGTCTTGGGTCAGACCCGGTCAGGGTCCGAACACAGGACCTACCACCTACGGAACGAGCACTCTACCAACTGAGCTACCGCAGTGGTTCCCTCCACTAAAGGATTAATATGAATATAAGTTCACGTAATTTCAAGAATGACCATAGTAGATTTTTATATATTCTGGGTACATCATTATTTTTTAAGTTGATATTTAACATTTAACGTTTTTTTCGTTCGGGTGATTGAGAAATAACCTAAATGGACGCTCTATGAAGACTGTATAATTCGCAAAGCACGGCGTCCATTCAAGATATTTCTCAATCAAGGATGTCGCGCATTAGAAGTGGTTCGTACTAGATTACGTCACCGTCAAACACTTCGGCACGTGAGTTGGCGTGGTTAATTGACGTTCGAGTCATTGAGAAATTACCTGAACGTATTTTTGCTTTCCAACCGATAAAATCATTAGAAATTTGTTAATTTGATTTGATTATATATATATATATATATATATATATATATATATATATATGTGTGTGTGTGTGTGTGTGTGTGTGTGTGTGTGTGTGTGTGTGAGCATTTTTAAAAATTAATTGTGTATTACAGATCTCTCTACATCAGTTTACCGGCCACATTACTATTGGTATCAATTGTCTGCCTGTCAGGACTTGTAATATATGCTACATACTACACGTGTGACCCGTTTATAGATGGTAAAATCATATCACGTGACCAGGTAAGCACACCAAAGTGCACATATGGTGCTAGAAATAAGTTTATACCCCGTTCTTGAACCGAAATTATGGTGAAATATTTTAAGTTAAACCATGAGTTCTGTGTTTGTTCCTTTTGTCTATGGCACAATAGATTTTTTTATTACGAATAATATTTGCTGTTTTGATAAAGACCATAGCTGATTCCAAAATGATGATGATGATAGTGATGGTGGTGGTGATGTTGCTAATGATGATGATGATGATGGTGGTGGTGGTGGTGCTTATGATGATGATGGTGGTGGTGGTGGTGGGGGCGACGATTATGATGTCATCATTTATTTATTTATTATTGTTTAATATTTTATATTTATTAATATTAATTAATATTGATTATTCACCCTTGATTTCTTGTTTTCTTGAAGTGAGTTTATCTTGTTACCGGTTTACTATATGGATGCATTCAGTACAGCTCTAACAACTGTGTAATTTTTTTTTCACTTAAAATATTTTCTAAAGTGCAATGCTAGGGGCGTCTAACCTCATGTTATTTAATGCGATTAAACGTTTTTAGGATTAAGGTTAGATGAAAAGTCTCCAATCAAAACGGAGGATAATAAATCATTTGATAAACATAACGCAGATTATTCATTTGACTATGATCTTTAAGCTACTTTAATTTACTTGTAGATTTTGCCTTACTATGTAATGGAAACATTGGGTTACATCCATGGAATTCCGGGACTTTTTGTTGCCTGTATATTCAGCGCTGCTCTAAGGTATTGTATAGCACGTTTTTGTTAGCTCTGGTTATAGAATTCGCTAGCATGCCACACGATCACTACACCTTAAAATATGTTCAAAGTGATATGGAAAATTTTCAGGTCGAAAATCCCCGGGATAAAGCCATTTTACAATGAAAACCTCAAATTATGCGATTAAATGTCCAGTGGAAATTATCATTATTCCTTTTTTATTTATCAATTTTTATTTGTTTATTTATTTTATTATTTTTTTTTTATTTTATTTATTTATTTTTTTGTTTTTTTTAATTTATTATTATTATTATTTTTATTATTATTTGCATAATACCAGTATATAAAAGACTCGCTGTTGTGTTTGAATTTCTGTTTAGACGACTACATTGTCTACATAATGTGATAACTTTCCACCAATTAAAAAACGTGTGACACATGCTGTCCACCTTGTTTACTGCAACTGATAAAACCACTTTTTATGTTTGTGGCCTTTTATTGCTAATGATTTTGTAGCTGCGAAATCTTTATTTTCCACAAAAAAAAATCTTCAATTATTTATAATTAATTATTATTATTTTTGTTTGTTTCAGATCTGATATTCATTTAAATAATTTATACGTAATTTTTATTTTATTTTTAGTTCAATATCATCATGTTTAAATGCATTATCTATTACAACCTTGGAAGATATTATTAAACCCACATTAGAGGGAAGAAAAATAACCCTCTCACCTACTTCAGAAGCGAGGCTGGCGAAGTTACTCGGTAAAGTCAAACTTTTTTACCTTCTAGCTCTATTATCTTTAAATTATTCAATTCTCTTTTGTTTCCAGTATTTTGATTGGTCATATCTTTTCTGTTATTTTTTTATGAAAGAATTGGCTCTGTTACCGGAACTACTTTTTTTACCTATATCCTATACATGCCACAAAAGGTGTCTCACGGCCGCTGTTGGTTTGACCCCGGTTGTCCCCAGTTAAAAGCTTTCATTTGGCTTATAATTGACTTGTCAAAAGACTGCGGTGTTTATTTGCGACATTTCGGGGCAAGTTTACTAACACTCTCGCGTGTTTAATTTCATCTTTAATATCTTTTAGAAAAATATTGTTTCCTCCCGAAAAGCCAAGAATTTGCTGATGCGATGTAAAATATTATTCAACCAGCTAGCAATCTATTTTAACCTGTGCCGATCACAGTTGAGAAATACTACAACACCATCTAGTACATTTCATCACAATCGGTACTGCTGTTTGCAATAATTTTAGAACTAATTTCTTTAATATCGGATTACGCATGCCATCGGGAAATCGGTTTTTAAAGCTGCATTAAGTTTTTCAATTTTCTGATTTTTTTTTTTTTTTTTTTTTTTTTTTTTTTTTTTTTTTTTTTTTTTTTTTTTTTTTGATTTTCTAAAAATATATTTTTTTTTAAAAAAAGATATCTTCTAACCACGATCCGTGACATTCAATTTCTAAAATTTTATTTCTTTTAGCTGTAAATAAACGGAATCCTCTGACCGGTTGGTCAGTGTTTTACGATGGTAATTATGAGCTTGAAGCATGCGCACGGATGTACGGAAAACCCTAGAATCGAAGGTGAAACATGACAGATTGCATTAATTGTCCTTCATTAATATCCAGTTGTATTTGAAATGGTGTTATGTATCCCTTACTAAGTCACAAATGACAAATTCAACAAGGTTCTGCGTTTAATTTATCGTATTTCAACGTTTTGAAAGTTGTGTTTAAATGACCCGGGTTTTGATGACGTAACCATGTTCTAATATTAGATCCCAAATGCTGCATCTCGCAGGGTAATTACTGTAATTTCTTTATTTATTCAAGCTTTTATCGTTGAACCAAATTTAACATTGTTCATTAAGAACATCCTAATTAGATTAGCACAGTTTTAATTTTTTCTTTGGAAAACTTAATGCAGCTTTAACGTTACCCCCTATGAATCCCGTGATTTTCATTTTTAAATGCCCAGTGCTTGGCAAAAGAACATCACTACTTAATTTCAAGTCTTGGTCCGACTCGTCCCGACCTCCTACATACAAAGCGAACATTCTGCCTGCTGATCTTTCAGATAAGACTTAAAACCAAGGCCTTGTCGCGGTCTTCGTAAACGCCAAATGCACCCTTTGTAGTGTTCGAATCTTTAGTCGGCACAGATGACGCTAACAACGAGAAGCGATTTGTGCTAGATTTGATAAAACGCAATGATGTCACAAGAAAAGGAAGTTACACTTTTTAACGGATGTGAAGTTGGTCTTATATGGGCGTGACTTCATGATGAAATGAACAACGTTTAAATAGCAAAGTAGAAATATAGTCATTGGGTTGTAATTTTTTTTACATACTCAATTAAAAATGTTCTTGTTACATTTGTACCTATATATTGTACTGTGTAATTATTCATTTCCGTGGTCTCCAATTTTCCTGGTTTAAGGGGAAAATACCTTTTCCCTGGGTGAAAATTCGTAAACTGTAGTTTTCGTTTAAAATGATGAATTTTTACTAAACACTATTTCCTTGACATGTAAATTCATGGATCAGACTATCCCCGAAATAACAAATTCAAACCTCACGAAAATTAATAATTTTGTATTACTTTATTGATTTTGAGCTTTTTTGTCCATTTTTGGTTTTAATATATTTGTTTCTATTTTCAAGGTTTAGTCGGAGGGTTGCTGGTTGTGGCTTTAGCATTTTTATGCTCGTTACTAGGAACTACAGTTTTGCAGGTAAGATATCAGTTAAGCGTCTTTATTCATGAAAAATGGACTGTTGTCTATCCAGAGTCAGACGTCAAAGCTGAATTCTTTATCTTACATTATTTCTTAGCAAGGGTTTACTAACTATTCTAGCTATTGTAAATTTCTCCTTGTTTTTTGTTTTCTAAATGTGGTGCTTGTTTAAAATTTATTAATTAATTAATTAATTTATTTATTTATTGGACGGATTTGATTGTAGTATAAATAAAAAGAATTTGAATAGTATTGCTTTTTCCTTACTGCTTTAGTTAATTATGCATATGAAGAACCGGCTTATCCTCGATATGGTCTGTTCATCTTGGTTCAGTTTTACCATCATTCACTCAAATTGAGTAAACATTCAAACTCAAATTTGGGAATATTTCAATGTCAATTTCCAGGACATTACACAGTTAAAATTGAATATCTAATGCTATATTTTAATTATTTAGTGTAAGTTTTTTTTTAACAAAACAAAACATTGTCGAATAAAGTTTTCAAATTTTGAAAATATTGACGAGAGAAAATTTGGAATATTTAAGTTGAGTGTACACTCAGCTGAGTAAATGATTGTGAAACTGGGACCTTGTCATGTAACCAGCGTAATAGTGTTAACATTACGTCACTGACGTTAAATTGCGGGGAACATATCCTCTTACCGTCTATCAAGCTAATTAAAATCTTAATATTTGGTTAAGTGTTTAGATATTCAGGAATTTAGGACCAAGGCGTCATTTTAAAAACGACTACAAGCTTGCAGCATCTGTTTAATATTTCATCACAAATGATTACTTTAAATCAAGAAAAAACTTTCGCGTCAGTTAATTATGGCGAGAATCGTAATTTAAATGTTAACGTACTTTTATTTTCGCGTTATTAGAGGATGATTATTGCAAAATTTAGTAAAATACCACAAAAATAAAATTATCACGGAAGATACTCTCGCGAAGGCTTACGCAAAAACAAAACGACCGCGAAAATTAACCGATTTGCAATATGTGTCAATCAAACAAAATTTGCAAAAAAAAGGTAAGTTTAAGTTTAGGAAAATCTTATTACAGGAATGATTGTGAAACTAGGGCCGGGTTTTATTTGTTAATAAAGCCCAAGTTGGTTAGCAAAAATTAAAATCTTGTGTTTGAATCAATATTTTAATTTCAGTTAAAATTTAATTACCACGATTGTTATTATTTACAGAAACGATTTTAGTCAAAATCCAAAGTAAACAATAAATGCATATCATTTTAATTACTTTTTTGAATTTTCACTAACCATTTGGTTTAACTACCAAAGCTTTGAAGAACTTGACCCAGATACTTAATCAAAGATTTGAAATGAGACTCCAAAAACCTATTTTCTCTGAAAACTTTTTTTTTCATTTTTCAAATCGGTAAATTGGATTATCTGTAGATAATGAAGAATAACCATGGATGTGTCCTTTTACCATCTTATGAATCTTTTAATAGTATACCTTATCACAACAGTTGGCGGGTATTGAACAGTTGGAGTTGCCCGTACACCACGTGACCAATATCCTTAACGTTTGTGCAAAAAGTTTTGGAAAAAAGTAAATCGAATTTACAATCCTTTTTTGGGGGGAAGGATTCAACCAATGCGATTAGGTGTCTAATGGATATAACTGTACAGCACGCGTTTCCGAGTTATCACGTGGTTCATTAGTAAACCCTTTTTAAAAACTTCTGGCTTATTTTGCTACCAGTTTTTTTTTATTTTTACAGATAATGATAACTGTGCTTGGTATAGCAGGTGGACCACTTTTAGCATTGTTTTTAATGGGGATGTTTTTCCCTTGTGTAAATGCCAAAGTAAGTAAATTTAATGCTTTTACAAGTGAATATCTGATCAGTTATTTTCTCTTAGTATCATTTGTTTTAAGTATTCGCTCTTTTCGGGGAGGTCAGGTTTAAAACCCAGATGTGGATTGATGGAGACCCGAAAAAGGCTTTTCTGTAAAACCTTTGGCATTTAGAAACGAAAATCACTGGTGATTTGGTTGAAACTTCCTTAACGAATGGTTTGCTAAAGTAACCACCGCATAAAGTCCTGAGTGCCATGAAAAGGTAAAATAAACTTCATTTTTACCAAGTGAAATTCGAAATAAGTGAAATATTCTTACTTGAAAACATTATACATTTAATCAATCAAACTATTTTGTTTGAAATGTGATTATTTTAGTTCCTCTTACCAATTTTCTTCTGTTTGAGGCAATAGTTTTAAGCAGTGCTTTTTCGTTCATTATTATTATTATTATTATTATTATTATTATTATAAATATTGTCATATACCATTTTTTAATGTATTTTTTTTTTATTAAATTCAAAAATGGTATATATGACATTATTATTATTATTATTATTATATATTACAATAAATATTGTCATATACCATTTTAAATGTATTTTATGATTAAATTCAAAAATGGTATATATGACATTAATATTATTATTATTATTATTATATTGCAATAAATATTGTCATATACCATTTCCATTTTTGAATGTATTTTATGATTAAATTCAAAAATAGTATATATGACATTATTATTATTATTATTATTATTTGATGTCATTTTTCAAGGCAGCAATTTTCTGAGTTTTTAAGCAGTGCTTTTTGTTTGTTTTGGGTTGCAATTGATATTTCATTCTTAAACATAGAGGTTTTCCAGGAAGCAATTCTAAGGTTTTAAAACCGTGCTGTCTGTGTGTTTTTGGTTGGTAACTTTTATTATTATCTTATTCTCGAATTTATTAAATTTTCCAGGGAGCAATTTTTGGGTTTTTAAGCAGCGCTATTTGTGTGTTTTGGATTGCTATTGGTTCTTTTATATATGAAGCGCCATTACCAATGCTGTCATTTAGATCAGATGGATGCACAGTAAATGATCATGTGACATATAGTAGCTTCAACTTGTCTGCAAGAGTTATCGACCTTGCCAATCACCATCAGTTAGATATCCTAACAACGCCTGCGCCAAACTCATCACCAGAAGAATGGTAAGAATATATGTATATAGACAGTTAACAAAAAGAAAGGAAACAGACTCGGTTGACACAAGTGTTGCTACCACTGATTGTAAAACCTTTAGCTTTCGACAAACAATAGCAATAATGGCAAACTGAATTGCAACAGAGAACGTTACCGTGCTTTGAAGAAAATCCGAAGATTAAGCTTCTTCGTTAAACACAAAAGGAGCAATTGAAAAGCACATGGCGAATTTTGTCCGGATTGTTTTTATTTTTAGTTTTCAATGCAATAAGTTTACATATAGCTGTACAATAGGATTTTTTTGGAAACATCATATTTGATTTTACACTGCTATTTTACAGAATACTAAAGCTTATTTTAAGAATGTAGATACTGCTTTAAACATAAAATGCGACCTTCATGTTTAAATTGTGTTTTTGTATATAACAATATTTTTGTTTATATTTCTTTGTTTAATGTAGGTCGGGGATCAAGATGATATATACAATTTCGTTTCTATGGTATCCCACTGTTGCCATAGTGATAGCATTGATAAATGGTATATTCGTTAGTTGGATAACAGGTATGTGATATAAGCCTAAAAAATACTTTGGAAACTTTTATAAGTATGAAGAACTTTAAATTTCAAAATGTTTCCATTACCATAGAAACCAAAAAAAAAAAAAAAATAAATAAATAAATAAATACGAAAAGCCACAAAATGGCCAAAATTCTTTAAGAAGTATTATCATTAGTTAATGTTGCATCCAATATTTCAATTTTTAAATGGCTTCCATTACCATGGGAACCAACCAAATGTTTTGAGCGTCAAAAATGGTCAAAACCTTTTTACATACTATTTTCAGTTATGGGCGTGCCTGCTGTGCTCGAAGTTTTAAAATTTCAGATAAATATGATGCCGTTATTAGGTTGGTTTTTTTTTTTAATTTTTACTTTTAATTTCATTTTTGTAAGGATGGAGAAAGGATGCCATAAGTCCACGTTTTATCTACCCTGTTACGGAGAATCTCTGCTGTGTTTTACCTAACTGTATACTCAATTGTCTTGACTGTCATCGGTTATGGAGTTATGTAAGTAAAATAAAATGTAAAAAAAAACAAAAACAGTACAGCCAAGAACCTGAAACAATGGAAGTCCTAAGAGGCACATGGCATGTACCAGGTATGATACTTTGCTGGTATAAACTACAAAAATGTAATATTATGACCAAATTTCAATGAGAAAAATTCATTGTTCAAAAAACGTTCAAGTTTTAAAAATTGAGTTTAAATTCTTGTTCATTTTTTAGAGAAATGAGGTGCTGTGGGAAATTTGGCAATTCAAAAAAAACTTGGTTTATATCGTACCTAATGAATTTTTATTTAATAATATTCTTATTTCTACCTTAAAAGCCCATTATATAATTACAGATATAAATTCCGTTGGTTTTTTCCCGGTTTGGACACTCAACACAGTGTAATCCTCTTTTGTAGTCCGCGGAAGGTGTCAAAATCACAAGGAAACATAATTTGACCTTGGCGTTTCCCCTGAATAAGACAAGACAAACACATATTAAGGAGTTGACTTGAGTAATGATGTTAAACGTCCCAGTCAAGAATATTCACTTATATCGAGACGTCGCCAGCTATAGGCGAAAGTGCAGAAATTTTGCCTGTGTGTTGTGCTGATGACATTATACAGCAGGGTTCTTAGTCGTGCCACGCCGTGAAACGGGACCTCGTTTATTTTAAGTTCCCATCCGAAAGAAACGTGACTTTCATTTCGTAATGCCGGGTGCTTGGTGAAAAAACAATCACTACCCACTTTCATGTCTTGGGTCAGACCCGGCCGGGGTTCGAACCCACGACCTTCCACTTACGGAGCGAGCACTCTACCAACTGAGCTACCGCAATGACACACATATTAAGGCCAGTTTTGCATTGGTATATGACATTTCATAAAGGAACAACATTTCTTATTAATCTCAACGATTAACCAAACCAAGTGTTCATGTGATGCGTGAGTTTTGTGAGTGTCACTGATTTGTTTTGCACTCTTGCACTTAAAACGGTATTATTAGAAGTTGAGTAATATGTGTTTAACGTACCGATCAAGAATATTTCACTTATATCGAGACGTCGCCAGATAAAGGCGAAAGTGACGAAATTTTGCCTGTGCGTTGCGCTGATGGCATTATACAGCAGGGTTCTTTGTCATGGGAACGGGCCCTCTTTTATTTTAAGTTCCTATCCGAAAGAACCGTGACTTTCATTTCGTAATGCTGAGTGCTTGGCGAAAGAACAGTCACTACCCACTTTCAAGTCTTGGGTCAGACCCGGTCGAACCCACGACCTCCCACTTACGGAGCGAGCATTCTACCGGTATTATAAGGAGTGCTCAAATATTTTCTCTGCAATGCTGCAGATTAATTGTCAAAGCAAACAATTCAATTCATTTTACTGACACCAAGGCAACCACCCGAAGCATATGACCAAAACAAGTCATCCGTATGGCCAACCGGTTAGGAGAGGGAACATACACACATTTTTGGCTTGATTTTTAAAAACTTTTGTTCCACCTATAACACCAATCCTGTGTCATGTGCCCATTGTATTATTTGCATCAGTTCACGGCGTCTCGAAAGGTTCGTAAATCGGGTGTTGTTTGAGGTTTTATAAATCATGTTCATGTTGGGCGTGAGTTTGGTGAAATTTTTTGAATTGCTTTGTACAAGTGCCCCGCACTTTCGCAAATAAACAAATCAGTCACTTAGTTTATTTAACTGCTACCGAACCAACCAATAGATTCCACCGGCAAAAAATTACTTCTCACTTGCAGGCTATTGTTTGTCAAAATGCACCATAATCAGAAAGGGACGAAAGCCTACAATAATATGCTTTGGATAGGATTTAGAATTTAATGCCATAGTAAGGAATTTTTTCAATGTAACTCAACATTATATGTAAATAGAGTAGGAAGGGATAATTAGATTTAGAACATTTAAAATAACCTTAGCCATATCTTACCGGGGTAATCCACATCGTTACCAATTACGATGAGAGTCAGATATCTATTTTTTTTTACAACAGAACGTTAGAACAGAAACGCATCTATTATCTGATGACGATGATGAAGACGACGTGTTATCAACACACATGCTTAAAAAGAGAAACAGAGAGACGGCGAGATTATTGCCATCCAAAACAAATCGAATGGATAGCTTCGAAACGGAAATAAGTGCGACAGACGACACAGATGTTTAATTAGGAAACGGAAATAAGTGCGACAGACGACACAGATGTTTAATAAGAAAACGGAAATAAGTGCGACAGACGACACAGATGTTTAATTAGGAAACGGAAATAAGTTCGACAGACGACACAGATGTTTAATTATTTGAAACAGAAATAATTATTTAAAACGGGAAAAAAGTGCGACAGACGACACAGATTAGTTATTTAAAACGGGAAAAAAGTGCGAAAGACGAAACTGATGTTGAATTATCAGATAATAACGAAAGAAGACTCTGTTGCGTAAATGTGTTGTGTGCATGTGCACAACAGAACTACAGCTTTTGGCGAAAATGTTTCTTTATTTGTATGACGATTTTTAAAATTTTATTTTACGGGTATTATCAATTTTATTGTACAATGAAAATATAGTACCGCACAATTGTTCTCAGGGCTTCAGTTGGGACCCATATACATATTATTTGTTTTCGGAGAATATTCTCGTATTTGTGAACGTTTAAAATTTTTAATTTTTTTAAAAATAAAATAAATTATATAAATTGTTATCAAATTACGGATATTATATTCAAATAAGATTACAATACTCTTAGTCAATATTGAAGTGAACGTCTAGGGGTGTAGATAGCAACCAATTATAACCGAGGCAAAAAATAGAAGCGCCGAAGGAGCTTCAAATCAAGGGGGTTCCGGGGCATGCTACCCCGGAAAAAATTGAAAACTAGACGTTAAAGGGTGCATTCTGGCGAAACCTGAACCTGATATTTGTTAAGACCGTATGAATAATCAAGTCTGTACTATTAAGTAAAAAAGGTAATTTTATATTTGTTCACTATAAATTTATCTTTATCCTTTTATATTTTCTTTGTATTTATGTAACAAATTTAAAAAATAAATACGATCTGATTTTTTACCAAGGCAGATGCCTCTGTTGCCTCATAGTAAGCTACGCCCGCGATGTCCCATCTAAAACCGACTGTTACTTTGAGGGACAAAATGTGTCGTTTATCCGGTCGATTATCTTTATACCGGGATATCGCCATTTTGCGCTAATCACATGACAAGACTTCCAGATCTCGTATAATTAACATATAAAAACATTAAAAAAAACTGCGCATGTTTTGCATTAGTGGAATATAGTAATGGTATTTGACACCCCAGTCAAGATTCTATCCTTTATAATGAGGCGACCAGGTCTGTTAATGGCGGAAGAAATTGGAGTACCCCGAGAAAACTAATGACCTTCGGCAAGCAAACTGATAAACTTTCTAACCCTAACATCTGCCCGAGTTGGATTCAAATTTAGGCGCTGATCGCTTAGTGTTAACGTAAGATCAATTAGTCACAGAAGATCCTTGTCAGCAAACGAGACTCGCTTGTCAGGGATAATTCGATAATTCATGTAGCAGCATAACAATGCAAACGTGGCTAGAGTAACCAAAACCTGGCAAAACAAATACACATATACAGATTGTTTGCGTAAAACATTTAACCAACCAAAAACCCAAGTTTTACGGGGCAAATTCACAAAAGTTTCGTGATTCCTAGATCTAATGCATCATGTTAGTCACACGAAAGTTAAGCTAGGTTTTAAAATAAATAAATAGATGTAATTCCAGCAATACTTGTCTTTAAGTAATATTTATTATTTATTTATTTATTTATTGTTTATCTATTTATTTATTTTAATATTATTTCATATATTCATTTATTTATTATGATTTTAAATATTTATTTTTATTATATATATTTATTATTATTTTTATTAATTTATTTTATTATTATTTTATTTATTTTTTATTTTAATTATACTATTTTTTTAAAAAAATATATAAATACCACTAAATATATACTTGGCAAAAAATATTGTAACCAACAACCAAGAACAAAAAGCAAAGGAATAAGCAAACAAGACAAGAAAACAACAACCACATACAGAGACTATGGCTAAAAACAATTAACTAAAACACGAATATAAAGTGCCTGAATAGGCATTAGATCCGCTGGTGGAGTAAAACTCCCGAGGGTATTATCCATAACTCAGTTGGCAGTACTTTGTACTGTCAGAAAATTAACCATTTAGCAAAATTTTCAGCCGTCTTAAGTTTTGAAATTTATTTAAAACTAACGTTTATTCCTGATGCAAAGCATGCCTTAGCTGGATTTGGATTCATATAATTTTGGAATTATAGATTCATTATTTTCAACTGTTTTGCTTATGTTTTTTATCTATCAGACTTTTCGGCCCCTAGTGTCACTGATGAGGAATGATTTCCCGAAATGTGCACATCTGGCAAAATTTAACAGGTATTTTTGTTATATATATCAAATAAGAGAAATATTGTAAAATATACTGCCGCGCACCAGTGTCACCTAAACTGGTAATCGATAGCATAGATATCAACTGTGCAAAAAAAGTTAAATTTATTTAAAGTAACATCACCTTGACCTTTGATCTATGACCTTCAAAAGCATTTTTTCATTCTTTCAAGAAAATTTAACAGTATATAGCTTGTTATAAATCAATCGAAGCAAACTGTGCAAAAACTTGCATCTTATAAGGACAGACATTTAGACAGACAAGCAGGTAGACTACAGGCGGACGGACAGACAGACAAAAGTCAAGACAATCAGTCAGTTAGAAAGACAGACAATCAAACAGTCAAACAGACGGACTCACAGACGGACGGAAAGAAAGACCAAACGCTGACTACTTCCGTCAAATTATTGAATTTATATTATTATTATAATTATTATTATTACAATAGAAAACTGTCCAGTGGTGTGGTTAAAGCACTATAAGAAAACAATATATTCGATAATAGCAAAAGCACACATAAATAAATTTTAAAAAAATATTAATTTATAAAATAAAAAATAAATAAATAAACTGATAATAATAACAATAATAATTCATTAATTATTACTAAACATTTTATGGTTTTCTTTTTAGTCTAGTCAATCTATGAAAAAATAGGGTCAAACCTCAAAGCAATTGCAACAAAAATATTTTTATGTGTTTGTTTTTAGGAATTGTGTTTTTATTCACCATAAAAAATATACCAATTTCAATCCAGTGGAATTTGGGTTTTTTGCCAATTGAAGTTACCAATAGCATTTTCTATAGAAAATGGAGGTAACTCTGTATTGTGATCCTAAATTTTACACAAAAATTTTCAAAAACTTCAAAGTTTTCTCTGATACTATTTGAAAAACAACCTAGAAATTAGATGGAAATTTATACATTGACTAAAAATAGATAATTAAGACAATTTAGAATGTATTATTTAAAAAATTAAATAATTTTGTTGAAAGAATTTATGGAAAACGCTGATTAAGGGCATGTTGATGAGATGGAAAAAAGATTTTTTCACCTCAAATATGTTTTGTTATACACAAAAATGATAAAATAAGTATATCTCAGGTTAAAAACATAACTTTTCTATACTTCTACTTCATTACTTTGAGTATTCTGTTATTACTTCCTCATCACTATAGAAACATTAGATTGTGAAAGACTTAAAATAAAATGCAACTGAATGAAAATGGACCAATGATTTCACTTTTAAGGAAATCAGACATGTTGAATATACATATGGAATCAATTATGATTGAATAATTCTAAGGTCTTGCTTTATTTTTTGTTAAAATAGCAAAAAACATATGATAATTGGACTAAAACTCCACCTGTTTTACAGGAGTTATCTCCCTTGTCTAGAGAAATCCCCATAAGAAATTAAAACTTCTCAAAAACTTGTTTCCCCTTGTCAGATTTTGGTAGACTTTTTACTATAAACATTTCATGTATTTGGGAGCATATTAGTAACAAAAATTATTCTGTTGCAATTAGTTTGAGGTCAAACTGTAGATTGACTAGACTATTTGTATCATACAAAATATCATAATCTGCGAATTTTCACTTTGTAAACAAAATATAGCCTCGCCCATTTTTTTATCTACCGATATAACTTGACGTCACGATACGAAGTTGACAACGTTGCTATAGACCTTTCCACTCTTTACATAATGGCAAATTGTAATCTGGTTGAGATAAAACTTTGTATGTAGACTTTTATCAGCCTGCCGATAAAGACAACAATGTAAAACAACGTATTACGTGTATTAATTGTAAATAGTCCAAATCACCTGTTTAACGAGTTTTGTGGAACTTTGTTTATTATATTATCAGTACAAAAAAAGGTGGGCAAATAATTATTCCTGAAGGAAGAAAAGATACGGCAACCGGAAAACTTGAAACAAATTATCAGGCGTGTCTATAATGAAAACGTAGGATATCTGTTTAACAAATTCGTGGATTACGACAAAAATACTGACAAACAAAAATACTGGAAGAAAAAACGGCAACTCAAAATATACGAAGCCATTTATTCAAAGCGATATTTCAAAAAACGTTTATAAATTATCAGAAAATTTTGTAGCTAAAGGGGAAAAAACTATAACTTGAAGCATAATGAATTTCACGGAAGCAACACTTCGTTCCTGTCGGAAAGTGTGTGAGCTATGTCCAGGAGAACCGATTGGAGAATTTGTTGCGGTGGATTATGTACTTTTTGCAGCTGTTTTGGCAATATCGGCTCTAATTGGAGTTTTCTACATGGTAAAGGAAGCAAGGGCGGCAAAACAAGCAACAGCAGACGATGTTTTGATGGGAGGTCGTGATATTGGGATATTTCCTATAGCAATGTCATTAATGGCCAGCTTTATGTCGGCCATCACTGTTCTTGGAACACCAACGGAAATGTATAATAATAATACAAGTTACTGGATAGCCGGAATGGCAATGATATTAACAGTAATAGTGACCAATCATGTGTTCTTACCATTTTTCCACAATCTTAATTTGACCAGTGCGTACGAGGTGAGTTTATGAATTGTAATATGAAAATATAATTTTTGGCAAATATTCTAAATATTTTTATAGTGTGTGTATAAATACGCTCGTACAAGTTGTAGAAAAAGGTAATACGGTAGATTTGTTGATTTAATGGGGTTTTACTTCACAGTCAAGAATGCTTCACTTATATCGAGACGTCATCAGCTGTTGAGATGACAGAGAGTCTTACCTTTGCAATGTTTATAGGGCAATGTGCAGGAGGGGGGGGGGGGGGTTCTTAAGCGTACCACGCCTGCCTTGAAAAAAATTGAACTTTTGAACCTGTATGTACCGAATATCTTCTTTCTTTTTTTTCATATTGGACAGGATTTTGATAAACGCGTGTTATTTTTCAGGGTTTTTTTTCAATGGTTCAGTTTAGAGAGGATTTTTATAGGAAGAGTTCAATTTAAAAAGTTTCTACTTTGATATTTTTAGACCACATCAAGTTAATGACATAGAGATGCCATATAAATTATCAATTGATTAATTTTATCGGACTTCATAAGCTTATAAGTAAAAATTTTGATTGATAACATATGATGATGATATTGCCCATAGATATTAGATTATATATATATATATATATATATATATATATATATATATATATATATATATATATATATATATATATATATATATTTATTTATTTATATATGTGTGTGTGTGTTTGTGTGTGTTTGTGTGTGTGTTACTTGGTTTGGTTAATATTATTCAGCTAGGTTATTAGAGTCTTTTAAGAAGGGAGAACAGGTGTACCCGGGGAAATACGCCGGTTTTCGAAAGCGAACTGGCAAACTTTTATCTGTCTGAGATTGGACGGAAAGCTTTGTTGTCCGAGGCCTGAAGTTTTGACCATTCGGTTAACGAGAGTTCCTGGTTGAATTGCATAATTGTATGGGAAAAAAATACAAATTTGAAATAAGTATAGATGTATATTCTACAACGTATGCGTCTACAGATATTTGCAAACAATTTCTGACTTAAAAAATCTGACTTAAAACACCCAATTCCTTTTCAGGCATTATCCAAATTGTTGTGTGCGCCTTCAGAAAACATTGCTCTTAAATTTTTAGTTTTACTGGCTCCTAGCCTTCAAGAACATGTACTGGAAAAATACAGTAGACTTTAGTTATAACAATTCAGTTATAACAAAATCAGATTACTAAAGAAGTCCTTAAATTTCCCCAGCCCTGAAATTTCCCCAACAAGGCTTTATTTACATTGTATTTTTAATGCTTATAAAGAATAATGACTTTAAGGAAGTGAATATACCCGTCTTTTGGCACTCTGTATTAATCATGTAGTCTTTTTTGCACTTAATTTTTTTAAAATTTAGGCTGAATACAAAAACCTAACACGATTATCAATAATCATTTATAACATTTCATTCATTTAAAAGTTGACATAGGCCTAAATAGACTGAGGGCACAACAACAACTCTTTCCAAGTTGATCCATTTATATTCTGTAAAATGTGGTTATTCCTTGAAAAATAAGTTTACAAAAAGTTAACATAGACCCAAAAGAACGGAAGGTACAACAGCAATTCTTTTCCATTAAGCCCTTCGTGTACTGTAATGTGTAGTAATACTGTCATAATAAGTTGTCACTATTAGTTTTATCTGGTAGTGAAACCCGTATTTCACTCGGTATCGTAGATACTTTGCTTATTTCACTTACAACATATATTCACATAATATAATGGAAGCAATTCACTTCTCCTTGGAACACTTAAATAATCGATTTTCGATAATGTTTATCAGTTTTACTTAATAAACTTTAACATTAATAAGTTACTTTGAAACATTGATGTTTGTTTTAGTTTAAAAGTAAAACTAAGGCATTTACAAGCATGTAGAAACATGTAGCTAAGTTGGTAAAGTGTCGATAGCACGTTTGAATCCGGTCAGTGGCATGATTTCACCTTTAGCAAATTTAATCAGTTCACATAGCTGCTGACAGTATAACGAACCAAGGATACAGCATATTCTGCAACAGCTGTATCGATGGGCTAGAAGCTCAGAGTCTCGATCAGTACAACCTTCTAAAATCTAGACATTTGTACAATACAAAACAGTGTCGTTTGTTAAACCCATCCGGTACAGCAGTGTTTCAACACAATTTTGCCTTTGGAAAGAAGAATATTATTGGTTGCTTTTTGACAGCCTTCACTTCTATGTTTAGTGAAAGTCAGTTGGTTGTATATTTTCACAGCCTCGTTTAGTCTTTATAAGGTTAATACTGATTGGTTTGTTGACTATTGAGCAGCACCATTTAGCTTTTTATAAGAAGAAACTGGTTGGTTTAATTGTAACCAGCATCATACAATGTAAATGTCATGTAGAGAAGTTTGATTTTTTACCAAAAAAATTTTCAAAATTCGACACATCACATGCAGAATTTTTATTATCCATTTCGGTAAAAAATTAAAAAAAGAAACTTCTGTATGTGACATAATGAAAAAGGAAATCGGTGGTCATTTACCTTTTCTTGGTAGAAAACAGTCGGTCTTCAACTAAATAAGCGTAATATTTTGGTAAACTCAAAGCTAGTTAGTTGTTTATTGTGCAAAATCCATTAAACCTCTATTTGGTAGAAGTTGGTTGGTTGTGTTTACGCATGTTTTACCCCTTGTAAAGTGGAAATTGTTTGGTTGAGCCGTTATAGACTGGAATCTGGTTGGTTGTTTTTACGCCAGTTTTACCGCGTTATAAAGTGGAATCTGGTTGGTTGAGCCGTTATGAACAGGAATCTTTCTGGTTGTGTTTACGCCAGTTTTACTGCGTTGTAAAGTAGAATCTGGTTGGTTAAGTCGTTTTGAACAGATATCTTTCTGGTTGTTTTTACGCCGGTTTTACCGCGTTATAAAGTGGAATTTGGTTGGTTGAGCCGTTATGAACAGGAATCTTTCTGGTTGTGTTTACGCCAGTTTAACCGCGTTGTAAAGTGGAATCTGGTTGGTTGAGCCGTTATGAACAGGAATCTTTCTGGTTGTGTTTACGCCAGTTTTACCGCGTTGTAAAGTAGAATCTGGTTGGTTAAGTCGTTTTGAACAGAAATCTTTCTGGTTGTTTTTACGCCGGTTTTACCGCGTTATAAAGTGGAATTTGGTTGGTTGAGCCGTTATGAACAGGAATCTTTCTGGTTGTGTTTACGCCAGTTTAACCGCGTTGTAAAGTGGAATCTGGTTGGTTGAGCCGTTATGAACTGGAACATGGTTGTTTATGTTCATGCCTGTTTAAGCCCTTTTATTGTAAATGATTGGATGGAATAAATAAATAAAACACACATAAATATTAATAAATAAATGAATAGATAAATAAATAAATAAATAAATAAAAACGTATAATAAATAAATTAAAAACATATAATAAATAAATAAATAAATAAAAAAATAAATAAATGTATAAATAAATAGATAAAAGCATAAAATAAATAAATGAATAAATTTTTTCGATTTGAGAAGGGTTCAAAAAACTGAAACATGATGGTCAGTATTAGAGTGGATTTAGATAATAAGTTTGTTTAAAGTTCTAGTCTATACAAAACTGACCAAATGACCAGTCTA
The DNA here is from genome assembly GCA_029721355.1 of Tegillarca granosa. Taxonomy (NCBI): domain Eukaryota; kingdom Metazoa; phylum Mollusca; class Bivalvia; order Arcoida; family Arcidae; genus Tegillarca; species Tegillarca granosa. Next base: position 45,151 of record JARBDR010000326.1, on the reverse strand, counting down.
TATTTGTTTGTATAAACGGTTTCTTAATCTTTCTCAAAAGAATTGATATCTTTACGAAATGATAAAATGATATATAACTTAAATAAAATTTAATACGCCTAAATTTTTGAAAATTTATGACCTTTTGACATTTTCCTCTTACTAAAGATGACATGTCCATAACAATAGAAATATTTGTACAACAGGTTGACCAGTGGGCTATCTTTTAATAAATAAACAAACGTGTATCTTCTACCTAAAAATTTGAATTTGACCTTTATTGAACTCTTATACGTCACTTATAAATAACAAAACACAGAAAAATAATTAGAAATCTAGGCAACCAACAGTGGTGGAAACGAAGGGGGGGGGGATTTGAAGTCTGTCAATCTGTCTTTAAAGATATCTTGCAAGTTTCGTTCAGAGGAACCAATAAGAACGTTTGTTGCATAAGATTGTCCTCTTTGACTGAAGATTTAGCAATGTCAGCTCTGATTTGATTGTTTTATAAGGTTAAAAAGGCAAAGAATTCCGAAAAGACCTCAGCAGACGACAAACTAATAGGAGGTCGTGATATCCGTGCTTTCTTTTTCGTAATGTCGATTTAGCAAACTTACTGTCGGTCATTGTGATTGAATTAAATAAATGGGGTTTTACGTCCTCGGCCAGTATAATTTTAGGTTCAAAGACGGTAATTTGAAACAATAATGTCTCTTTGGATAGCGGAAATGTCGATGATTTTGACTGCGGTCATAACAAACCAAGTATTCCAGTTCTTATTGTTCTTTTTAGTGGTGCTGGCGCTTGTGGTAGCATTGATTCATCCCTCACAACATATTTACTTCTTTCTGTAATTTAACTTAAAGTTGGTGTGCCTGTTCGATAACATATTCATAATGGACCATTATTTTTGTTTAGCTTACCTTGTAAACACTGGTAAGCCGCCATCATCATCATCATCATCATCATCATCATCAAAAACCCTTTTTAAAAATCCACTAAAATATAAAAGTAAGGCAAAGAGCAGCGAAACATAGCTTCAGCAACGTCTGGTTTCCAAAAGGTTGCATGGGAAATTCAAAGTTTTCTATTATGCAATACAATTTTGATTTTGTTGTGTTTGTAAAATTGTTTCACGTCGCAGCAGCAATTTTTACGCTATACGCGAAATTTTGAATTATCTCCGTGGGTTTAATATATGAACAAGTTAGTGTATGCGTGAAATGTGCTCGGTTGTGTTATGGTCTGCCTTGTACTAATGCGCACCTGTGGTGACTTTTTGTAAGATGCCAGGTCAACGAGTCTTTATATGACACAGACGGGAATAATACCACCCAGTCACATTATACCGTTACCGGATGAAACATTCTACACTCTGTCTTCTTAATGCTGGGCGCCAGTCAAGGAAGGAGTTTATCTTTTTGAGTCTTTTGTAAATGACACATCCCCGGTTCGAATTCATGACCCCCGCTTTGGAGGTAGACGCTCTTCAACTAAGCAATATAAGCATTAAAATATAAAACATCTTAGTGAAAATGATTGTTTATCTGGTACCCAGTCCTATAATACATGAAATGGAATATCATATCAGCGACATTTAAAACGTTTTAATTGTCGCTGGAAATGTGATGACGTATTGATGAAGAAGTGATGTGTTTTACAACCACCCTCCACCCCGCCCCCGCATCCGATTCTTCAAAAATACTTTAACAAATGAGTAGTTGTTTTTAGAAAACCAAAGTACCATATATCGCTAGATACATGTATCATGAACAAATGACTGACTGCTAGTATATTGTTGTAATTTTTAAAAATATACTTTCAGTATCTGGAAAAGCGTTTCAACAGAGCTGTGCGGGTTTGTGCATCGGTAATTTTTATATTAAATATGGTAAGTATGCGTATACTAGTAATAAATAAATAAATAAATAAATAAATAAATAAATAAATAAATAAATAAATAAATAAATAAAATAAATAAATACATGTACATAAGTAAATAAATAGATAAATAAATAAATGTAATAGGTCACCTTCTCCAGTTCGTAAAGTTTACCGCATATTATTGTTCCGATCTAAAAAATAAATACTTTTCCATAGCACTTTGTTTCAACAACGGAAATCGACGGAAATGACGTCAGTTTTAGGTTTAGAAAACTGAATGTCTAAATATATCTAAATATTAATAAAAAGAGAAAGTATGATTTTAATTTTTCAGAATTTATTAGATAAAGAATGTTCCATTACATGAGGTTAGGATAAAAATAGCCTTGTGTCTGGTCAAATAATGTAAGTTCGAAATTAAAAAAATTGAACTTATATTTTTTTCCTTGGAAATATTGTCTTAGAAACAAGTGCGCATTGTTGCATTGTATTTTTTTTTTCTGTTTTCAGCTTTTATATATGGGTGTAGTTTTATATGCACCATCCTTAGCGCTAAATCAAGGTAAGTTAAACGAAATATATTGGAGATATATATAATACATGAAGTTTTATCTAAATAATATTTTTGTCTATTTTTTTAAATATCATTCATAATATTTGTGATAGCTTCCATTCTGTAGGTTTCCATACTTATGTTAAAAAAATTTCTTTGGTTATACCAAATAGGTGAGCTATGTTTTCTTCTGACTACTCTTGTAAGTGTGAGCATGTGTTTTGTTGACTGAGTGACCGAGTGACTTACTAATCAATCGATTGAATGACTGCCTGTCTGAGTGATCAACTGACCTACTGATTGAACATGACCTACTGACTCTGACTAACTGACTGACTGATTGACTCACTTACTCACTCACTCACTGGCGGCATGGGCATAGTCTGATTAACTGACTGACTGATTGACTCACTTACTCACCCACTCACTGGCGGCTTGAGCCTAGTTTCACAATCTTTCACTCAATTGAGGGTACACTCAATTCAAATAAACCCATTTTTTTTTCTCATCAATATTTTAAAATTTTATGAGACAATGTTTTGTTACGTTCAACAAACCTACACTAAACAATTTGAATATAAAATTACATATTGGAATTCAGCTGTTAAAAATTGACATTGAAATATTCCCCAAATTGAGTTGAATGTGCACTCAATTGAGTGAATGTGAAACCGGGTCCAGAATAAGGTACTGCTAAAATGATGAACAAATAAAAATTTTTCATTAACAATAATTCTTGCTCGATCTGATCTGAGCATGTAATATCTTTCCGTGTTGAATATAAAATTTATTTCACATTTCAGTAACCGGATTAAGTCTGGAGTTATCGATCGTGGCTATAGGACTTGTGTGTACTTTCTACACGGCTTTGGTAGGTACAAATTCAGCGAGTTAGAATGCTTTACGTCTTAGCCAAGATTGATTTTCTTAAATCAAGACGGTGCCACAAACTCTTGACTATTCGCAATTTTTTCACACCAAAGGTGCCATTGAATATTTAATGGCAACAGACGGAGGGCAATGATTTCGTGCATACCTTCAAACTGTTTTTTTAATCGTCAGTACGTATGACTTTCATTATTTTATTTTTACTTTTTATCTATTTATTTATTTAAAGTCTTAATTTATTGTTTTTATTTAACTTGAATATAATTTCTAAAAAGATATTTTCAAAAAAATCTTGAAACCACATGAGGACCGTCCGATATTGAATCCTAAGGTTTTTTTTCTTCAGGGTGGATTACGTGCTGTGGTATGGACCGATACCTTTCAGACGTTTGTGGTAATGGCGGGATTGATTGCTATAATAGTTCAGGGTTCAATAGATCTGGGCGGATTTGAACAAGTGTGGAATATCGCAGATACAGGAGGAAGGATACACTTTATTGAGTAATATTTATTTTTAGTTTATCGTGTATATATCAAATAAGTTTAAGAAACTTTTTTCTAAACTTTTTAAGAAGGATGAAGTAATTGTGTTTTGTTCCCCACTTAAATCCGGGAAACCGAAGTGCCCGAAACATAATCTACCTGCGTCAATCGAACTTTTTAACACTGGGATATGCCTTCGTTAAAATATACCCTTCTTTGGAATAGAACTTCGGCTATGAGAGGCATTTTGAAAAAATTGGATCATACTTCGGTTGTCAAGGCCAGAGCAAAGCAATGGTCCAGTAAAAATATTTAGGCCATCGAATATAACTATCTTGACTTTGAAGTCGGACCTAACAAAATGGTTTTAAAGAGTAAAAATAACCGGGGTTCTAGAAGGATGAAGGTAACTAAAAAGATCGCTATGTACGCGAAATGATTGTTCATACAAGGATATATCCAGTGAAAAAAGACGACATATTATTTATACACCGAATGACTTTTTAATAATAATAATAATAATATTATTATTATAATAATGATAACAGCGGTTTGCAAGTTTCTTCTAAATAGGGCTGATATGTGTGTGTTTTCATTTTAATCAATGTTTTGTATAATTTTTCAAGTAATTCTACATTCATTTCCAGATCAGCGTCATGTCATTTTTTTAAATCCTGATAAAATATTTTCAAAAAATGTCATATCGTAAAATTTTTGTTATTTCGTTAAAATATTACATCAACTCCAGGTACATTTATTTAAATCACTTTTTATACTTTTTTGTAGTTGGGATGCTGACCCCACTGTTAGACATTCAATATGGGCTCTGATAATTGGTTCATTTGTTGGTCAGCTGACAATCTACGCAGCCAATCAGACGATGATACAACGGTATTTAGCAATAAAAGAGATAAAAAATTCACAAAGGTAAATCAAAGTTCCAAAACATATTTCAATTTCAATTTCAATTTCACTTCACCAAAACATAGACACAACCACTAATTCAAAAGTGGAAGGTTTGGAGCCGCGATGGCTTAAAGACGTTTTCCTTTAACCCAAAACGTCTCGTTCTTGTAGGTCTAACCCACGTTGACAACATTTTACAAAAGAGTTCCTTTTATTTACGCCTACACAGCTTTACCTAGTATAAGTGCACGGACAATTGAGTGAAAGATGGTGAATCTTGCTCCACATAAACATAATTGACAGAACTGAAAACATGTTGTAACTGTTACAAAAAGACTCCTTTTTTCTAAATATCTAAAAAAAAATATTATTAAGAATTATAATTTTTTCTAAAGTCAATTTAAATCTTATTTTAGGAATAACTGTAGATAGTGTTATAGATTAGTTTGCTTCAACCAAAAATACATCTGAAAAGAAGTCCACTTATCTATAAAGTCCTTTGTTTGAAGACACCGAAGTTGTTTTCATGTAGACATAACATTTTTTTTCATTTACAAAATATTTATGTCTATTTCAGGGCATTATACGTCAGTTTACCACTTACCTTAATCCTGTCTACAGTTGTCTGTCTTGTTGGTTTAGTGATATATTCAACTTACCACGATTGTGATCCGTACATTATGAATATGGTAACCCGAAGAGATCAGGTTAGTCCGATTTATCTTGATTTGTGTTGACTTTAACTATAACCCTTAAAATATGAAACCACTGACCTTTATAAGTGTCTGTAATTTTGTTTTCGTTTCCACCCCGACTAACGGATTTAGATGTCAACGGAATAATAAATCGTCATTTTTCGTGATTGTAGGGAAAATTTATGTTGTTAATTCTTGTTAATTCTTGGTTTCTGGCTGTAGTTGAAAGAACGTATAATAATAATAATAATAATAATAATAATAATAATAATAATAATAAATAAATAAATAAATGAATAAATAAATAAATAAAATTAAAATTTTTAAAAAATCCACGGAATTGTATTTCTTTTTTCTTATAATAATTTCAAATTTACAAACAACTTGAATTTTGCTCCAATCTTCCCAATAAGGATTACCAAATAAGTAAACCAAAATTGAATTTCTGCCAGATTAAAGTTTAAATTGAAGTCACAGATATAAAAAAAAACTTCATAGTATCAACCTTGTGTTTAGAGAACAGTGGTTGTAATATCAATAACATAAACAAGACCGTTTGATAGTGTCTTTACTCTACAATATTATTTAATGTTCAAAGTGCATCCAGTGCCGTGAGCATTGTAATTAAAAGTTTGTATGTTGTGGGTTTCTCTTACTGCCTCTGGCTTTCCTAAACTTCCAAGTGAAAGTTGGTGGCTTATTAGCTCGCCTTTCAATTTCCAATACCACTTGATAAAAAAATTGAGATTGTTCCGAATTAGACTACTGGTACTATTTAATTGCCATCTAGAAAACATATGTTCTACATAAGCAGTGTGCTAACATTTGTTATACAAGGTCAAGTAAAAGGTAAAACCCGAAAAGAAATGTACAATAACACAAGTTGTTTAGGACAAAATGAAATGTTTATCTGTTAACACTGATTGTATGGGAGGCGTTCTGGTTGTTCATTTCAACTGAAATGTGTTTCAGTGTTAGCGTGCTTCTTTTCATTTGACCACACTTATTGTATAGGGTCAAGTGAAATTTACAACCCGACATTAAAAGTAAACTGGTTGTATTTGACCAAGTGAAATTTACAACTCGACAAGAAGTAGTTAGCATACACTGTTTATACATAACCAACCGAATGATAAAAAAAAAAACGGAACTAATTCTAGGAAAGTTTTTTAAAACTGCTTTTAAAAATACATTTAAGATTTTGTTAATTCTCATTAACATATTTGTTTTTTAAGCTTTTACCATTCCTGGTTATGGACAAGTTGACATTTCTACCAGGCTTACCAGGTCTCTTTGTAGCATGCTTGTTCAGTGCATCTCTGAGGTAAGTCATTTACAAGGCAGCTTAACTATTGACTTCCTGTCCTTCGGAACACCTCACATTCTGTTTTGTGTTTTGGATGTTTATGCGATTCTTTGTTATACATATAGATTGGTTGACACCCTACCAGGGTCACAGTGCCTTTTTGAAGCATATTTATTTAGTGCCTCACTGAGGGAAGTCATTTAAAAACAACACGATTTTTTTAGCTTCCCACACTAGAAAAATCTTTATACTGTGTGTTCGTACTTCAAATAGTTTTCCCTTTTTTAATGAGAGCTTCAATTTTTTTGTAAATGACAAATAACATTTCTTTGATAATCAAATTTATAGTCGCATAAAACAGCTTGGACTGGCATGACGACTTTGAACATCCCTCAACAATGTGGGCTCAAACTGTACCGGATTTGTTAGTTTAAAAATGCAAATTAACACATTTAACATTGAAAACAACTAAATAATCAAATACAGCACAGGACTGGCAAAAAATTAATTAAATAAATAAGTAAATAAATAAATAAATTTAGAGACAAAATTTAAATAAAAAACTACACCATTTCTACTTCTTAAATTTTAGTTCTATTTCCTCGGGATTAAATGCATTAGCCATAGTTATTTTAGAGGACATATTTAAGTTGTACTGGGAATGGAGAGGGACAGATGTGTCGCCTACCTGGATGGCAAGAATAGCCAAACTACTTGGTAAGTTTATTTTGTGACGTTTATGGTTATAATTAAAAAAGGTTGACTCCATGACGCCATCTTACCCGTTAACTAATCGTTGTTTTTTTATAACAAGTTACAAGGTATCTTAAAGAATGTAAAACGGTGTTTATAGTGAAAAAATGGATAAAAATCAAAATTAAAATCATTGCAAGTCTGATTTATTAAAAATAATCGCATATTTATTCAAATTTATTCCATGAAATATCATTTTTATAACGAACAAATTACATAATACTGTTAAGTTTTTAAAAATTAGCATTTTTCCTATATGCAATGAATTTTAACAAATCTACCTATTATTTGCAATGCCGCGTTAAAATAAAAACTGGTTACTTTTTATTGACGTAAGGGAGTTTTGAATTTTCTAGTTTTGAGTTTTTGGAAATAATTCAAGTCTCACAACCATTCCTTACAATTACATTTTAATACTTCGTCTATAAAAAAAATTCTTAAATTTTTTATTGAATATGAAATGTTGACAATGGTATTGTATATGTTATTTGTTTTCCTGTTTTTTTTAATTTGTTGCTTCTATTGAAGGCGACAATGTCTAAATCACTATTGTTAAAGCTACATACGAAGTTCTGTCGAGGTGTGCCGGTCGATCTAACACTAAAGAAATAAACAATGCATTATTACGCGCATTATTTTCAGGTTTACTGTGTGGAGGATTAGTTATTGGAATAGCTTTCTTGTCAAGATTTCTAGGACAGACAGTTTTACAGGTACGTTGTAATTTTTAAAGCATGTTTTTCCTTCTTAAATTAAATGAATTATCTAAAACCAATGTTCATGTTATAAATATTTAATATTAAAAAACCTTTCAATTTTGTTGTGCCACATGTGTGCATTTCCGAAATTCATTCCTCATCGTGACACTAGGGGGCCAAAAAGTTTGATAGTTAAAAAAAGCTAAGTCAAACGTTCAAAAATTAATGATTCTAAAGTTCTGAAACTATATGATTCCAAATCCAGCTAAGGAATGCTTTACATGAGGGAACAAATCTTTGTTATAAAATTTAAAAAAAAAACGGTTGAAAATTTTGCCACAAGGTACATCTTCTTACAGCACAAAATACTGCCTACTGAGTTATAGATACCTTCGGGGTGTCTACTCCACCAGCAGTGGTACCCGCTGAGGGGTAGTAAATTTTTAGCAAAATATCCATTTAATTTTGCTGTGCCATATTTCGGGAATTCATTCCTCATCATAATTCATACTATGATATTTCATAGCGGCGTTTTAGTCTAAATTTAGAAGAACTCCTAAATGAATAGAATTATTTATTTTACTGTCAATATGATAAATGGATTTTTTATAAATGCCAAATACATATGGCCTTTGATAGACAAGAAAGGAAACAACTTCTTGAAATAAAACAAACATACCAGTCCTTGTTCATATCACAATCCTATAAACAAAGCAAAAACTTTGCAAACTTGCAAAATATGTTAAACACGTGTACTTTCATCAAGGAAGTGAGGCCGGGTGCTCCGGAAGGGTAAGCACCTCCTATCTAGCTAGCTACACCCGTCAAACAAATACAAACGAAATCTATCTGCTGTTTGATTAAAAATGTTAGTCACTAACTTAATAAACCATAGTTACCAAGATCTATATTTTTTATCATTTACTGAAAGTTTTTTCCAACCTTTTTATTTCTACAGTAAAAGTTCGAGATTAGCTTCATTGAATACGAATATGTTCTACTATCTAGTATCAATTTAGTTTTTCAATCATTTCTAATATCAATCGCTTCTTCGCTCTTGCTGCTGCTTTAGGTCTTTTGATATTAGATTATTCTTCATCGTTTATTCACTATTTAACGTTAACTTTATAGATTATGTTGAGTATATTTGGAATGGTTGGAGGACCTTTGCTTGGTTTGTTTATCTCTGGGATTTTTTTCCCTTGGATTAACTCTGCAGTAAGTATTCCGCATCAGTAAAAATGGTTTCCAAACTTAAAACTGCAAAAAAAAAAAAAGAAAAAAAAAATTGGGTTATCTTAATGATTCAGTTTTTAAATTGATCTGATGAATATAAAGAAATTTGAAATGGTTTTGGTGGGCAAGATCTAATCATTATATTATTATTATTATAATTATAATTATTATTATTTTTATTATTATTATTATTATTATTATTATTATTATTATTATTATTATTATTATTATACCTCGGGAAGGTAAACCTCACAATTACCTTCCACGCGCGGCCACCAATGCTCTGCCAGCTGACCTGAAATACCTCGAAAGGTAAACCTCGCAATTACCTTTCCCTGCATCAACGAGGAGCTTCCAACAGTTTTGTGCTAACCTCTAGAAGATACATGTACACCTCGCAATAACTTACCCTTAGAAGCGAGGTACCACACGCCGACCTCAGTGATAAAGACCGCATGAAAAGCTGAACGCGTTAGCGGGATTGCAATCAATTGTCCGATAAACGGTTCATTTGGGGGGGGGGGGCGCTACATTGACCGGCAAACAGTTTATCGAGTAACTTGTCTTTGCATTTTGTTAAAAGGTTTTAGTTGTGGATTTTGTTCAGATAATAAATTTCCAAATTTTAAACTTTGTAATTTGTGACACGCCTTCCCATCCTCTTGTATCGCATCACAGGTAGACAGACCCTAATGTGTAAAATGGTTTTCTCTTGGCACTTTAATGTTACCGTTTAAGAACTTACCACTTGAATAAATATTTAAGATTGTTGACTGTAGAGTAAAAATATTTTCTACTTCTGGATTTAAATTTTTTTTTCGTAAAAAAAGATATTTTTCCTGTGGCTTTTTCATATTACCGAAGAAAGAAAGAAAGAAAGAGAGAAAGAAAGACCGGAAAGAAAATTCTTTCAGTGCTCTGTCTTACTTGTAGGTAGAAATGAATAAAGTAATCGTCTGATTTGTTAACTTCGTTTAGATTGACTGATTGTTTTTACTTTTGACTTATAATGTCTTTTCGAGTTGACTGTGAATAACACTTTTGTTTTTATTTATCTTACATGGAATATTTTGTAGGGTGCGCTTTGTGGATTAATTGTTAGTGCCGTCATGGCTTTTTGGGTTGGTGTCGGAGGTACTGTTGTTCTTCCACCTCCTCCAATACATGGTGTTAGTGCGGCTGTTTGTGACGTCATACAACGTAATTGTAGTTCATCATCCAATAACAACACTGGTGTCTCTACCACACTGTCTTCAACATTAATATCAACAACGATGGCAGCGACCACGTCTACACCTAGTATAAATGGAGACGATATGTATGTGTTACTGTTCATTAATATCTAGAAATAAAAAATAGAATTTTTCTGCAAAATGTTTAGTTGGGAACAGAACAAGTAATGATGTTATCAAAAAGTAAACCGTTTTGGCTTTTTCTTCGGCTATGTTCATCTAATTTTTCCTATTGAAGCTTTAGAACACTTAATAATGACGGCTAAAATAAAAGAAAAAATGGATCGAGAGCATGTTTTCCTACAAGTGTTTGCTTTACATGATTGTAGTTTATATAAACTCACTGGTATAAATTCCGAAACGGTGTTACTTATTATAAACCACATATGATGACAGTTTATAAATTACAAATTTACTTTTTGACGCGTAAAATCAAAGATTTTAGGGAGATTTTGATAAATTCCTAATTTTATTAAATTAAAGGTGCAGAATAGTCAACATACTGCAGTATGACTTTAAAGTTTCAATATACATTTATTTGTGCTTTTGTTCAGTGGTGGATAAAATCAAGCTTGTTACAATGTTTTTATTTCTACTGCTTTTGAAATAAATCGAATGAACAAAGCCTTTAGTAGATAAAAATCACCCTACTGCACAAAGTTTAGTCAAAATAATCAGGTGTCCATAGATAGAATTTTAAAATCAATGGTTCCAATATATGTTTGTTTTAACTGTCTTTTTTGTCGGTTTTTTTAAACGTTTTATTGATTCGTTCCAATGGTTAAATTAATTGTGACCAAGAAGACGTTTTTAGCGCAAATCCCTCATATGTTCTATGTTGAAAACGATTGTAATGTGTAAGTAATTTTAAATCATGAATCTTTTCAGATGGATTTATCATCTATCCTATTTGTGGTATGGACTGTTTGCAGTTTTAATTAGCCTTATCGTAGGGATAGTAGTTACTCTCTTTAGTGCCTTCTTCACAGGTAAATTTATATTTACAGGTATCATATAATTTTCCGTTCCTTGTACTGAAGCGTTTTGTTCAAAAGATAAATAAGGATCGAAACTAATACTTGATATTTGATTTCCCATATTTCCATTTTCCTTTCATTCTAAAATGTGATTTTGCACCTGTCGGGCGTAGCTAACTAGACAAAAGGTACTGAATCTTCTTGATAAAACTTTACGAGTATAGCTTAAAAGGCCAGTTTTCAAGGGAATTCTCTAGATCAGTACATAATATAAGCTTCGGTGATGTAACGAGATCGAGACTGATGCAAGGTTAACGACAGCCTTTCTTACAATACCAACTAATTTTGCTGCATCTAAACTGTTAGTCTGATTTGAGCTCGACACCCAACAGATTGAGATCTTGATTTCGAAGTCTTGATCGATATAGTATGTGAAAACCAAAAGGTCTTCATTAGTTATATTTAGAAGCTACATCTTTGTATACAAATGTGACATTATTTCATCGAACTTCATTGTCTGTTATCTTATCTCAGTTTGTTGTTTTCATTCTTTGTAGCATTGTCTATTGCATGATTTTCTTAAAACTTATTGTTTTATTTCACGACGTGTTATTGTTCAGAAGTAGCAGCTGTATGAAAAGTCATTCATATCGTTGGCGGTATAAATATACAGCATAATGATAAAATAAGTTTTTATATACAGTATAATTAAAAAATTATACAGCCAATAAAATGAATGGCCAGTTATAAAAAAATTAACGCGTTAACTTGTATAACTGAATTGAATAAGTTTCAAAGTTTTAACTTTTTTTGGGGGGGGGATTGTGATTTGGTCATGGACTGGTATGTTTGTGTTTTACTTTAATTAACAGTATATTTATAAAGCCAGTGATATGAATGATCTAACATAGAATTGGTTGCATTTATTAATTTATTTTCCTTAATTAAATATTTTACTTTGATTAACAGTATATTTATAAAGCCAGTGATATGAATGATCTATCATACAACTTTGCCGTTGAATTGGTTGCATTTATTAATTTATTTTCCTTAATTAAATATTTTACTTCGATTAACAGTATATTTATAAAGCCAGTGATATGAATGATCTAACATACAACTGTGCCGTTGAATTGGTTGCATTTATTAATCTATTTTTCTTTTCATTTTTGTAATTTTTTTATTTACAGACATGAATGAATCAGAGGATATAGAACCACATCTTATACACAGCGTTGTTGATCGTGTTTGTTGTTATTTACCGTTGTCTTGTCAACGTGTACACAGATTCCGTAGAACCGTATGTAACGATTTTAAGTCTTTTTCCTGTAACTTGGAAAATGTTTGCGTTAGTTTAACTTTTGAAAGTAAAATAAACTTTGGCCAATTTCTTATTTTTATTATTATCAATTTTTATTGAAACAGATCATCATCCATTCGAGAAAAAAAAAATGTCTGGATTTTTTATCCAATTTACAGTATCAGTTCCAATTGTTTTCTATTTATAGTACAATTGAAATGTTATGTGAAAATTTTTGCATACAAGTGCAATCAAAAGTAAGATACTAAACTAAATGTGAGTTATCAATGTATATATCGAAGTTTTTTGTATATTCTGGAGTAAAGACAGTTTGCATAATTAACCATATTAAAATGATTTTTACTAAAACATGTTCCAGTCTAATGAAGCATTGTGCTATCTCGTTACAGTTGTTCTTTTCTATGCCATGCCAAATTTATCTTTGTCTTTAACATCTTTTTTTTTTTATCAAGGTAGAGAAATATTAATTTGTTTTTGTAATTTTGTAATTGATATTTTAAGGACGAAATAGAAATAGCAACAATTCAGAAATATTCAGACTCTAACACGTATCACAGTAAAACAGGAATCGATGCCCCTTATCCAGTCAGCGACGATGATATTGATATGAAGCCAAAGATTGGAGGGATATACAGGAACGGAAACACGACAAGGGAACTTGATCCAGACTACGAATCGTTAAGCAAACTGTGATGAACCTTATTTACTGGACATTTTTTAGTACGAATATCCAATGTAATGAATATAAATCCTTAAAGCGGTTAACTTTAAAATCTTCACGCATGTTGCGGCCATGATGATTTTATACGAACCATAAATAGCGATTTTAGGTTTGCTTTGACAACCAAGCCACGTTTATGCGGTTCTGTAATCAATTGTAAAAAAAATATCCAAATAAACATTAAGTTTTTTTAAAATAATTATGTATGTCAAACATTATTTAATTTTGTCTCTAGCAGTACCGTAACTAGGCTCTTAAATAAACCGAGACAAGAATTGGAGATCGATCTATATATTTAATGACATACAGTACCAACAGTCTTGAGCATTGTTTTACAACTTTTACATGTATGGAAGGTATTATAATACATTATAATGGGAAAGCTCAAAAACTAGACCAGCTGTTGTAAAAAAGGTGGAATGGTTTTGTGCCATGAAAACTAGTTTAACCACACCACTAAATCTCGTAATCCAGATTAGATATTAAAAAGTTCAAATTGCATGTGTGGGGGTATCTGACGAAATTATTCTATCGTTTAACCTTGATGATGCATATCACTTCTATGAAAAAAAGGACTTGGTTAAATTTTTACTGACAGTTGCCTCGGTTGCCTCATAGGTAGTTACGGTTCTGTCTAGACTTCTTTTTAAATGAAATGTTCGACAGAAGTTTTGATTTTTGTTAATAAGACGTATAGCAAAATTTGTGAAAGTACTTAAAGCTTAAAGTTATTTGCATCTAGTAATCAACAATTTTTGTAAATTCGTTTGAAATAATATGACCACATGAAATAAATGAAAACGTTATGTTTTGTTTTGGTGAATTGACATTATCTCATCAATGTTTTTTTTTACTACTTCTCAGCCATTTTTCAGACATGTAAGCGTTTTACCTTAAACATTTCGCCTTCATTACCTTAGGTTTGTTACTACTATTATTGATGACTCACCGAATCACCCAATCTTCAACATAAAACAAGAAAAATTTTTTAATCACGTTTTTTTTTAATATAAGTAAATTTCACTCCTTGCTGAATGATAGAAATCTAAGTAACCAAATTCATTTTCTACAGGAAAAGTATTTATCACTTCTTCACTAATTATGCAGGGAAATTTCAACTTTTATCATGTCTGGTTTTATTTTGTTTTTACTATTACCTAAAGTTGATTTCAATAACAATTTTTTCATTTTTATTCTAGATCTGTTTTAAGCAGTGTTTGCAAATTAAGAGATAATGGTAATCTCATTCCGAAAATGATTGATGCCATTTTATCTCGATAGTTTCAGAAAATTTTGGTAATTATTAAAACAACTATTTATGGGTTAAATGGCTTATATTAGTAGTCGAGAACCAGCTTAGCACCTCTTTCTGTGATTATGCCTATTTGTTCTTTGGGAAACTGCAGTGACCCGTTTGAATTCAAACTGATGTTATTGTCCCGTCGATTTACATTTAGTTTATTAAAAGTTTTGCTTGTGTTTTATAAATGTTAACAACACTATCTACCTCATAGATGTTTTTGCATTTTTACATAAACATTTGTACATATACTCGTCAGAAATAATTTGTAATTATTTTTTTTAACTTTTCGAACCTTTTTAAAAAATATTTTGAATACTCTCTAATTTCAGTACTTTATATTTTGTTTTTGACATTTAATACGCACATGTCCCATTAATAAACCTTCCTGTCAAAGTTTTAACGACAACGAACATAAATGATTTTACAGTACTTCTACATGTGTGTGTGTGTGTGTGTGTGTGTGTGTGTGTGTGTGTGTGTGTGTGTGTTACTATATTTGGTTGAATACTAAAAGAACACAATAAACCTGTTTATAACGAACCTAAGGAAGGTTGACTTAAAATTGCAATGTTCTGTTTGGTTGAATTACAAATCAAAGTAACCTGAAATCAATGGTTAAACATTGACTGATGATTGTTTATAAAATTGGTTGCTTAAGGTTTAACTTATTTTATCATAGTTGTTTTGTTCTTTGGGGGTGTATAAAATCATTAATGTTTATCATATGTTGAAATAAATAATTGTTGTTATTCAGTTACTTTTTTAAAGTGATTGCTTTTACACAATTAAGCCAAAAAAGTTTGTAGAAGCTTGTTATTAAAATCATTTACTTCGGTCTTGAAAATGCTGTCAATTTTAGTTAAATGCACTATTTCAGTAAGCTTATTATTATTTTTTATTTACATCGATCTTACAAAATTACGTTTTTTTTATCTAAATGCAGTTAGTTTGAAATGCTACAATAAAATACTGTGTAAATTAAGATAAATTCTATTGATAATGTTTCTTGTTTAATTTGTGTAGTGACTTTGAATAAATTTTTTTTATTACGATTGCATTGAATAGTTAAAGAATTTTTTAAATCATAGTTTTATTTTAAATTGTACTTACGACGTTTTATGTACAGACACTTGTAGGTCATATACAACTCTCTATAGTGAGTTTTTTGTCCCAATAAAAATATTTCACTTATATCGAGACGTTACTTGCTTAAGGTGAAGTGGCAGAATTTTACTTTTCATTGCATTTAGGGCATTATGCAAAGAAGGGTTTTTTTAGCGTGCAACGCCTGGCATGAAAAGTTGCATCGGTTTTTAAGGTCTCATACGAAGAACCTTGAAACTTTCATTTCTAAATGCCGAGTGTTTGACGAAATTGCAGTCACTGCCCTTTTTCAGACCCGACCAGGGTTCGAACCCCGACTTCCTCATAATCAGCGGACAATCTATCAACTGAGCTACCGTAGTGGTACTGGTTAACAAAGTGGTCTCTATCTTGTCAAGAACCTTCTGATTTTATCCTTTATACAACCATTTAAAGTGAAGCGCTAGTGGCGTCTAGCAACGTGTGGTAAAGAGCATAGTGTGCAATATTGAATACTACATTATTATTGACTTGATGAGCATGTACAATCAAACTGGATATGGTTTTGGTTTGTTTGATATAGTATAGTTGGCTGGTAGTTGTTATGTTGTTTGACGTCACATCAGAATTTTTTAGCGATTTGCCGACTTGAAGTGTCATTTTGTTATTGTGTTAGATCACAGAGTCAATATGACGAAGACAAACACGCTACTCTCAGTCACGTTATTATGCCATCGGCAGAACCAGTTAATACTCTATCCCCTTAATGGATAGTACCAGCCAAAAAAGCAGTATCTAAAATTTAAATAATATTATTCATGGTCCAGCAAGGGCTAAAACACCCCGACCCCTTTTTGTACAATGTAAAATCACAAATCGGAATTAAATTTCGAAGTTTTTATGGGCAAGTTATTTTCATAAAATAATTTAACGGTTTCTTTTTTACTTGTCAGAGTCTTAGCTTAAATGATTTTCACAAAACACAATCACGGGTGGAGGGGGGGGGGGTCACACGAAATTTTAACCCCACAAATATCACTCTACAATATTAATTTTGAATGTAATAGTTTCTAAATAATAGTAGCCTGTTGGTGTAACATGTAGGATACTTCAGGCAAAGTAAGGCGAAATATTAAAACAACAACACTTTTATCGAGGTGTCCATTCAAAGCTTCCTTCATCATCCCGGAACTGACAGCCACGGTTTAAGTGAAAAAAATCTTGTATTTAACTGAGACGATTCAACCTGTACCTGTATCAACTCATCATATCATTAATGAACTCTCGGGTTTTTGACCCGACCAAAATATTATCTGTAGATACCATCTACATATATAACACTTTAATATGGCGAAGGTGGTAGTCGGGGTATAGGGAAAGCTATTGCAGAACGTCTTGTAAATGAAGGTACAAAGGTATACGCCATTGGCAAAACACGGGAAAATTTAGACAAGTTGAAAGCAGAAGTTCCTACAGTAAACCTAATCCAGGTCAATATAAGTGATTGGGACAAAACGAAAACCGTATTGGAGCAAATCGGAACTGTTGATTTACTAGTCAACAACGCCGCTATAACTGGCGATGGGAAATTCATTGATGCAGAAAAAGAGTTACTTAATGACGTTATCAATACAAATTGTAAATCAGTATTTAATATACCACTGGTTGTAGCACGTGGTCTTATTGCTGCTTGACGTCATTGGTCAATAGTTAATATGTCCAGTACAAGGGGCATAAACCCTAAAGATGGGTTTGCAGTCTTCTGCACTTCTAAGGCCGTTTTGGAAGCGCTAACTAAAGTAACAGCCTAATTAATGAGATAAAAGTAAACAGTGTCAATCCATTTGATGTGGTTATGGAATCCACTAAACAATTTTTATCAAACGAGGAGTACACTGGACCTTATCTCCCTCCACATCCACTTGGGAAATTTACGGAACTCGATGACGTTGTTAACGCGACTTTGTTCCTTTTAAGCGATGGAACGGCGATTATTACTGGATCAAATGTAGCCGTGGATGGTGGATGGTTAATAAGTTAGACCAGTGACCGTATTCTACAATATTCATGGGGGTTGGTATGCAGGACTTTAGAGCATTATAAATGCTGCATTTCTTCTTATCAGTATTAGCACGACAATGATAATGGAGTCCAGTGAACTATTACATGGTGGACGACTTATTATTTTTTTATATGGCTGTATTAGCTGAATCAAACAACGTGTTTTTTTCAGATTTACACCACTTTTAATTTTTGAGATAAAGCAAGACTGTAAATAGGGGATGATACGGAATTTATTTTTTCATAGTAATTTTTTCACTCACCTAACCCCCGAATACTATTGTCGTCATAACCATTGCCGTCTAAATTCAAAATGTTTGTAATGAGTGTTTTTTATGAATGGAGAAATGGAGTGGAGTTAACGTTTCCAGTTATAATACTAGCGCTTATAACGAAGCACAGGTTCTAGTTCGTGGAGAAAACAAGAGTATCAGGGAAACCCAATCTTTCGCATTTTCTCAAGCAAGAATCTGTTTCAAAAACAATATTTTTATCTGATATCTATTCTACCACTGCGGTAACTCAGTTGGCAGAGTGCTTGCGCCGTAAGTGGGAGGTCGTGAGTTCGGACCCTGACCGGGTCTGACCCAAGACTTAAAAGTGGGTAGTGACTGTTCTTTCGCCAAGCACTCGGCATTACGAAATGAAAGCACTGTTCTTTCGGATGGGAACTTAAAATAAACGAGGTTCCGTGTCACGGTAGGCGTGGCACGATAGAGAACCCTACCGTGTAATGCCATCAGCACAACGCGCATGCAAAATTTCTGCACTATCGCCTATAGCTAGCGACGTCTCATATCAGTTAAATATTCTTGACTGGGACGTTAAACAACATTACTCAACTCAACTCTATTTAATTTATCTATTAACGTTTTAATTGCTTTGTTAATGTCGTTATATATATGGTTAATTAATTTATACATATTTTAATTTATAGTCAAAATGATATAAAAAGGTGGTCTGGGCGATTTGTTAATTGAATGGTTTTTTACGTCACATCACCATTTTTACGCCATTCGATTATCTTTTGTGTAACGCGAGTATGCAAGTGTTTCTGATCTGCATTTTACTATAGCGTAATTATCGGGACACTCTGGTACAATCACCCGCAGATAAACATCACAGACCACTCTGACCATTAAATATGTATCAGGCCAACAAGTAAAAGCCTACAATGGGGGAACTAAGGTCTACCGGAGTCCATCCAATAACGGTGAAACGCTTTGAATTTGAAGGATAACGCCTTAGTCACTCGGCCAACGCAATAATAACTGTCTACCAGTTTTTGAATTTAATCATAAAAATATATATTCAAAAAGTGGTATATTATCTATTGTCATATACCACTTTTTGAATGTATTTTTATGATTAAATTCAAAAAGTGGTATATGACATAACCATTGGATACACTGAAATCTTGTAAGAATTATCTCCTTTCTCAACCAACCCATCTGAGACTTAATTATCAAAAGCGAGTGCTCTCTTGCTTTTTAACGAATACTGTAAATGTACTTAATTTCACGGGGTCAAAGATCATGAAACGGACTGTAACACATAGGCAATATATACAATAATGAAATGAACTATAGATTCTAGTATGTCGGCGTTCGTATATGTAATAGATATTAACTGAGCTGGAGGTGTGCATGGTAATACTAACCTGGGCACGTGCAACGTTGTGTGTACCGAGGCGCGATAGCGCCGAGATATTCACATGTTGCACTTGACCAATAACCATGAATACCGACAACGAAGTTGATATCTGTCTGACACCATACACTAATAAATAGTTTCAGATGGCCGTGTGGTTAAGGGCGCTGGTCTTTCAATTCCAACATCACGAGTTCGAATCTTGATAGAGTAAATGTTATTGCTTAAACGGAAGTTGTTTTTGTGTACACGATATGCGCATTACTGCAGTGTCATTGGTAAGATGGAGGATATTGGCTACGATTCTGATGTAATACTAAGCCAAGTTAAGACATTTTTGAAGATAACATGCTAAAGTTATCACTCGGAATACATTTTTGGAAGTTCCAGACGAAGAAAAAAACCCCTCACAAATGCAATATCAGACGAGGCCCCTCGGAAATAGAAGCTTAAAAGCCCCAATGTATTTCTACCAATTATTATTATATATGTGAGAGTTACTTTGCAATCCATGATTTTTTTATATAAAATTATTGAAATAAATGCAGTAGTATGAAGTAAAGATTTTTGAAGCAGTATTTGATACTTTGTGTTTTGTTTAATACTTGTTTTAATGCAAAAAAAAAATTAACTTGACCGGTCGAAAGTTGTTTTGTTTTGTGGAAGTATGTCTGTAAAATACTTTGTAATCGTAGGGAAATCAATTAAAACAAAAAATCTTTTTTTTTTAATTTGGATATAAGCTGATGAATACCAAACCGTAATGTCAAAATGGTTGCACTAAAATAATTATGCGTCAAGGTAGATAACCAAATACTAGTACTTACTTGCCCACGTGCATAAACCAGGTTAGTATTTAGTTACCAACCTGTGCCCCTGCTATGTAACGGGTGATTAACTCAATATCAACTTGGTTTAAACAAAAGAGGTACATGTATGGTGTAAAGTGCTTTACTTACTAGTGAACGGTTGATTGAGTTCTATGAATTGATTAAATTGATTAATTAACAGATAAGTACGACTCAGAAATTATTTTAAAAAAGCTCTGCCAGGTTTAATCAGTAAAACAATCAGGTATCAAGTTGTGAAAATGTTGAAAAAATGGCTTCATCCTAAAACTTGCACAACCCCAGAAATGCTTATCAAAATCTTCTTGATTCAGAATAATTCTGAATTCAATAAGTTTGTTTATAGTGTACCAGTGACAGGTTTATTGTAAATAATTGGATTAAATATAAATAATTTAATGTACATGGTCAATATTAATAAAGACAATATCGATGTTGGCTACGTACTTTAGTGTAGTATTTTTCGTGTGGTACAAATTTTCACGGAAATTCTTCGACCGCGAAATTAGCGGAAATAAGTACACCGTGAAAAAAAATCTACACTTACAGTAATATATTTGTAAATTTAAAAATGCGTTGTAGTTTATACAAACGTGGATTTTTTTGACAAAGCAATAAAAACTAGTTTCAATCTGCTTTTAATATAACTCTTATAATAGCACGTGGTATGATCAGCCGATCGTAAGTGGCTTAAAACATGCCAACGTAAGTGGCTTAAAACATGCCCAGCATTTCGGAATAAAATGGGTCACCGGGTTATACAGCATATTATGCTCCTAAGGCATTGCTAGATATGCTAACCAGAGTTACTGCAGTAAAACTAGGTCAACATAACATCCGGGTCAGTTTTATGAATCCGGGTATTTTACTTACTGATGTGACAGAACCTTTACCCAAAAAAATATTATCATATTATTCAACGTCTCATTTCTCATTTTTCTTCGAAGACTTTTCACTTTGTTAGATGCTGTTAATATTTCGCTATTTATTCTGAGTAACGATTTAGCCATGATTACCAGATCTACCCTATAAATCAATGTCGAGCGTGTTATCTGTTTTATAAACCGTGACATGAATATAAAAAAATCAAATATGGTAATATAGTTCTATTTTAATTAAAATAGAGCTTAGATTGCTTCAATAAGTTTTTAAGATTTTTAGCTTACGTGTTATCATGCACAATATATGCACAATTAAATAATGCTATTTTATTTATTATGCATAAGTACATCGCGTTCTCGCGATATTTTGAAAAGTTTATGTATAAACATTAATACGTGCTTTGACTTGTGTTTCTCAAAATCCCCGACATCTGTTTACAAATTTTTATGAATTCATACGTCCTTAGTTGTTACGTGACACAACTACACAACATTGGGTTCAGCACAAAATTTTGAATAATCTATAACATTAAGAAAAAAAAAATATATTTCGTACAGCTGAAAGTACGGTGGCACAGAGTTGCAAGAAATATATTTTTCCTATTACGTGCGCACGTATTACCCTTTACGCGCGCACGTATTAACCTATTACGTGCGCACGTATTACCTGTAACGTGCGCATGTATTACATTTTACGTGCATACGTAGTAACCGATACATGCGCACGTATTACCTATTAGTAATACGTGCGCATGTAATAGGTTAACCGATACGTGCGCACGTATTACCTATTAGTCATACGTGCGCACGTAATAGGTTAATACGTGCACACGTAAAAGGTAATACATGCGCAAGTAATGGTTACTACGTGCGCATGTAATATGTATTACGTGCGCACGTAATAGAAAAAATATATTTCATGTCACCTCTGTGCCACCGTAGAAAAAAGTAAGATTTTTTGTCTTTAATTTATATATTTATAAACAAAGATATAAGCAAACAGGTAAATGTTGTAAAAAATATAAACTTCTAAAAATATCATTTCAATGTAAAAAAAATCTTTTAAAGTTAAAAGTTTTAATTGTATCTATCACATTTTTGTTACATTCATGCACAGTAATGACCTAAATATTAAGCCACCGGTAAAACTATAATGCATCAATATAAAATTACTGATAATAGCTTGCAGTAGAGGTTAAACTATTAAGGGCGACCGAAACAACTGAAATACAACTCTTAGGGTTGGAAGAATTTATTTTTTGCAAGTGATATAACAAGATAAGGAAGTTATTTTTTCTACAATTTACACCTTGTATAATAGTCATTGAAATATAAAATTTATAACGAGCAAAAAATGGAATGTCTTGTATGAAAATAGAATAACACATTATTAACACAGAGTTGCAATACATAAAATCCCTGCTTCTCCCGCCCTATGAAATAATGGAATACCTTTCATTCTTCTGTGGAAAAAGCTACTTTAGCGAGAAAATGTTGCATCATCAAATTTTGTTATTAACCTGAGGACACAGAGACATCATTTTGAAATATTTGTTTTACAGATTTGAATCATTCCAAATCATGGCGAAACGTTTTCAAGATAAAACTGCTCTTGTCTCAGGAGGAAGTCGAGGAATAGGAAAAGCTGTTGCAGAACGTCTGCTTCAGGAGGGGGCAAAGGTTTACGTCATTGGAAGATCAAAAGAAAACCTAGACAAAATAAAAGCGGTAAATAAAAGCGGTAAGGTTGATGTGTCTAATTGGGATCAAACTAAAACTGCCGTGGAACAAATCGGGGTTGTTGATTTACTTGTTGATAATGCTGGAATACTTTACCATGAAAAATTTGTCGATTTGGGTATTGAAAAATTTGAAAAAATAATTAACACAAACTTTAAATCAGCTTTCAATATCACTCAAATTATGGCACGTGGTCTGATTTCAGCTGGTCGACCCGGAGCAGTTGTTAACATATCTAGTGTTGGTGTGGGTTAAAAACTGTCCCTGAATCTATGCCGTATTGTGTTTCTAAAGCAATGATGGATATGTTAACAAAGGTTACAGCTTTAGAACTTGGTCCGTATAACATTCGTGTCAATTCTGTTAACCCGACTGGTACTTATACAGATATGACAAAGGACTTGTTTGAAATTGAGCAAATTATGCCAATAATTCTTTCACAACAGCGGCAAAAGTGGAAGACATAATGGAGGCGACAATATTTCTTCTTAGCGAGGATGCCGCCATGATTACAGGAAGTACTTTGGCTGTTGATGGAGGCTTTTTGCTCAAATGAGTTTTGACTTCCTTGTACTTTACAGTTATTTTAGAAGTGTTTTGAACAGTTATTTCTTGATTGTTAATAACTTTATTCATTTTTGTTACTGAAGGATGTCTGGAACTGTATTGGTAACTAACGCGGTGCATAAATGCAAACGATTGAAAGTGGCATAATAGGACTTACTTTCACATAGAACGGGATAAATTTTGTAGTTTTGTTACATTAAAAAATATTGGGAAAAGGTTTATAAGTTACACAGAATACAAAAATCGAAATTTAAATTTGACAAATACAAAATACATGTTTTTTGTAGGTTATACAGCCATATGAATCAATGTAACCTGCTTAAACACCTAGATAACTTATGTGGATCATTCAATGATAAAATAACGAAGGCTAAATTTGTGAATAACATGTCTTTAAAACGTAAGTAAAAAGGTATAAACAACGACAAAAGGTTGTATTTTTTAATTTGCTTTTGAATATTTCTGTAACTTTTTAAGGTCAACATCATGTAAAGATATCAAAGAAATTTTTAACAATGTTTGAAAATTGTAATAAAAGACATTATTGCTTTCGAGTTAACAATCATGTACCTGAATAAACAAACGAAATAAAAACAGACGAAACGATATTATTTACGGCTTACTTCTTCACAGAGGAAAAAATAAATATAATCATTATATTACTCTCGTTTTGTAATTGCTTACGTTGAAGTTGTGAAAATAAATAAGAAAATTTTTCATTGTCATTAATTGTATTGTCGTATTAAATCAAACGCAAACATACCGGTCATATATTAACACCATAACATGATAATAACGTGTTGTAGAGTGAAACAGTCAAATACGTTTTAATTTTTAAGAACTAAGAATATGATATCATAGAAACAATAGTGACATTATTAATTTATATATATATATATATATATATATATATATATATATATATATATATATATATATATATATATATATATATATATATATATATATCGACTTGAGAGATTTAACTTGAGATCAAACATAATGAGCCATGCCTGCTAACTCAAAGCTAATTCAGCTTCACCAAATCGTTTGTGATATAAGATAATTTTATTAAATTTCTTTAAAAACTGTATGTATAACATAAAGGTTCGAATTGTTGACGTCACAGCAGCAATTGCAAACATTTTTAATATAAACAAAAACTTATGCCCACCATACATGATACAAACTTCCACATAACGTCTGGTTTAAGTTATGGATTTCTGAACAACTGGAACATGGAATGAACATCTCCAATCAAATCGCAATTAATATAATATTTTGTTTCAATTATATGTAAGACCCTGGCCTATTTAAACCTTTGTTGTTAAATATCAAGACTACAATCATAAGTATAGGTTTTATATTGAATTGTCAGTTTTGGTTATTAAAAACCAGAGGAAATCATTGACAAGTGAATAGGAAAAAATTACAATAGCATGCGAGAGGACTTTTAAGTCAGTGGAAATTTCTTGGTTTTGAATGCTTTAAATGTAACGCCTTCCTGCGGTTAAGTTTACTGGACGTATCTGCATGAAATGACAAAAATGTTCAATGTAGTGTGACAACCAAATAGATATACATTGTGATCTGACAATCTAGCAGGTATTCAGCATTGTTTAATAATTGATGTTTAAATATTAATAACGTAGTTAAATGTTGGATAACGAGTGTTTTAAATTTTTAAAATTAAGTAGTACCTATAAAAAATTACCGACATGTTTTTAGTGTAAATAGTTTTATCAAGTTTTCCAATATCATTGTTTACGCTTAGAGTTTAAAAGCTAATATGATTACCAATTTGGGAAAATTTTGGTTTGAACTAAATAAACAATTCTTTTTGTGTGTGTGTGTATCGGACTTTTTGGTCATGGTATGACTGGTGAGGAATAAATTTCAGAAATGTGCACATTTGGCGCGTCTGGGTGTGATAGGTATTTTTCTTATATATTTACTCGAGTAATCGCAAAGATACTTCAACAATTTCAGATAAATAAAAG
Source organism: Tegillarca granosa (assembly GCA_029721355.1). NCBI lineage: Eukaryota > Metazoa > Mollusca > Bivalvia > Arcoida > Arcidae > Tegillarca > Tegillarca granosa. The sequence continues at coordinate 19,386 of JARBDR010000326.1, read as the reverse complement.
TGACTTAACCTCGCAGATAAAGGTCGCTTTACGTTAGAGTTAAAATAACACACTGTTGACACAAGCCATAAAATTTTATCATATATATATATATATATATATATATATATATATATATATATATATATATATATATATATATATATATATATATATATATATAACGTATTTCCAACAGTTGAGCAGTTTGTTTCCAACAGATAGGCTGTGAGACATTTTAAAACGGAAGGAAATTATTCGAAATTATGGCGAAACGTTTTCAAGATAAAACTGCTCTTGTCACAGGATGAAGTCGAGGAATAGGAAAAGCTGTTGCAGAACGTTTGCTTCAGGAGGGTGCAAAGGTTTACGTCATTGGAAGATCAAAAGAAAACCTGGACAAGCTAAAAGCGGTAAATCCTCTAATTTATACAATTCAGGTTGATGTGTCTGATTGGGATAAAACTAATACTACCGTGAAACAAATCGGGGTTGTTGATTTATTCGTAAACAATGCTGGAATACTTCACCAAGAAGAATTTGTCGATTTGAGTATCGAAAAATTTGAAGAAATAATCAACACAAACTTTAAATCAGCTTTCAATATAACTCAAATTGTGGCACATGGTCTGATTTCAGCTGGTCGACCCGGAGCAGTTGTTAACGTATCTAGTGTTGGTGGGTTAAAAGCTGCCCCTAGATCTATGTCGTATTGTGTTTCTAAAGCAATGATGGATATGTTGACAAAGGTTACAGCTTTGGAACTTGGTCCGTATAACATTCGTGTCAATTCCGTTAACCCCACTGGTATATATACAGATATGACAAAGCACTTGTTTGAAAATGAGCAAATTATGCCAATAATTCTTTCACAACATCCTCTTGGGAAAGTGGCAAAAGTGGAAGATGTAGTGGAGGTGACGATATTTCTGTTATGCCAAGAATCCGCCATGATTACAGGATGCACTTTAGCTATAGACGGGGGCTGGTTGCTTAACTGAGTACTAACTTTCTTAAGTATCACTTTACGTATTTTATTATAATTTTGATTATTATCATTATTATCATTATTATTATAATTGTTATTATATACATACTTACATACATACATACCTGTTTCGTTTTTTTTAAATTGTTTTAATCACCAAATTTACTATATTTAAAAAATGCCGAGTATATCACCATTATTCAGCAGTATTTGTTTCTACAAATGGAAGTTACAGTTAAGAGAAGGAACAGAAAAGAAAACAAAATACAGCGTATATGTAAAACATATGACTCGGATGAAGATTTGAGAAATTGCTCACGACAGAAGACAATTCAAATTCTAATTTTTCTATTGTCGTAAAATTGATTTTTTGTAACTAATAAACAGGAAGTGAAAGTATCTTGGGGTTAGATGAATTTGTCAACTACATTTTTTCGAGTCCAAACATGATAAAATAAAAGATTAAATTCGAGAAAAAAAGGCACTAAACAAATGGCCATGAAAGTCGAAAAGAAGCAACAAAAAAACAAAAGAAATAAGAAAAAATAATTAGAAACATATTTTAGAAAATATAGATTATAACAAGAGGCCCATGGGCCTTAACGCTCACCAGAGTATATGTCCAAAATTGTTTGCAAAGCGCAAAAGACAATATATTAGGTACAGAAACTTTACAAGTTTTCTTAAGTTAAGAACTGCAACAAAACGTAATCAGAAATATATCCACTCACATTTCATTTATAAGTAGATTATATAATATGCATGAAGTAACTGTAATGCAATGAATAATTTCCAAATCATTTACAAATTTCAGTATACTTATGCAACTATGTCCTTGACCTTTGAACATATATGATCTTGAACCATTTATGATCGCCATGTCAATACCTACAATATTCAAATATACATGCCTATACAAAAAGGTAACAGTTTTCAAGATAATTAGCAATTTAAGTCTTCTTTTGCTGCTGTGACCTTAACCTTTCAACACATGACCTTGAACCATATATCAAAATGATCGTTGTCACAACATTTACCATATTCTAATATACATGCCTGTACAAAAAGTTAATAGTTTTTTAAAGATAATTAGCAATTCTTGTCTTCTTTTGCAGCTGTGACCTTGACCTTTCAACATATACCTTTAACCATATATCAGAATGATTGTCATATCAATACCTACAATATTCTAATATACATGCCTATACCAAAAGTTAACAGTTTTCAAGATAATAAACAATTTCAGTCTTCTTTTGCAGCTGTGACCTTGATCTTTCAACATATGAACTTGAACCATATACGAAAAATGATCGTTTCACAATACCTACAATATTCTAATATATATGCCTATACAATAAGTTAATAGTTTTCAAGATAATTAGCAATTTATGTCTTCTTTTGCAGCCATGACCTTGACCTTTGAACATATGACCTTGAACCATATATCAAAATGATCGTTCTCACAAAACCTACAATATTCTGATATACATGCCTATACAAAAAGTTAAAAGTTAATAGTTAAGTCTTCTTTTGCATCTGTGACCTTGTCCTTTGAACATATGACCTTGTACCATATATTAAAAGATCATCATACCAATACCTACAATATTCTAACATATATGCCTATACAAAAAGTTATTAGTTTTCAAGATAATTAGCAATTTTTGCCTTCTTTTGCAGCTGTGACCTCAAATTTAAACATATGACCTTGAACCATATATCATAATGATCGCCATATCAGTACCTACAATATTCTCATATATATGCCTATACAAAAAGTTAATAGTTTTCAAGATAATTAGCAATATAAGTCTTCTTTTGCAGCTGTGACCTTGACCATTAAACACCTAACCTTGAACGATATATTCAAATGATCATCATATCAATACCTACAATATTCTAATATACATGCCTATAGAAAAAGTTAACAGTTTTCAAAATAATTAGCGATTTTGTCTTCTTTTGCAGCTGTGACCTTGACCTTTGAACATATGACCTTGAACCATATATCAAAATGATCGTTCTCACAAAACCTACAATATTCTGGTATACATGCCTATACAAAAAGTTAACAGTTTTCAAGCTAATGCACAATTTTAGAATTTATAAGCCAAAAATAACATTTCAGGGGCAACAACTCCTACATGGATTAACATATAGTTACGAAACTTGGTACCTTTTTAAATTTTGTCATGGTGAACATATTTACAATGTTTTGATTTCATATAACTCTTAATATTTGCAAGAAAACTGCCATAAACTGCATTAATCACAAATTAGGTCATGACCTTGATTTGTGACCTTGACCCTAATTTAAAGATCATTTAAAAAAGTCAAAACTGAAAACCTCATGTCATTATCTGTTCAAATAGTCAAGTTATAACAATTTGAAGCCATTTTACGAAATTTTTTTAAATTAAACGCAAAAACGCGTAACCCATTTTTCGACTAAACTTCACGAAATGAACAAACTATAGGCTTAAGACCCTAGAAAAGCCAAATATCACATCAGATTTTTTTCCTATCATCGGTTTTGGAGAAGAAGATTTTTTAAGATTTTTAAACCCCTAGGTTAACTTGACCTAGTTTTGGTAGCCATGGCAACGCCATGAACAAATCTGAATTGCCCCGGCCCATATATGCTTCTGACCAAGTATCATTGAAATCTGTCCAGCAGTTTTGGAGGAGAAGTCGAAAATAGGTGTTTACGACGCACGCACGCACGCATGCACGCACACACACACGCACGCACGGACGCACACACATACACACGCCGCGCCATGCCATAAGATCACATGACCTTGCGGTCAGGTGGGTTAAAAACTAAACTAAATTGATAATTTGGGTATTTGAACATAACCATGTAGCCCAATTTCACAAATCGATACGCCTCATTAAACCATATAGTTTAGATAATATTTAACACAAGACGTCTGTTCTTATTAGACAGGAGGTTCTTTGTCTTTCGGAGACACCAGCCTTACTTCCCTGGTAAAAGTTTACATGTCTAACAGTAAGCAGTATTTAGGTGCAAAAGTTAATAAAAATATTGCAATTATTTTTTGCATTTGCACCTTCTAAGTTAGATGACTTAATCAATTTATTGACGCAAGTCAAAAGCAGACGCTAGCTGGACGCAGTCAATAGAGTGGAGTGGAGTAATGGTGTTTTTCGCCCCGGTCAAGATTTTTTCACTTATTTCGAGGCGGTCAGTTCTGGGATGGTAGAGGAAACTGAAGTACCCGGAGTAAACCACCGACCTTCGGTAAGCGAACTGACAAACTTTTTCATACTAGGATCTGTCCCGAGTGGGATTCTAACCCAGGCGGTGAGAGGCGCTGTGATCCGTAAGCGCGCGCTTTAGACCACTCGGCCACCGAGGCCCCTTCCAGTCAATAGAGGTGGTGTCAAACAATTGATGTTGATTTGTGCCCAGATAGATCACATCTGAAACTGGACGCCAGTTTTGGTCTGCTTATATACTACTCTATGACGCAAGAGCGAGCGACGTAAAAAATGGTCTCGTCCAATCAGAATGGCCGTATAGTCACACTCAAAAGTTTGTACCCCGCAATATTAAGAAATAATCCCTACTTCAATAATTTATAACCATGAACACGTTGCGAAAGTATTGTTCTAAATGGTTGAAAATATTAAAATCAAGTGTTTTAGATTTAATATAAATAAAAATTTAGCATTTAAACATTATGTGACAAAATAGTGTATTCCTACACCGGTAATGGTGATCGTAAACACATACAAGTTTGCATGGTAGAAAGATACAAACATGAATACAAAAATTCATTCACATCCTCGTATAAACATGTGAGTAACATTCATAATTATGCAATAAATAATTCAATAATGATTTCAATAATATGATAAAACGATGTACCATGGTACCTAGTGTATTAAAGTAAAACGTGCTCGGACGTGATCGGCTGTGATAAAATGTGACATTTCAATACGAAAAATGATGTTGACAGCGCTAACGATTGGAAATTAAACCGTCTATAGAAAACTTTCCAAAAATACATTTTAAAAGTACGATAACAAAAATATAAACGTGACAATATAAATTCATATAATTTTGGAACTTTTGATTCATTGTTTTCAAATGTAAGGATTATTTTTTTATCTATAAACTTTTTTGACTCCTTGTATTGTGTGGCTAATCAGGAATGAATTTCTGAAATGTGAATATGTGGCACATCTAAATTAATAAGGTATTTATGTTGGATATTTGCAAGTTTTCATAGTTAAACTTTCTTTTTAAGATTGATTTTTCGATATGTTTGTGTTTGATGATACGTTATGATCTTAGTTTGTGTTTAATAATACGTTACGACCTATGTTTGTGTTTGATGATAGTTTTATCTATGTTTGTGTTTGATGATAGTTTGATCTATGTTTGTGTTTGATGATACGTTATGACCTATGTTTGTGTTTGATTGTACGATATGATCTATGTTTGTGTTTTATCATACGTTATGTCCTATTATTGTGTTTGATGATGTGTTATAACCTATGTTTGTGTTTAATGATACGTCACGACTATGTTTGTGTTTGATTATACGTTATGACCTATGTTTGTGTTTGATTGTACGATATGATCTATGTTTGTGTTTTATCATACGTTATGTCCTATTATTGTGTTTGATGATGTGTTAAAACCTATGTTTGTGTTTAATGATACGTCACGACTATGTTTGTGTTTGATTATACGTTATGACCTATGTTTGTGTTTGATTGTACGATATGATCTATGTTTGTGTTTTATCATACGTTATGTCCTATTATTGTGTTTGATGATGTGTTATAACCTATGTTTGTGTTAAATGATACGTCACGACTATGTTTGTGTTTGATTATACGTTATGACCTATGTTTGTGTTTGATTGTACGATATGATCTATGTTTGTGTTTCATGATACGTTATGTCCTATTATTGTGTTTGATGATGTGTTAAAACCTATGTTTGTGTTTAATGATACGTCACGACTATGTTTGTGTTTGATTATACGTTATGACCTATGTTTGTGTTTGATTGTACGATATGATCTATGTTTGTGTTTCATGATACGTTATGTCCTATTATTGTGTTTGATGATGTGTTATAACCTATGTTTGTGTTTAATGATACGTCACGACTATGTTTATGTTTGATGATGTGTTATAACCTATGTTTGTGTTTAATGATACGTCACGACTATGTTTATGTTTGATTATACGTTAGGACTTATTGACCTGGTCTATGGAATAGTATTCAGAACTTATTTTGTTAGTTACATAGTTTCTTAATTGATTTTGAAACTGTTAGTTTTTTGTGGCAAAAACTAACTATAATAGTCGGGGAAATACACTTACTTTAAACATGTCAGCATACTTACCTTTAGGAATAAATATATGTGCACTTGAGCGGCGGTGATCATAGCTTGAACATATAAGCTTTTGCTTTAGATGAAACATCTCCAAGCAGTAATGAGGACTGAATACATTGTAATGATAAAGACTATGAAAGTTGAATTCTTTTCCATGGCCCTAACCACTTTTTCAGGTTTTTTATAACACATATTCTGTTTGTTAAAAAGTATATTTCTTTTATAAGCTTTGTTTATTCAATTTCTTGTTAATTTTTGTTGACTCTTCAATACATTTTCCTGATTACTTACTTACACCAGAAAATTAAGAAAGTAAAAAGCAAACTTACTTTTGAAATGTTAACATAATTATGACCCACCGTTTGAGCCAAAGTATTAAAACATAACAATTGGAATTTATATTCATTTGACTGCATAAGTAGTAGAAAATGGTAAAATTTCTATACCAATTATTAGCGATTTCAGAAATTTTATTCAAACTTTTAGCGTTGACAAATGTATATTACATATCAAAGTTTCGTGATTCAAACTTTTAAAGGGAGATAAATTAAGTCACTACCTTCTGTGATTCAGATACATACTTTTGGTCTTTTTGAAAATGTTGCGAATATTATTGAGAGGTTTTTTTAAGGATATTTCCTAAGGACGTTGCTTAAAAGCTAATCATAAGTTTCAAAAATGTTTTTATAAACATTTTCATTTACCAGAAACAATTGAAAGAAGCACACACACACACGCACACACACACACACACACACACACACACACATATATAAATATATATACTGCAAAACTATTATTTTTTAATTTTGTCTAATAAATATTCAAATTTGAGTATAACTTGTGATATAAATTTTTCAATTTATGTTAATTTTTTTTTTCTTTATTAAAAAAATATACCAGTCTTTGTCCATATCACAATCGCAAAAACAAAGTTAAAACTTTGCAAACTGGCAAAATATGTTATACACGTGAATTTCCATCAAGGAAGTGAGACCGGTTGCTCCAGAAGGGTAAGCACCTCCTGTCTAGCTAGCTACACCCGTCACGTACAAGTCAATTTTGAGAATGAAAGGAACAAAGAACTATGGTAAGTCAAATATATCCAGTATAAGTTTGGATACAGTGACTATATACTTATCAACGATATTGTGATGACGGCCATAAAACTTTTAAAGGGCCTTAATAAGCCTAGGCTTGCAATATCCTTGTGTCAACAATTCAATTGTAAGTAATTTGCTTCGTTGCAGAAAGTCCCCATAGTGGGAACAATCTCTACCGTACCGTATTAATTGTGAAAATCATATACACCATACGCAGAAAAAGCAGGGATATTACTGCAAAGAAAAAGAAAGTTGACAATAGAAAAATTTAAGTCATCACGTTTGTCGTATAGCGTCTGATGTAACCTTTGTGGGTGTCATAATCGAGGTATAAGTCCAAATATGAAGCAGAACATTGAGAATCTGTCGTGTCTTTTATTTCAAGCTCACTTAGATAGATGACATTAACATATTCTCCAAACTGACATTTAGTTTTCGTCGTATGTTCATTGTTTTAATGTTTTGAAAATCTTAAAAACTGCCTCGTTGTTGGATGACACATACATATTTTCCCCATATGGAGCCATAGTATCCTTAACAACCATCTAGAAAAAAAGTTGAGGAAAAAAATAAGAAATGAGGATACCAGGATGATGTTTTATACATACATTTCCATTTTGATTTGATAGTTTATACGACAAAAGATGTTAAAATCACACTGGTCGAAACTTCCTTTAATATACGACCTTTCCCTAGTATACATGATAAGAGCGCAGATTAAAATCAGATTTGAAATTCAGGGGAGAAGATACGTCACAAACCAGGATTCTATAACAATATCAATGACGGTGAAAACACTCGACTAAAACTTTGTATTTACATTTTTTTAAATAAAGAATTTATTCGTTTTTTTTAAGTAGCGAACAAAATTACAGTGATACAAGAAATAAAGAATTCCAATAAGTTTTACAATTTAAAATCGGCAAGAGAAATCATATTATTGTCTTTAGTTCGTTAAACAAAATTTCACAGCAAAGGTGTGAACTTATCCCGGCTGTCAAAGAAAACATTGCCGGAAGTGTTTGACAAAAAAACTATGTATTAGATTGGAGTTGCAGTCACCATATGTCCCTTACACCAGTAAAATTCAGTCCTCTATCAATAAATATCGAACAAAAACTTCATTCAAGCAAACCAGGAATAATTAGATTAAATATTAGTAAGTGATTTTACCGTTGTGTTTCCGAATCCCGATTTGTGAAGTACCTCCTCCCCACCTTCCTGAAACAAGCATTTAATTTAACGGCAAATAATACCGTATCATTCACAGTCGTACTTTCAGCTCAAAGGTCATCAAACCTACAAAATTAAAATTTTACATACCTTGATTTATTTCTTGAACTGAACACACACACACACACACACACACACACACACACACACACACACACACACATATGGTTCATCAGTACCAAGTTAAGAAATCCTTTTCAAGTTGGAATACAAAATTTTAACAAGACCTTTTGGTTGTGGAGTTTTCTCGGGTTATGACTTACAGTTCTACATATCTAAATATTCAAATAACACTTGGAGTATATTCTGACGCATTAATCAAAATCCTAAAAAATAACCTGTTTAAATTTATGTAATAGTGATACGGACAATAGCATAAAAACTAAAGATTATTTTGTAAAACTTTTGATATATAAATGAACAGAAAAAGCCAACAATAATTATATTTTATATCAGTTTTTTCTTATTTTATTTTATTTTGTTATATTTTTAAACTTGGTATATTGAGATATGGCAAAAACATTTTGAAATAATAAGCATAACATAACGAAAACATATTTTTTGCTAAATTTTCAAAATCAACACTTTGTTTAGAAATGTTAAAAAATTAACTTGAAATATAAATATCAAGTTTTTTTAATGCATGTTTTTACATTTTAGATTAAATATATATTGTAAAAATAAATACAATAAAATTATCTATGCGATCACCGGAATCAAAAAGTACCGTTGATTAAGATCCGTGTCTTATATTAATGTAATGCTATCGTCGTTTCAAAAAAATATCTCAATTCCAAAATGTATCATTAATATACAGAGTTCAGTCTATTTAATTGACAAGGTACCCTCCATCTACAGGCAAACTACTTCCGGTTATCATAGCGGAATCATCACTAAGCAAAAACATGGTAGCGTTTACAACATCCTTAACAGTGGCAAATTTTCCAAGGGGATGTTTTGCTCTAAACATCTGCATGAATTCCTCATTTTCGTAGAAATCCTTTGTCATATCTGTTTTCAAAATAGTAGGATTTACGGAATTCACTCTGATTTTATGAGGACCTAATTCTAACGCTGTAACTTTAGTTAACATATCCACCATTGCTTTAGACACACAATACGGCATAAATCCAGCAGCGGCTTTCAGTCCTCCCTGACTAGACATGTTCACAACTACTCCTGGTCGACCAGCTGAAATCAGACCACGTGCTATAATTTGAGTTATATTGAAAGCCGATTTACAGTTTGTTTCTATCATTTTGTCAAATTTATCCATTTCCACATCTACAAAATTTGCTTGGTCAAGTATCCCAGCATTGTTTACAAGTAAATCAACAACGCCGATTTGTTCCACGGCAGTTTTAGTTTCATCCCAATTAGTTACATCAACTTGAATTGTATTAAGAGAAGGAATTTCGGTTTTAATCTTTTCCAGGTTTTCTTGAGATCTTCCAATCACATAAACCTTTGCACCTTCCAATAGCAGGCGTTCTGCAATAGCTTTTCCAATTCCCCGACTCCCTCCTGTTACAAGAGCTTTCTTTCCTTCAAAACGATATGCCATGTCTTTCAATGTATGTATCCTACATAAAAGGTACGTATTGTGAACTAAATAAAAATAGGTTAGTTATCGCCTCAATTTTCCGTTCATTGACACTAGTAAGGTTTAATTGTTTATCTAGTACATGTGTTTTATCATGATATATACTGATAAAACATACGTTCTAAAATGTTCCTAAACATATTACCTAAAACTTTACGGACAAGTCGGTAACTTACATTTTTATTATAAAGTAGTCCAGAACCATTATTTTAAATGTAGCATGTTTTAGAAAAATATGTTCCGACCTTGATTAATAAAGATTTCATTAAAAACTTTTCTCGAGATTAAAACGAATAAACCTACGCTAAGATAAAAGCAACTGTTCGATGTTTTAGCATAAGTAAAAGAGAAAAGGTACATAAAAATAAACATAATTAACATATATATATATATTTAAGATTTCTATCAAATTGTACAAAAAGGTAAACCAATTCCTTTTTAAATAAAAAACTCAAGTCTTGATGACAAAATTATTCTACTTAAATTTTTTGTTCAATAAAGATGCCATTTTTTCATAGCAATTAGGCGTTTTCAAATGTCATTTATAATATTAAAGCCTATGTATTTATACTGATACATACGTTGTAAGAACAAATACAATTAACCTGCTGTAGCAAATGCCTCCATTAAAAGTCCTGTCAATTAAGATTAAGTTTTTAAGTGCTTTAAATCTAAACAACAATCAACAACAAGTGTACAAGAACGAATGTATATTGATTCACCTAAACTAAGATTACTTGTGTGAATATACTAAAGGGTTAAATCTATTCAAGCAATTAGTTTTCCTCCATCTACAGCCAAGTTACTCCCGGTTATCATGGTGGTATCATCACTCAGTAGGAACAACATGGCGTTTACAACATCATCAACAGTGGCAAATTTTCAAAGTGAAGAAATTCCTTATTTTTGTACAAATCCTTTGTCATATCTGTTGGTACAATAGTAGGATTCACAGAATTCACTCTAATTTTATGAGGACCTAATTGTAACGCTGTAACTTTTGTTAACATATCCATCATTGCTTTAGACACACAATACGGCATAAATCCAACAGCATTCTTCATCCTCTTGTACCAGAAATATTTACAACTACTCCTTGTCGACCAGCTGAAATTAGACCACGTGCCACAATTTGAGTTATATTAAAAGCCGATTTAAAGTTTGTGTTAAGTATTTTGTCAAATTTATCTATTTCCACATTGACAAAAATTTCTTGGTGAAGCATTCCAGCATTATTTACAAGTAAATCAACAACGCCGATTTGTTCCACGGCAGTTTTAGTCCTGTCCCAATCAGACACATCTATCTGAATTGTATTTATGGAAGAATGTTCGGTTTTAAGTTTTTCCAGATTTTCTTGCGATTTTCCTAGGACATAAACCTTTGCCCCCTCCTGTAGCAGACGTTCTGCAACAGCTTTTCCTATTCCCCCGACTTCCACCTGTTACAAGAGCGGTTTTACCTTCAAAACGCTTTGCCATTGTTATTCTTTATATTCTTCATAAAAACTATATTGACCTGAGTACAAAAATAATATGCAAGTATGTAGATTTTGACCTCAATTTTCCGTTCATTGACATTAAAGTTTGATGTAGAACTGATATCCGCATATTTTAAGGTAGACGGGTTAAATGTTTATCTAGCGGAAATAGTTCTTCAGTAAAAAGATCAACTCGATAACTTTGAATTTTTTTAAAATATTTTACATATTTTTCCAAATCGTGCATAATATGTATATTAATAAATTTGTAAAAAAAAAAAAAAAAAATAATATCATTTAAATTCAGTGTTAGGACGTAGATAATTATAATTATATTTAAATCTATTTATAATGAAATGTTTTTCTTTGGAAATCGAATTATCAATGAAACTTTGGACTTAAGTCAGCGTGTATCCGTGTATTCATACTAAAGGTTGATTTAATTTAAAATCCAATTTTCAAATAAAAAAACCCTTATGGAAGTTTTCGGTTGTCATTGACTAATAATTATTTCGATGCAAAACTGTCTTAAATCTTCACTTATTTTAATTTCTTTTTATTCGTTTATAAAAAGAAACAAAATCGGAGACCGTTAGTAGAACCGAACGGTATGGTATTGCAAGATATTAAAAGTTACTTATCTACCGATTAATATACAATATACATTGTACGATTAATATTAATATACAATTAATATACAATGTCCTGACCAACAAGGTCTTGTGTTCCGGAGAGGTAAGCATCTCTTGTCTAGTTAGCTGCACCCATCACGAGAAAAATTAAATTGATAGGAACTCAAATATATCCAGTTTAAGTTAAGTACAGTGACTTCATACTTATTAACACTATTGGGATGACGTCGTGGATCTTTTAAGGGCCTTGATTAGCCTAGATTTGCAATATCTCAGAGTCAGCAATTTAATTGTAAGCCATTTGCTTTGTTGATGAAAGTACCCGTAGTAGGAAAAAACTCTACCATACCACATTAACGGTGAAACAAATACACAATAGGAGGAAGAAGCAGGAATTCTATTAAAAAGGAAATTTGACAAAAGGCCAATTGAAGTCATCGCGTTTGTCATATACCTTCAGATATAGCCTTCCACGGGTGTTATAATTGAAGTACATTTCAATAAGTATAATTCATCATTACTTACTCTGTATCATAAATTCTGTTCGGGAGTAAACATATGTGTTTCAAGCTAGAAAAGATATTGGTTCAAATCCTTTTAAAATATGTTTTAATCAAGATTATTTATTCTTGCATCCCAGATAGAAAAAAATCCATAAAAAGAGCGGAGCAAGATATTTCAATCTAACAACCCCTGTACAAGATAGCTTTCACGCAAATTACCCGCAAAGATTTATCAATGAAGTCAGAGGTGCACTGGTATTGGTCATTTTCTTATTGTCTGCAGTAAGACCTGAGCGTGCCATTATTGTTTCATGAGACTTTTAATTTTATTTAATCCTAAAGGTCCTCTCAAAAACCATAAATCATCCTCATGCGGGTTTGTTGTATGAGTTACCTTAGCAAGGTAGAAGGGGTGGCGAGGCTGGCAGTAATTTGAAGGGCACTTGTATATATTTGTTGTGACTGGACACATTTGTTTATTTTCAGATAGTTCATACATTGTGGGCTGACCACTTCTTACATTTCTTACATCCTCGCCAGTTCTTCTTTTTGTTTCTCTCTGATTGTGAACCAAGTATTCTTTATTTAATTCATTGTCATATTTCAGTTCTATATCACCCCAACAGAGATTCCTGTGTTCTCCTCTCCCACATACCAAACTGAATTGTATTATTCAGCCATAGAGTGTTTAGAAGTTATATTGGAGTGTTATTACCTAATTGCCCTGAGTTATACATTTTATCAATGTCTTGATTTGTTACTGGTTCAGCTGCAATTGGTTTATTACCATAACCCTTTTTCTTTAATTCTTTTAGTTTGATATTAGTACTTCACGGGCTTCATAAAACTCATATGCTGAAATCAAGCTTGTGCTATATCTATGCTTTTTTTAGATGCCTTTCAAATGATCCAAGCATGTCTCGATTACAGCTTGGTTGATCATATCCATTTTGTTCCTGAAACAAGAAGAACTGAGCAAGCAAATCATTTTATTCAGTTGTCGGGACGTTTTTGGGGTTTACGATTTTCACCTTTTTTTTTTTAAGTACAATTTCTCCACTCTTTAGTGATTGCACTTTATACATTTCATAGGTACCACAGGGTTTGACAATGTTAACTATTTTGCCCTTTTCACCATTTGTCCCTATAGTAACCAGTTCACCAATCTCAAATACTCTTGGCATTGCTTACAACTGTATGTCATCAAACCTTTTCTTTGTAAACAAACACTAAAACAGTGGCAGACTATATGGAATATGGAAACCAAGGAAATAAGTAAAGTAGTTCCAAGTTCCTGTCTGGCGTATTCATACGCCAATTCTATTGTTAATCAGTTTCATATGTTAAAATTTATTTTAAATTGAACTTTTATTTTGTGGTGCAAGAAACAGAATCAATCACTACTCGTGGTGCCAGATAAAGAAATCTCAACCCAGGTTCTAATTTTTTGGTCCAGAACGAGACAAGCCTCGTTCTATACAAAATATATTAGAACTCTTGTTGAGATTTCCCTATCCGGCACCACAAGTAGTGATAGATTGTATTAATTCAATAGTGACTTTACCTTACCCAAGTTTTAGCGTTAAAGCGAACGGAGGAGAAGATCTAAAGTCTTTTTATTTTATTGAATTTGAATTTATGCTTAAGAAAGTAGGAATTCAAAATTGTTCATGTGTTTAAAAATATAGGTTACAGCTTTAGAACTTGGTCCGTAAAACATTTGTGTCAATTCCGTTAACCAGACTGCTACTTATACAGATATGACAAAGGACTTGTTTGAAAATGAGCAAATTATGCCAATAATTCTTTCACAACATCCTCTTGGGAAAGTGGCAAAAGTGGAAGACATAATGGAGGCGACGATATTTCTTCTTAGCGAGGATGCCGCCATGATTACAGGAAGTACTTTGGCTGTTGATGGAGGCTTTTTGCAAATGATGAGTTTTGACTTCCTTGTACTTTACAGTTATTTTAGAAGTGTTTTGAACAGTTATTTCTTGATTGTTAATTACTTTATTCTTTTTGTTACTGAAGGATGTCTGGAACTGTATTGGTAACTAACGCGGCGCATAAATGCAAACGATTGAAAGTGGCATAATAGGACTTACTTTCACATAGAACGGGATGAATTTTGTAGTTTTGTTACATTAAAAAATATTGGGAAAAGGTTTATAAGTTACACAGAATACAAAAATCGAAATTTAAATTTGACAAATACATAATACATGTTTTTTGTAGGTTATACAGCCATATGAATCAATGTAACCTGCTTAAACACCTAGATAACTTATGTGGATCATTCAATGATAAAATAACGAAGGCTAATTTGTGAATAACATGTCTTTAAAACGTAAGTAAAAAGGTATAAACAACGACAAAAGGTTGTATTTTTTATTTTGCTTTTGAAAATTTCTGTAACTTTTAAGGTCAACATCATGTAAAGATATCAAAGAAATTTTTAACAATGTTTGAAAATTGTAATAAAAGACATTATTGCTTTCGAGTTAACAATCATGTACCTGAATAAACAAACGAAATAAAAACAGACGAAACGATATTATTTACGGCTTACTTCTTCACAGAGGAAAAAATAAATATAATCATTATTACTCTCGTTTTGTAATTGCTTACGGAAAATTTTTCATTGTCATAAATTGTATTGTAAACAGTTGTATTAAATCAAACGAAATATACCGGTCATATAATAACACCATAACATGATAATAACGTATTGTAGATGAAACAGTCAATACATTTTAATTTTTTAGAACTAAGAATATGATATCATAAAAATAATAGTGTGATTATTGAGTATATATATATATTATATATATATATTATATATATATATTATCTATATATATATATATATAATATATATATATTATATATATATATATATATATATATATATATATATATATATTATATATATATATATATCGACTTGAGAATAAACTGGAAAAACTGAAAAACAGGAACATGGAATGAACATCTCCAATCAAATCGCAATTAATATAATATTTGTTTCAAGTATATCTAAGACCCTGGCTTATTTAAACCTTTGTTGTAAAATATTAAGACTTTAATCATAAGTATAGAATTTATATTGAATTGTCGGTTTTGGTTATTCGAAACCAGAGGAAATCATTGACAAGTGAATAGGAAAAAATTACATTAGCATGCGAGAGGAATTTTAGGTCAGTGGAAATTTCTTGGTTTTGAATGCTTAAAAAGTAACGCCTTCCTGCGGTTAAGTTTTCTGGACGTTCCTGTATGAAATGACAAAAATGTTCAATGTAGTGTGACAACCAAATAGATATCCATTGTGATCTGACAATCTAGCAGGTATTCAGCATTGTTTAATAATTGATGTTTGAATATTAATAACGTAGTTCAATGTTGGATAACGAGTGTTTTAAATTTTTAAAATTAAGTAGTACCTATTAAAATTCGCCGACATGTTTTTATTGTAAATAGTTTTATCAAGTTTTCCAATATCATTGTTTATGCTTAGAGTTTAAAAGCTAATATGTACCAGTTAGGGAAGATTTGGGTTTGAACACAATAAACATTTTTTTATTGTGTGTGTGTGTGTATGGACTTTTTGGTCATGGTGTGACTGGTGATGAATGAATTTCAGAAATGTGCACATCTGGCGCGTCGGGGTTTGATAGGTTTTTTGTTATATATTTACTCGAGTAATCGCAAAGATACTTCAACAATTTCAGATAAATAAAAGTGACTTAACCGCGCAGATAAAGGTCGCTTTACGTTAGAGTTAAAATAACACACTGTTAACACAAGCCATAAAATTATATATATAGATAAAGTATTTCCAACAGTTGAGCAGTTTGTTTCCAACAGGTAAGCAGTGAGACATTTAAAAACGGAAGGAAATTATTCGAAATTATGGCGAAACGTTTTCAAGATAAAACTGCTCTTGTCACAGGAGGAAGTCGAGGAATAGGAAAAGCTGTTGCAGAACGTCTGCTACAGGAGGGGCAAAGGTTTACGTCATTGGAAGATCAGAAAAAACCTAGGCAAGCTAAAAGCGGTAAATCCTCTAATTAATACAATTCAGGTTGATGTGTCTGATTGGGATAAAACTAATACTGCCGTGAAACAAATCGGAGTTGTTGATTTATTTGTAAACAATGCTGGAATACTTCACCAAGAAGAATTTGTCGATTTGAGTATCGAAAATTTTTAAGAAATAATCAACACAAACTTTAAATCGGCTTTCAATATAACTCAAATTGTGGCACATGGTCTGATTTCAGCTGGTCGACCCGGAGCAGTTGTTAACGTATCTAGTGTTGGTGGGTTAAAAGCTGCCCCTAGATCTATGTCGTATGTGTTTCTAAAGCAATGATGGATATGTTGACAAAGGTTACAGCTTTGGAACTTAGTCCGTATAACATTCGTGTCAATTCCGTTAACCCGACTGGTATATATACAGATATGACAAAGCACTTGTTTGAAAATGAGCAAATTATGCCAATAATTCTTTCACAACATCCTCTTGGGAAAGTGGCAAAAGTGGAAGATGTAGTGGAGACGACGATATTTCTGTTATGCCAAGAATCCGACATGGTTACAGGATGCACTTTAGCTATAGACGGGGGCTGGTTGCTTAACTGAGTACTAACTTTCTTAAGTATTACTTTACGTATTTTATTATAATTTTGATTATTATCATTATATCATTATTATTATAATTATTATTATATACATACAACATACATACCTGTTTCGTTTTTTAAATTGTTTTAATCACCAAATTTACTATATTTAAAAAATGCCGAGTATATCACCATTATTCAGCAGTATTTTTTTCTACAAATGGAAGTTACAGTTAAGAGAAGGAACAGAAAAGAAAACAAAATCCAGCTTATATGTAAAACATATGACTCAGATGAAGATTTGAGAAATTGCTCACGACAGAAGACAATTCAAATTCTAATTTTTCTATTGTCGTAAAATTGATTTTTTGTAACTAATAAACAGGAAGTGAAAGTATCGTGTAGTTAGATGAATTTGTCAACTAATTTTTTCGAGTCCAAACATGATAAAATAAAAGATTAAATTCGAGAAAAAAAGGCACTGAGCAATGGCCATGAAAGTCGAAAAGAAGAAAAAAAAAAACAAAAGAAATAAGAAAAAATTATTAGAAACATATTTTGAAAATATAGATTATAACAAGAGGCCCATGGGCCTTAACGCTCACCAGAGTATATGTCCAAAATTGTTTGCAACTCGCAAAAGACAAATATTAGGATCAGAAACTTTACAAGTTTTTTTAAGTAAAGAACTGCCACAAAACTTAATCAGAAATATATCCACTCACATTTCATTTATAAGTAGATTATATAATATGCATGAAGTAACTGTAATGCAATGAAAATTTCCAAATCATTTCCAAATTTCAGTATACTTATGCAACTATGTCCTTGACCATTGAACATATATGACCTTGAACCATTTATGATCGCCATGTCAATACCTACAATATTCTAATATACATGCCTATACAAAAAGGTAACAGTTTTCAAGATAATTAGCAATTTAAGTCTTCTTTTGCTGCTGTGACCTTAACCTTTGAACACATGACCTTGAACCATATATCAAAATGATCGTTGTCACAACATCTCATATTCTAATATACATGCCTGTACAAAACGTTAATAGTTTTTTAAAGATAATTAGCAATTCTTGTCTTCTTTTGCAGCTGTGACCTTGACCTTTCAACATATGACCTTGAACCATATATCAGAATGATCATTGTCGCAATACCTACAATATTCTAATATACATGCCTATTCAAAAAGTTAACAGTTTTCAAGATAATAAGAAATTTCAGTCTTCTATTGCAGCTGTGACCTTGATCTTTCAACAGATGACCTTGAACCATATACCAAAAATGATCGTTGTCACAATACCTACATATTCTAATATATATGCCTATACAAAAGTTAACAGTTTTCAATATAATAAGAAATTTCAGTCTTCTTTTGCAGCTGTCACCTTGACCTTTGAACAGATGACCTTGAACCATATATCAAAATGATCGTCATATCAATACCTACTATTCTGATATATATGCCTATACAAAATGTTTACAGTTTTCAAGATAATTAGCAATTTAAGTCTGCATTTGCAGCTGTGACCTTGACCTTTAAACATATGACCTTGAACTATATATCATAATGATCGTCATATCAATACCTACAATTTCTAATATATATGCCTATACAAAAAGTTAATAGTTTTCAAGATAATTAGCAATTTAAGTCTTCTTTTGCAGTCGTGACCTTGACCTTTGAACATATGACCTTGAACCATATATCAATGATCGTCGTATCAATACCTACAATATTCTAATACAAATGCCTACACAAAAGTTAACAGTTTTCAAGATAATTAGCAATTTAATTCTTCTTTTGCAGCTGTGACCTTGACTTTGATCATATGACCTTGAACC
>JARBDR010000325.1:0-117650 GCA_029721355.1 Tegillarca granosa | reverse complement strand
TTTTTTTTTTTTTTTTTTTTTTTTGTCCTTTTAAAGTTTTTTTGTTTTATGTAATTATCATATAGTTGCAGATCGTGAGCATATGCTATTAATGGGTTTTGTTTTTATATTTGATAAATACATGTAAAGTTATTTCAGATAATCAAAACCAAAAACATTTCTGATATCTTTTTCACATAAAGTAATATATTTCTAATCGTTTTATGAGTTTTCTTTTTTATTCCTGACAGTAGTGGTATTCATGTTACAAAAAACTCTAAGTCTATCATTGAAGCTTTCAAAGTAACTATGAGTTTTGAACTTTCGATCCATACTAAAAACCCTTCATTTTTTCATTGATAATATCGACATATGAATTTTGTAACTCGTAAATAGAGCGTTTGATACCTATATTAAACAATAATATTTTGTTGTTTTATAGGTTACTTTTGTATTTACAATGATTTCATACAAACCACCAAATTACGGAACTTACATATATCCTGGATATGCACAGGTAATAGGCTGGACTGTAGCTTCTATTCCAATCATATCAATTCCTGTATATATAGTGATACAGTTAAAACATGCACCAGGAACTTCACTCTATGAAGTAAGTGTCTATAATATGGCTAAGCAATTCAACGAACGACATTTAAGGGTTATAAATGATGTATATTTCTTAAAAAATATTTTGAGTTTTTTTTAACTAATACAAAAACAATCAAGAGAAAACTAAGTAGAACAAGGTTGTTAGTTTTAAAACGATTGTTGTTGCACTATAAATAAACGGAATTTAATAATATATGTTCTTTCGTGTCTTGTCTTGTTGTGCTATTCGTTACATTAATTGTATCGTGTAGTATTATGTTGTTGGGCTGTTTCGTACATTTGCCTATTGTGACGTGATCTTGTTTGTGTCGGCTGTTTATGAGCTTTTTGTTACATTATGACCTGATCTTATTTGCGTTTTAGCGCTGTTTTTTAAATTTGTTTGTTTGTGCCTTGATCTGGATTGCGGCGATTGTTGATAAGCTGTGTCTTACATTTATCTTTTTAGTCTTTATCTTCTTTGCGTCGACTGGTGAAAAGCTGTTTCTTACATTTCTTATTGTGATGTAATCTTGTTTGCGTCAACTGTTATTTGGCTGTTTCTTACATGTACCTACTATAATATGCTCTTGTTTGCGTTGCAGCACTGTTTCTTAAATGTGTTCATATTGTGTCTTGTTCTTGATTACGTCGACTGTAAACAGGCTGTTGTTTCTAAAGTTTATTTATTGTTATGTGATCTTGATTTCGTTTTCGTTTTTGTTGAAATTGTTTGTATTGAATCTTGATCTTGATTGCGTCGCCTATTTATTGGCTGTTTCTAACAGTAACCTTATTGTGACGTGATCTTATTGCGTTATTGCAGTGTTTATTGCACCTATTGTGTCTCGATCTTGTTTGCGTCGACTGCTTATAGGTTGCCTCTTATATTTTTCTATTCTTTTGAGATCATTTTGCGTCAACTGTTCCTGGACTGTTTATTACATTTGCTTGTATTAGTCTTGGTATTATTTACTTGTCTGTTGTTTGGCGTTCAATTATATTGCCTTGTATTATGTCGTGATCTTGTTTGCGTAGACTATTATTAGTCGATTTCTTACAATTTCCCTTAATGTCTTTTGGGCCGTTCCATATATTCACTCGTATTGTGTAGTGATGCTATTATCCTCGATTATTTAAAATTTATGTTGTACATATGTGTGATCTATTGATACTAAATTCTAAATTGATAATTTAAAAAAGCATGACATATAAATACAATATTGTACGTTGTCTCAAAAAATTCTTTTTTCAGAAACTTTGTGTAAGTCTTCGACCGAACGAACATTGGAAACCAAATAAAAGAAGTCTGCATAAAGAATACGAAAGTGGAAAAGTTAGACAACTGTTTATCGGGAAAGTTAAATTTAACATGTTCCGAAATTTTAAATAGAATTATCAAGTTTAACATCTCATTTTTTTCCTGGGCAATATATGATAAGCACTCACATATAAGAAGGCTATAATGAAAATTATAAAGGGAATCTTTAAATATTTAATGGGTACTTTTTGGCCTTATTTTATTTTATAAACGTTAGCATGCATTTTGGTCTTTATTTTATAAGAAATGGTTCATTGGTAAGTGATTAAACATTACTTAATTTATAAAAGTTGTTATATAATTTTTTCATTTTATGGTGTCTATTTTTAATTAAAAAATATAACATATGATAGTGTAAAAACTGATTTAGAAAAGTCTATTCTACATATTTTATTGGACAAATGTGGATTCTCAAAAATTCTAAAGAAATACTGTGACATCTTGCTTTTAATACCAAATTTTCGGTAAAGAGCATAAGACATTTTTTTACACTTTACACAACTATCCCTCATTTCAAATTGAAAGAACGTCTAAAACAATGGTTTTTGGATTCTGGTTATTTTATAAAATACCATACAGACAGACTGCAAACAAAAATATACTGAAGATACCATCAACAATAATGTTAGAGTTTTTGATGGACAACATATTTAATTTTCCAACAAACAATCGGTATACCAATGGGCAAAAATTGTGCACCTTTGCTTGCTGATTTATCTATTTCTTATTATGAATCAGAATTTTTACAGAACCTTGTCATGTCTGGAGAGAAGACTGTCGCTAGACCATTCAACTCCATAAACACAACACACACACACACACACACACACCACACACATATTTATATATATATATATATATATATATATATATATATATATATATATATATTTGGCATTCTGTCTATTTTGAGGATATGTGAATGCCATCTATTCAAGTGAGCTTGAAATAAAGGATACGTCTGATTCTTCATGTTTTGCTTCATATTTGAACTTTTGCTTCATTTTATTTCATATTTAAAAACAAAGGTCTGTTCCTTCGTGCAAAGCATCCCTTAGCTGGATTTGGATTCATATAATTTTGGAACTTTAGATTCATTTTTTTCAACTGTTTGGCTAATGTTTTTTATCTATCAAACTTTTCGGTCCCCTAGTGTAACTGATGAGGAATGATTTTCCGAAATGTGCACATATGGCACATCAAAATTTAGCAGGTATTTGTATTTTATATTGATGACGCCCACGAAATATTTCATCTGAAGCTATACGACAAATGTGATTACTTCAATTTTTCTATTGTCCATTTCTCGTTTCTTTGCAGCAATATTCCTGGTTCTCAGGCGCAAGGTGTATTTATTTCACAGTTAATATGGTACGGTAGAGCTTGTTCCCACTATGGGGACTTTGTACAACGAGGCAAACTGCTTACAAAATAAATGTTGTCTCAAAAATATTGCAAATTAAGGCTAATCAAGGCGCTTTAAAAAGTTTTACGGCCGTCATCACAAAATTGTTAATTGTCGCTGTATTTATACTGAATGTATTTGACTTACCATAGTTCCATGTTCCTTTCATTCTCGAATTT
This sequence comes from Tegillarca granosa, assembly GCA_029721355.1. NCBI lineage: Eukaryota > Metazoa > Mollusca > Bivalvia > Arcoida > Arcidae > Tegillarca > Tegillarca granosa. The sequence goes on along the minus strand of JARBDR010000325.1, from coordinate 114,175 downwards.
GACATTGTAAATGACTAGTGAAGCTAGCCAGACAGAAGGTGCCTACCCTTCCGCAACACCCGGTCTCACTTCCTTGATGGAATTTTACGTGTATAACTAATGTGGCCAGTTTTAATTTTTTTACTTTTTTGGAGGGGGATTGTGATTTGGACAGGGAATGGCATGTTTGTGTTTTTCTTTTAAATGGTTCATAAAATTTCGATGTTATTTAGATTGTAAACATAAATTAGACATTGAGTGTAATCTTAAAAAGTCTATATTTACCAACTTTTGATTTTAAAGATTCAACTTTTGCATTTAATTCTCTCATCAACAGGATGGTAAAGCTATGGTAGCCTTAAAAAATCAGAGCAAGGTGTGTAATTCACATAATTATAATAAATTAATTTTATTTGATACATACATAAAACGATCTTGTTAATGATTATATAATGCAAAAATATTGTCCAGGATTTTCAAGTTTTATTAAAATCTTTTTGCAATTTTTACTTTTGACAAAATACTATGTATAGAGCTCGCTATTGAATAATATTAATTATTAGAAATCAACAAAATGTTATTAATTTGAAATTGTTGAAAAAAAAAGCAAATTGACAAGATTTGAAACAGTAAGACCTGTATTAATTAGGTGAAATTTAATATAGAAGAGTAGGTTGAACAAATAATTTTTTTTAACGTTTCACTTTTTCACGGATAAAGGTAATTTTATGTTATTTTTAGCTGATTTTCTTTTTTAATCTTCGCAAATTAAAAGGTGTGTTTGGTATGTCTATTTGTTCCGAATAAAGTCCGCTATTACAATCAATTGAAAAATATTATTAGGACTTGAATTTTTATTTGTTAACCAATATAGTTCTAATTATATATATATATATATATATATATATATATATATATATATATATATATATATATATATATATATATCTATAGTCCACAGTTAGTTTTTGTTGTGTACAGAAAAATATATCAATAAATAAAAATTTCACATGACCAGTTCTTAAAAAACAATTTGTATTGTCACTAGCGCTTTCATGTCTTACGACAATCTTCAGGTGACTATGAATTCTTTTGAATGACAATGAGTTTTACTACGTAAAATTATTATGACGTCATCGATACAAAGGGGAGATAATAAACGTCACTGGTAAAATCGGAGGTAGTTAACTGCAGTGTTGACGTAAAAATTAATGAATTGATTAAATTTTTGAAATACGTTAATAAATAAATGTTTTTAAGTTAACTATGTCCATTTAAAACTGGTTTAAATTTATGAATGAAAAACAGTTCTTTGATTGTCCGTTTAGTATTATCACTATCCATCAATTTATAAAAAGGAAAAACTGAAAACTGCTTATTTCCGCAAATGTCTAAATGTTCACTCAGAGGGATTTGGCGAAGATTTGGTTGTCTAATTTGTTGCCGGTGCACTCTTATTCTTTCGGAGAGGGTATTTCCGGTTTGACCAATGTAGATCTCATTACATCCAGGACACTTTATACAATATATAAGGTTTTTACTTTAACAAGTCATATTTGTATTGGCATAAATTTTCACCCCACCGTTGTTACATAATTCACTACCAGTATGTATATATGCACATGTTCCACACCTGGCATCATCGCATTTCTTCACTTCAAATTTCTCTATTTTTTCATTAAAAACAAACCTTGCTTTGGTCAAGAACTGTTTTAAATTTTTAGGCTGACGTTTGCTTCTGATGACAGTTTCTTTTGATATTAGGTCTTTCAATTTTTGACTCTCTTGTATGATGGGGAGGTTAGATAGGTCTGTTTTTTAAGAACTGGTCATGTGAAATTTTTATTTATTGATATATTTTTTCTGTACACAACAAAAACTAACTGTGGACTATAATATTATTTTGTGTACACGTCGATATGGCCAGTGGAACTAGATTGAAAACAAGTAAATCTTTATCACAGTCAGAGAAGATTCTTGGGGAGATATCAGGAAAACTCTCAACACTCATCGACAAAGTTGAGACAGCTACTACAATATAACGGGAATTAGAAAAACTTACATCAGATAATAGATGTACTAGAGACTCCATAAATTGCGAGATTCAGAAGTTAACTCAAGTTTTAGCTACAACTGAAAATTCAACGGATACTACTCCTCCACCACTTTGGACTACAGATTTCAATGAAATTAAGTTGGAAAAAGAAGCATTCCGTAAGAGAAAACAAATGTGGAAAGAATGGAGGAAAAATCTCAATATTCGAAAACAAAACTTCTGGAACACTCTTAAATGTGAGAAATATGCAGAAACATATTCAAATTGGATTGAATTAGATGCACCAATACTTCCACGTAAGTACCTTATTAAAGAAATTACGGGGGAAGCGGAAACGGAAACAAAATTAAGGCGGGACCTTGCAATAATCCGCTTTAGAACAGATATTGCCATAATAAAAAATAAGTAAATTAGGTATAAAAATATGTATGAGGCAATAGATTTAAAAATGAAGGAAGAAATCGCTAAAATAGCGACAGATAACTTAGCGGAAAAAATGCAAGAGATATGGTTAAAGGACATTTCCAAGGAAGAGGAAAAGTCCAAAGCTATTTGGTTACAGAAAGAAATGTTTCTAACAGAATACGCTACAAACTATGGAAAAGAAACGCCTTCAAAAAAAGAGACAAACCCTTCCTTCGCATAAATAGAAAGGACAGAAACACAGTATTCAAATAAAAAATTTACCAGCCTTAAACCCACAAATATTTACAAAGGAACAACAAACCAAACGAAACAATAATAGGTCACGTTCCCCTAGATCGAGAACAAACTTCCGATCAATTAACAAAAGTACAAGTAGAACAAGACAAGTAAATAGACCTAGATTATTCTCAGAAGTCGTAAAAAATGGATATAATGTAGATCAAGGTAGAAATAGGAGCGTTAATCCTAATTTTCAACCGCAAATACGAAATATCCAACATAATTCGAAAATGCGGCAACCGAATAAACAATATAGAAGCACCAATCCAAAAAAGATTCATTTTTAAGTGTCAGGACATGTAACTCCAGACAGGGAGAAAGTCCAGGAAGAAACACTATTAAAAACGATAAACATGTAAACCCAAAAATCATTAATTTATCCAAAAGAAATTTTACCGATACAGAACTTAAACTTTTGAAAAAAGGACTGAAATTCACGCCCACTCCAGCTGCAAATACTCAAGAACTTAAGGAAGATATTAACATATTTTGCAGAAAATTACGACTAGTTGAATTCTTTGCCGATAAGGATTGTGTGAATGATGGATCACTGGTCCGTAACAAGTCAAACTTTAATCCACCTGAAGGTAGAGATCTCCATTTAGAAAAATATATTGACAATCTATGTAATTTTCCGCTCCGACCAAATACAGATATTCGAAAAAAACATGTCAAAAGTAGAAATGGCTGCGTTGAAGAAACTACAGTCAGATAATTCCATAGTTATAAAACAAGCAGACAAGGGAGGGGCAATTGTTATAATGGATGCCGATTACTACCGGGATTTAGCAGAAGAACAACTACAGGATGAAATATTTTATACGGAGATACCTGAAAATACGGACAAGAAGGTTATTAGGCAACTCCGAAATCTTTTATCAAAACATTGTCATGCCGTCACTGATAAAGAGATACATTATCTTTACAATTTTGAAATAAAAACAAGCAACTTTTATGGATTGCCAAAAATTCATAAATCTGTTGAAATACAAACTGCAATAAAAAATCAAAATAGTGAATACATAACCATCCTTCGTCCTAAGGATCTAAAGCTCAGACCCATTATCGCAGGACCTTCCTGTCCAACACACCGTCTAAGCAATTTCATAGATATTATATTAAAACCATTAAGCCAATATATACCTAGTTATGTCCGCGATGACATCGATTTCTTAACACATTTACCAAAACATATAGACGAAAATGCTATTCTGGTAACATTTGATGTAACAAGTCTATATACAAACATACCGCACGATCTTGGTTTACATGCAATTAAATATTGGATAGAAAACCACCCAGGTATAATACAAAATAGATTCACTTTAGAATTTATACTCGATGCGGTAAGCTTCATTCTAGAAAACAATTCTTTTTTCTTCAACTCAAAATACTATTTACAAATACGCGGAACAGCAATGGGAACCAAGATGGCGCCTACATATGCCACATTAGTGATGGGTTTTCTCGAGCAACAACTTTACCGGAAATTGGAGGAAATAGCAGGACCAGAATTTACACACCATTTTGAAAACACGTGGCAACGATATTTAGATGATTGTTTTATTATTTGGACTAAATCAAGTAATGCGTTGACGAACTTCGAAAGACTTCTGAACAATCTTCATCCGGCGATAAAGTTTACAAAGGAAATAAACTCGAACAATATTCCATTCCTTGATATTTTAGTAATAAAAAATGGTACCGAGATTAACACTGATATATTTTATAAAAGTACAAATACACATCAGTATTTGGATTTCCGGTCTTGTCACACGGCACATACAAAACGCAACATACCTTATTGTTTAGCAAGGAAAATTTGTACAGTGGTGGACGATACCTCAAAAAGGGAAACACGACTTAATGAACTTGAAGGTTTTTTACTTAAGCAAAATTATCCTATTGCCTTGATAAAAAATGGTATTGAACGCGCAAAGGCGATCCCTATAGATATACTGAGGAAAACGGTGGAAAAAGAAGAAAATGAAAACATCATTCCATTTGTGTTTACGCATAATCCACTTAATCCGGATATATTCCGTACAGCGAAATCTAACCTCCCTATCATACAAGAGAGTCAAAAATTGAAAGACCTAATATCAAAAGAAACTGTCATCAGAAGCAAACGTCAGCCTAAAAATTTAAAACAGTTCTTGACCAAAGCAAGGTTTGTTTTTAATGAAAAAATAGAGAAATTTGAAGTGAAGAAATGTGATGATGCCAGGTGTGGAACATGTGCATATATACATACTGGTAGTGAATTATGTAACAACGGTGGGGTGAAAATTTATGCCAATACAAATATGACTTGTAAAAGTAAAAACCTTATATATTGTATAAAGTGTCCTGGATGTAATGAGATCTACATTGGTCAAACCGGAAATACCCTCTCCGAAAGAATAAGAGTGCACCGGCAACAAATTAGACAACCAAATCTTCGCCAAATCCCTCTGAGTGAACATTTAGACATTTGCGGAAATAAGCAGTTTTCAGTTTTTCCTTTTTATAAATTGATGGATAGTGATAATACTAAACGGACAATCAAAGAACTGTTTTTCATTCATAAATTTAAACCAGTTTTAAATGGACATAGTTAACTTAAAAACATTTATTTATTAACGTATTTCAAAAATTTAATCAATATATTAATTTTTACGTCAACACTGCAGTTAACTACCTCCGATTTTACCAGTGACGTTTATTATCTCCCCTTTGTATCGATGACGTCATAATAATTTTACGTAGTAAAACTCGTTGTCATTCAAAAGAATTCATAGTCACCTGAAGATTGTCGTAAGACATGAAAGCGCTAGTGACAATACAAATTGTTTTTTAAGAACTGGTCATGTGAAATTTTTATTTATTGATATAATAATAATAATAATAATAATAATAATAATAATAATAATAATAATAATAATCATTTATTATATGTCGTATCGTATTCATTTTTACCATATTGGTAAACATAAGAACTTCTCACAATGTAAAGAAAAATTAATATACCTACAAGATTCTCGTTATCCTTTGCCAACTTATTACGAAAGACATTTTGACTGAACAAATATTATGATGAGATATAAAATAACAATAAAGGACTTCCTGTAAAAACTGTTTATTCGGAAATTGAAAACATTAACGTTTTAACGTTTTCCGACATGATGGGTGCAAATATTAATGAATGTTGCTTACCTTGCATACTGAATTATAATACAATATATAAAAAAGAAAAAAATAAATAAATACAGAAATAAAAATTACAACATATTATGGCAATTGAAAAAAATAAAAGGAGTAAAATTATGATGTGAAAACGAATGAAAGAAAAAAATGGGAATAACTTTGAAATCAGGGTGTTAGAAATTAAACTGAAAAATAATTACAATAATTAAAAGGAGTTTAAATTAAAAGGAAAATATTAAGTACACGATTTGTTAGGGGTTAAAATTCAAATGTTTTATTTATAAAGCATAATAACAAAAATTAAGACGTTAAATGTCCAGATTAAAAGATACATATTTGTCATATCGTAAAAACAAAAGCGTTAGAAAATTATGCCAAAAGGGCATGTATCGGTCACCTGGCACTATATTCCCCTTTAGACAATCTTGTTAGAATCCATTGTAAATCGCCAACCTAGAATTTTGCAATATATATAATTGTACCCGTATTTCTAGTAGAAAACTATTTTATATATCACAATAGAACTTAATAGGTTCGTAAAATATGTTGCTGCCAGAGGTACCATATATGGTCTCTATCGGCTCACTGCCACAGGTACCATATATGGCCTCTAAAACGAGTTTCATGTACCCTGTCGTATTTTGTTTGTATTTCGGGAGTTAAAAGTTTGTCTTGAAATTAAAGTAATACAAAACAATTATTATATTTTTCGCTTGAAATCAACCGTTACATAGGTGACGTCATCTTAGCATTGATGACGTCATTATTTATTTCTTGCGTCATAAAATTTAGCAAATACGCGTTGGGTGAAAAATGGACGACGACAGTCTTTCAGACTCAGATATAAGTCTTCAAGATGAAGGAGAAAGCACAGACAGTGATTGGGAGGATGTTTTGCCATCTACAGCTCATCCTCGGATATGGGTCTCCGTCAATGATCCACAAAATTACAGTCATCCACACCATATTCATGATTTTAGGGAACGTTTTGGTCCCGTCAGCCCCCCTCCCCCAGATGCATCCCCTTTAAGTTATTTTTTGTCATTACCATCGAAGAGTGATGGTTTAAATTTATTTGACATCCTAGTTACTGAAACTAATAGATATGCCGCTCAAAAACTGGAAAATAACACTCTTTCTGCCCATTCCAGATCTGCTAGTTGGGTTGAAACAAATGTTGAAGAGATGTCAGCTTTTATTGGTTTGCTGTTAGCTATGGGTGTTTTATGTAAGCCCAGTATTGAATCATACTGGAGTTTAGAAAGCACATCTTGGTTGTTTCATACTCCAAGTTTTGGAACTGTAATGAAAAGGAATAGGTTTCAACTTATCTTGAAATATTTGCATTGTAATGACAATTCTACCGCAGTCCGTCGGGGCGTCAATGGCTATGATCCAGCACATAAGATTCGACCAATTCTAGATCTTGTTAATCAGAGATTTAAAGAATGTTATAATTTAGCCCGTGATTTGACGGTGGATGAGAGTATTGTTGGTTTCAAAGGGCGTCATAACATAGTGCAGTATCTTCCAGGAAAGAAAACACACCGCTGGGGCGCTAAGCTTTTTATACTTGCGGAATCAGAAACAGGATACACTTCCCACATTAAGGTATACGCAGGTAAGCTCACCTTCAGTATTATACATTTAACTTAAAACAATACTGAAAAAGACACGTTAATCTTACGCATCAAACTAACATGTATCTAGATGTAACACCGAACTTAATAATAATTACTATTAAATCCACCTGTTCGGAACAGCTAGATACCGGGTACGATATAAAACTACTTACAACAAACTAGTTACATCAACTACAAAATATTATTCAGATAAATCAATAATGAAGAAAAATGAATATAAGATGTCATTTCACATAACGCATGCCTAAATACATGCGATAACATGCGAACCCCAAATAAACCACGTTACAACATATTGCCAAAACATCTCATAGTATACACTTGTATATATATGTATTAAGAATTGTATACTTTTGTATACTTTTTCAACGCAGTCACGTGTCACATAATTTGTACAAAATTATAACTTGAACATTATATTGTTAGTAACAAAATGTAAATTGTTGATAATAATGACACAAATTAGTAATCCGTAAAGCACCGTGTCGTGCACATTGTAATAATCATGGATAAATGAACAAAAATGAAAAAGCTGCATTCATTTCAAACCATCAACAGCAATTGAAATAAAGACAGTATGCTCTTTTATCAAATGGTCTTTGGAACTTTTATCTCTTAGTATTTTGTCCATTTTTTTCAAAATTGGGTATGCTAATAATTTAAGTATGTTCATGGAATGCTTTTTATATTATTTCTTATTTTGTATGTGTGAAGCAATAATCATATTGTTTTGGTTATGTTTAAATTGAATAAATAAAAATATGTTATCACAGCCAACTTATAATGAATGGTTGATAAATGTATATGTAGCATATAAACATGAGATATACAGATTATTATTATTATTATTAATATTAATATTATTATTATTATTATTATAATTAAATTTTTAGGCAAAAGACACACTGCCGAGGCTCGTCACCCACATGGTATGGGGTATGAAGTTGTGACAGAATTAGTTAGTTGGCTTTATGGAAAATACCATCATGTCGTAACTGACAACTTCTTTGGTAGCCCTGTTCTTTGTGAAGATCTTTTCAATAATAAAACATACTTCACGTCAACAGTTAGAAATTTCAGGTATCAAAATGAAAACTTAAAAGTATTTATTTATTTTGTACCACTTATTAAGTTAACCAGTAACATTTTAATTTAATAGTTCTCTGTGGATTGATTTAACCTGTGACTAAGATAAGTAAACAGTGACATATTTGCTAATGTAAACTTGACAAAAACATTGGCATGTGCTAATTTTAAATGTATTTTCTCCTAAAAATTCAAAACTAGCGCATGACATATGTCACACTTCTAATGTCAACGTTGTTTCTAGAAGTGTAGCCACAGGATTTTTGGATGGCCAGGACATACTACTTATACTACAACTGCAATGCCTAAACAAGCATAAGACCAGCATAACGCGCCAGAAGATAAAAATAAAAATCTTTCCTATATAACAGCATTTACTGTCACTCTTCTAAGATGTCATTTATCCCAAAAATCACTTGTTTTCGTCTTAATGTTTTAGAAAAGGGATGCCAAAATCTTTGAAGACAGCCAAAGTAGCCAATGGCGACATGATTGTTAAACAAAGTGGACCAGTTATGGTGATGAAATACGGGGGAAGAAAGAATGTGACTCTATTGTCAAGCTTTGGAACACCTGTGTAAGATGTCGTATACAAAAACTCACATTTGTCAATAAATATATACTTGTTATTGAAATAGTGAAAAATGGATTTTTATGAAGATTTCTCTGAAATATTGTTCTTTAAACAATCTATATTTCGCAAAAAGTACTTATGAATGTTTTGTTTTTTAAATTAACTTATATTGTACTCAAATCTTTAAAAGCAGTTACCCGATACATGATTCACATGTTCTCATTTAAATTAGGATTCCTCTTTACGAGAATATTTTGTTTTCCCTATTCTTCTTCTTCTTCATCATCTTATAATAATAATAATAATAATAATAATAATAATAATAATAATAATAATAATAATAATAATAATAAAACAAGAAGCACATATATCACTACAAGCAATCATTTAACAATAGAAAACATGTATCTGTTTGTCAGGGGAATCCTTGTCATTGACTTCAGTCAGTTACAGTCGTCTAGTTGAATTTGAATTTTGAGCAATCTTTATTCCAAAAATGTCCCAGGTTATTTACTTTTTTGAAAGTAAAAAATTAATGGATTGATGGAGGTTGTAAAGGCCTGAAACATTCGATGTGAAAGTATGATACTGTTTTTTTTTTTCAGGATTGAAAACAGAGAGAATTCTCGGGGCATAGAGAGACAAATAACAAATGTGAATAACATGTACAACAAATATATGGGAGGAGTCGATTTAGGGGATGCAAAGATTCAAACTTATGACTTGGAAATGCGTTCCGTTAAGATGTGGAAAAAACTGTTGATTAACATTCTGCTAAGAATTATTGGTAAGTCATGTATAATCTCTAGAAATAAATTTACTGAATTCAACTTCACAAACACACGCGCAAACACGCTTATTTATTATATATGATTTTTTTTATTTTAGTGAATGGTTACATCATTTATAAACAAAACAGGGGACTGAGGACAAAGATGAGTCGACTTGATTTTATTACTCAGTTGTGCCAAGAGTTAGTAGGGGAGTATAGGACAGAACGATTACGTCCGGGTCGTAATACAACAGAACTCAACAGACTTACAGAGAGACATTTTCCGGATTACATACCAGGTAGAATTTGCTGTTTTATTCATTTTTAACTCCGTTTCTTAAAATGTGCATATTATTTTGTTAGTCGTTTGATATGTAAAAATGAATAAACAATATAGAATGTTTTCATTTGATGTTTCAGATGGTTTGCGAAGAAGATGCAGAGTTTGCAAGAAAAGAACCAGATTTATGTGCGATCAGTGCCGATCAGGACTTTGTATCGGTCAATGCTTCAAGACATACCATACTATTCGTTGTTTTGAAGAGTAGATGATAGACAATTACAGGACGAGAGAGAGAGAGAGAGAGAGAGAGAGAGAGAGAGAGAGAGAGAGAGAGAGAGAGAGAGAGAGATTGTATATGTCAAATACACAAGTTTATAGTGTACTAAATAGAGAGAGAGAGAGAGAGAGAGAGAGAGAGAGAGAGAGAGAGAGATTATATGTCAAATGCACAAGTTTACAGTGTACTGAATAGAATTAGTTTTGATTCAATGTGCATTTTGTTTTATGTTCATTTACATACATTTTTAACTCTTAAAAGATTAAAAATCCATGACACTTGCCAATTAAAAATCTAGCACTGTACAACTAACATTTACGCATAATTTTAAAATTTGACAAATATCGGTCAACTAATATGTTTCGGTGTATGAATTATGATAAAAAGACAGGTACTTGCTTTTTTGTCTGTCATTTTTCTATGACGTAGTAATGATGACGTTACAATCTCGGCGCAGCGGTGACGTAATTTGAACTGTTCCGTGGCAGCAAGAGGGTTAAACGATGTCTATCTTTAACCAGTTCGCTGCCAAGCAAAATTTAAACGTGCCAAAATTCCAGTGAAGTTGTTTTGACGTCATAGATAATCACGTCATCCAATTATAGCCTTTTCGCACTTGTTTTATTCAATTACGTCGTTGGGTGTTTGACTTTAGATAACCTCTGTGTAGAGGTTTGATTAATTATTACTATTTGACAACAATTGTACACAAAATTGATACAATGGTTATTTTCATTCCAATGTATTTTTTATTCTGAGACTAATAGAAAATGTACAAAAAAGTATAAAAATGTTAAGAAAAAACAAATAGTCAATTGTTTGCATTCAACAATATGTCAAATGTTTTTTCAATAAATAATAACGTTAGCAACAATTTTTAATCTTGGAGGCGCTATTCTTAATCACAATAATGACGTTTTCTACATGCTAGATGCAACCCTTTTTTACATGTTTTACATTGTGTTCTTGCTTTTCTCCGGTTTCCGTTTTTCCGATCCGAACAGACAGCGCATTCCTTATTATGTCTACCTGTAAGAGCAGATATATAAAAAATATAAATATTTCGAAAACTAATACATGTATTACAATTCAGATTCTAGGAAAAGTTACCAGATTTTAAATAAAGAATAATAACACGAGGCCGCCTATAATTTCAATGTTTTACATTAACCGCGCCTCAACAACATCATTTCAATGAATAATTGTCGGGAATATGCATAAAAATGTTCGTATTGCATGCACTGTATACTTATATAAATTAAAAAATATTCTGAATATAAATCAGATGCGGGTATATAATATTAAATAAAGGCAATACTATTTAAAATTAAACTTTACGATTTTGACTAACAACGTATGAGTCAAATAAAAAAAATGTTAATTGGCAATTAGCAAACATACTATTACATTTTACAAAACTGTGAAACGTATTTTCAGTGATCATAGTGATAACCTGTCACTGGGGACATTTGACACATTTAATAGATACCCAGAAAAAGTAGGAGTAATGAAATTTACAGTAGATGAAATTAGTATTCAGCATAGATACATATTTTGTTCTATAACGCGCGCTGGTTAGGAGAATTTGATACTTAACACAAATATTTAAAATATCAAGAATTAGACGTTTAGAAAACATGTTGAATTGGTAACAATTTCTTAATTTATGTGTTTTCACATAAACTTCATCTCTTAGCATGCTCTATGTGTTGGCATGTTTCAACTTAGAATTTTCATAAACAGACTTTTACAAACGTTACATGTTCAGGATGTTTTGTAACACCAACACACATGCGCGTGCGATATTAATTTTCTATTCATTAAATTTTAATTTTAACACTCGCTTACAACCCAAAGAGGTTCAAGAGATAAACATTTACTAGTACATACTTAACATAAGGATTGGTCTTGATTTTACAGTTAGTTAAATTACAAAGTAAATTTAAAGTCATATTTGTGATGGGCTTTGGTGGTTAAAAAACAAGGAATAATATCATTTAAATAAATAAACGAATAGTTTCATTTGCATTGAAGAACAAACCCGGAAGACACTCAAGAACAACATTTCTCATATTTACTCTATTACGTGTCATGTTGATCCTACGGTTGGTATTATTTTGAAAATGTTCATTGGCTAAACTCTCCACAATCATCTCACAAAATCTCAGCCGTGACATCACAGGTACATCTGAAGTATTTTGGCTATAAAGTATATATGCATTTAACATAATGCGATGGAAAATGTGTATTGCTATCTTTTTCCAGACTTAAATCGTTTTCCTAGATTGGCCGTAATAACTAAGAAGCATGTCAGCAGTATCCACCCCTCCCATGTTTTTGTTATAGGTCTTGACAATATTTGGAACGCCTTGGATATCTTTAGCAGCAAGTGCAGTTGATAGAATTCTTACTGACTTTTTTCCATTTGGATGATTTTTGTGTGCACATATGAGTGTTTTTCCTTGTCACAAATATATGGTTTCTCCAGGATTCAATTGAGCTACCTTTATAGATTTTGGCATCATTCTATTAGATCTTAATGTACCTGCTATAAATGTATTATACTGTTACAGTTTACGGGCGATTTGCAACGAACTGAAAAAAAATGTCACAAACGAGATGATAGCCTTTATTTAGTAAATCACATTCTTTAAGCAGTTCAAATACTACTTTTTCTCCCTGATTGACGTTTTCGACAGGCTGGAACTGCTTCCCAAGATAACAACTTAAACGGAGAATGTAGTCGGTGGTACATTCGGCAAGAATCCAAAACTTTATACCAAATTTTGCATGTTTTGTTGGTATGTATTGAAGCATGGACGTTCTTCCTCGACTTGCAACTAAACTTTCATAAATGCAAATTTCTTTTCTCGGTACATAAAAATTTTTAACAATCCTGTTTACAAAATCAATCAATGGTTTGAATTTTGAATCGGGTCTAAAATAAAAAAAAAATTCAAATTTCACTCGCATTGTTGGAATTAAAACATTTTTTTTAAATTCATCATTCATTAAAATTAAATATCTTTCTACATGTACAGTAGTTTCTTCATTTAAAAGGAATATATATATATATATATATATATATATCAAGGATAACCTTTTATCGATTATACATGTATTTCGTATTTTTAAAATATTTTCAAACATTTTCACTTAATAGTCATTTTCATTTCCCACTTATAAATTCATAATTGTGAGCCCCGTAAATTGCCAGTCTGATGTCTAAAGGGGTTGCAATGTCTGCTTTTCGGATGCTTAATTTGTTTTAATAAGTTTAAACCTTTTAAATCAAATATTGACAAAATAGAACATTCCTATCGCAAATCAAATAAGCTTTTCAAACCAATTATAATCAAAGTGTACTGAAAAACATTGTTACCTATATAACGGATTTTCTCTTGAAGACAATTTTTTGTTGTCTACTAGATGTAAAAACTTTAATATTAATAAGAATCTGTTTCTTGGCATTACTTTGTGGAACCACGAGGTAACCTGGCTTTTTGGGTTTTGTTCCAGTATTCGGCAATTGTTGGTTTTTTCAAAATTCCCATATTCAATATAATGGCTAAGAATGCCTTAAATTCTGTAATTGTTATTGGTTTCCTAACTCGCAGCCTTGATGATGGTCTCAATACAATCTGTTTCAGACATTGTGATGCAAACCTGTAATTTCATTGAGAGGTTTCAACTAATGTTAGAACTTGAATACACTCAAGATAACAATAAGGCAAAAAAAAAAAAAAATCATATCTATAACTGTCTCTGAAGGAGATTTGATCTTGGGTGATGGGTTCTCATGATGCCTGTCATCTATGCATAGATTCTTAATATCTGGGCATAATTCCAGGAAAATTATATCATACATATTTCATAAACCTTTAGACAAATTGTATGTACTCCCAAATTGTAAGTGTGAAAATTCTAAGTCTGGAAATAGCAATAAATCCACAAAATTCATCTGATCGAACTGATAATTGTAGGTGCACAGGTTTCTAACAACTTTGCCTAATTTCAGAAAAAATGTATCACACGTAACTGTATTAAACTCCGGCCAAATTGTGTCTACGGATGGACAGACAGACAGGCAAGATTATTCCAGTATACCCCTCTTACTTCGTTTCAGGGTATAAAATTCGGCAATGATAGCACATAAATCATGAACCCGATACTTTATGGTTTGATCAGATGGTAGTTTTTACATGTAAATTAAATGTAAATTCGATAACCATTCGGTTTGGTTCAGTAGTAGAAAATGGATGAAATAAAAATTTCGGATACCAATATTCAAACACAGATTAGTGAAGCTTACTACTTAGGTTGAATTCTAGGTTGAACAAGTTAGAACAATATCGATGATTTGTTGGAGTTTTAAGATTTCCTCAGAATTTAATGTCTGAGTATGAGTGAAATAATCTCGGCTTGCATATTTGTTAAACCTAATTTTATAAGTATATCTATAATTGTTTAAAATATTGTATTTCTTGCTGGAGACATCTCTATATATACAATGTATGTATTATATCATATATTGCCGCTGGGAGAGGTTATTTGTTGACGTTATTTTGTATGAGAATGTTAAAGAAAATTACATTGTGCATGCACAATAAGAAAACAAGATTCTTGATTCCTGATTCCCATGATACTACTCATTTATTTATTTATTTTTATCTTTTTATTTATTTATTCACTGTTATAAATCAATTCTCGTTTGTTTGTTACTTAAACAAAACAACATCTGAAAGTTGTTGAATACTTTATGACAAATTTCCGGCAAAATTATTGGTTAATTGTTCTGTTAATTATTCCAACTGTATTTAACAGAAAAAAATGCAAAATTATGAAAAACTAAACAAATTCTGCATCTATCAATAAAAAATTATTAAAATGGATCTTGAAATAAATTCGGGATAATGTTTTTAAAATAATTTTGATTTAAAGAAGAAAGTATAGGGAAACGTCAGAAATAGCATATACAATAAGTCATATTCCCAACCTTTGTAAATCATTACTTTCTGATACAATGTTGTACTTTTATATAGTTTTATATTTGTATAAAGTATGAATTTTGTGTACAATTATATATGTGTAAATATACAGCATGGGTTTTGAATATATTTGTATATTGTAATACTTATTAAAACATTAAAACTATTTGTTACAGTATATGTTATTTCAATCTTTTATCATATTTATGTAATTTTTATCACGGTAGATACTTGCCTATTTGTCTGTCTTACAATTTCTCTAATTAAATTAGCTGTACATATTAAATAGAAATAGTGAATTGGCAGTGCAGCTCTAGCAGGCATATTCCGAACTCCAGCATGTTCGAAAAAGTTCTCATTTCTTTCTTGAAATCCACATTTTATAACTTTCTCTTTATCGTAAAGTGAAACGCCTCGTTTTGAGTCTAAACGTGTGAACATTGTAAACATTGCAGTATTAGAAGCAGTATCTAACAAAATAGACAGTAGTAACAATGATGATATATTAACGTATGTAGAAGAAGGTAACGACTCCGACATGTGCCTAATTATGTCAAATAGTTCGTCATTATTTTGGAATGCAGTAGACAATCTTACAAGTGATGAATTTTGAGTATAGCCGAACCAGAAACGGACGAATCTGATGAATTTATTGAGTCGAGTCCCGACCTACTCAAGAACTGTGACTGCATTTGGTTACATGGCTGTTGAAAAATACGAGTGTTAACTTGTCAATAACACGAAAATTAATTATATCTTTGCCTTTTTTTAAAATCTATTATTATATTGAGGTTGACTGGACAGACTCGAGAATTACAATAAGTTGCATAGCTATAACAAAAAATACGCGATTAGTTTTAACTTTCAAATACACAAGAAATGATTTTATCATTTTAAAATAAATGAAATATCAAGTCGGACTGGACAGACTACCGAATGAATATTATGGAACTTACTGTGGTGTGAAGTGCTGATTTTGAATTTCTGTTAAAATAATGCATTCAAAATCAGCACATAACAACTGCTGATTTTGAATGCATTATTTTTATTGAAATTCAAAATCTGCACATGACCGTGACACCGACTAAAAATCAAAACATAAAAATTCAATCGCCTAGCTCTTTTTTGCAATGTTTATTGACAGTTAAAATTAAATGATCCTGATGTAGAAAACTTTTAAGTAGTTTGGCGGCATTAGATTTCCTCGATAATTAGAAGATGTTAACACAATTAAAGTTTGTAAAATAGTTCTTTTCAACTGTCCGCGGTCCATGACTTATTAATGCTGGGGTTATCAAAAAGAAAAAAAAACAAACAAGATATTCCATCTCAAATTATTTTACGCAAAATTTTGTAATTGTTTAAAATAAAATGACACGGATTTTAGAATGAGACCACATTTTAAAAAACGAGATAAAAATAATAATAATAATAATTTTAAGAATTGTATACATAGAATAAAGAATTTAAAAATATCACAGCTAAATGTATGCCCAAGGAAAAGTAAAAACTAAAATCTAATAAAATCAAATGCTGTTAGTAAATC
Source organism: Tegillarca granosa (assembly GCA_029721355.1). NCBI lineage: Eukaryota > Metazoa > Mollusca > Bivalvia > Arcoida > Arcidae > Tegillarca > Tegillarca granosa. Next base: position 97,080 of record JARBDR010000325.1, on the reverse strand, counting down.
AATAAACATGTTTTAAATAAACTTTTCTGGTCGTCAAATTTGAACTTTGCCTAAAATTTATTATTATTATTATTATTATTGACATGAAAACTAAGGAAAAAATTCTTTTCTTTATTTTTTAAAATTTAAAAAATGAAATATCCATTTTTCCGGAGTGAAATCTTTATACTGTATATGACAAATAACGTTAACCAAATAAGATTATATGATTTACTCGAACTATAAATAGATTATTGTATATTTTGCAAATTAGAAGTGACATCCTGTAAATAACAGGTGTGGGTCTAAATCTAAGTAATGTGTCTAATAAACAAAAGGATTAATAATAATCTTAATTATCGGTGCATGTCAAACAGATGTTAATTCAACTTCATTAAATAGTTTTCCCGTAAAATAATCATAAAAAGTCAAACTATGAGTTCGGATTTGACTTATTTTAGTAGTTGGTAAATAACATTCTTGGAGGTATGATTTTGGTGTGACGTCACAACACGGGAGCCTCGATATCGACCTTTTTTATTTGGATTTCTAGAGCTGTATCAGAAAATCACCGATATCTACCTTTTTATGGAATGGAATTTTATGGAATTTTCGCTACAGCAATATTTAAGTACGACGAATGAAATATGTCAAAACTGAAAATCGTTACAGGTACCCTTTAAACTAACCATTATTGAAAAAAATATAATGTAATTCCAAAAATTAGAAATTCTGGGCGAAACATGTTGAAAATATGTTGATATTATAAAAGTAAATCAATATAATAGGTTAATAGCTGTTAAAAGCACGAACAGGTAACTTGTCGTTTACGTAATATTGTTCAAGTTTTATTTTCTTAAAAACAATTGTTTTTTATGATCGAAAAAATAAAATTTCAGAAACACATTTTTAATTACTTATCTGCCAACAGATGCCGCCTGATCATATAGATTGTGCATTTAACTCTTACATATACAGATACTGTGAAAAATATATTTATATACAAACAGTTCTTGTAAAGTAATTCACGTCGATTTGCGCAGTACTGAATCGGAAAGAAATATTAAATATTTCGCCGTATTTCAATAGAAAAATGATTTTATAAAGACTCACATATGAAGCATTGTCTATTTTATCGTCGTAAAATTTTTGCTCACAGAAACATTTGACTTTGAATAAAGTTAAATCTTTTAAAATAATGTCAACAAAATTTAATATAGAAGAGACAACCGATGTCCTCGTTGTAATTGATACCAATTCTGAGGCAGAGGACAGCACAGATACAAACGAATATAAACGGGAAACATGGAACCGTAAAGCTGAATATTTGTTGTCTATGGTCGGCTACTGTGTAGGTCTGGGGAATATTTGGAGGTTTTCTTACATCTGTTTACGGAATGGAGGAGGTAAGCCTTTTACATGTTTTTTAATTATTCTTAAACAATATCAACATAATACATTGTTGGCTGGTGCTGTCGATATCTCAAATGCATAATATTCAAACTTTTTGTCTTATGTCATGTTAATCTAGGCACAAATGAGACATAATTAATAATAGTTTAGAAAACCTCGGGTCGGCGAACATTTCTCAATAATTATTATAACGTGTTTTTGTCATTCTTCTTTATCTTTACTTCACCTGACCATGAAAAAATTTATGTGATATTTGACTTCCCAGAGTATTATACCTTATTATTATTATTAGTAGTAGTTTGTATATAATAATCCATGTAGGAGGTGGTAGTGCTGAATGTTATTTTAGCTTATAAATATAAAAATTGTGCAGAAGTTTGAAAAACTTTTTGCATAGGGATGAAAAATAGAATAGAGAAGGTTTTGATATGACGATCAATTTGATAAGTGGTTCAAGGACATGTATTCTAAGGTCAAGGTCATTACTACATATGACTAAAACTGTACATTATCCTTATAACTATACATTTTTTTGTATAGACATGTTTATTAGAATATTGTAGTAATTGATATGAAGATCGTTTTGGTATAAGCTTTAAGGTAATATATTTAAAGGTCAAGATCATAGCTGCAAAAAAGACTGAAATTGTTCAATATTTTATAACCTATCTACTTTTTGTATAGGCATATGTATAAGAATATTGTAGGTATTCATATGACGATCATTTTGATATATCGTTCAAAGTCGTATAATTAAAGGTCAAGGTCATATCTGTATTGTAATATTGAAATTGTTAATTACCTTGAAAACATTTACATTTTTACAGGCATGTATATGAGACTATTGTAGGTATTAATATGACGGTCATTTTGATATATGATTCAAAGTCATACCTTTAAAGTTCAAGGTCATAGATAAATGAGCAAACTAAAATAATTATTTTGAAAACTATTACTCTTTTGGATAGACATGTATATTACAATATTGTAGGTTTTGATATAACGATCATAGTTCAAGGTTATATGTTCAACAGCTCCAACAGTTTGCTGAAAAGGTTTATTATCTGGAAATTATCCATTGCTCTTCAGTTACTACATGTTTTTAGCTTTTTGTAAATGAACTGTAACTAAATATTTCTGAATAAGTATAGTGGCAGTTCAAAACTGCCAAAAACTTTGAAAGTTTTTTTTAATTACACTTATTTTCTGTTTTATTTTGCAAACGATTTTGGGCATATTCCCAGTTGAGCGTTTAGGCTTATGTGCCTGTTGGTAAATATATTTCTACGTTGTAAAATATGTAAACGTTGTTTGCAGATGTGTGCATGTACAGGGCATTTCTTCCTCATTCTATTATAAAACTACATGTATTTTAAGGGTTTTTTTTATTTATTTAAAACTAAGATTTGTTCCCTCAAGCAAAGCATTTCTTCGCTGGGTTTTGATTCAAATAATTTTGAAATTTTGGGTTCATTAATTTTAAAATGTGTTTACATGTAATTATATTTTTTAAATCAACGTTTTCGGCCCCTAGAGTCACTGAGGAGGAATGAACTTCGGAAATGTGCACATATGGTACAACAAAATGAAACAGACATTTTTGTTAAATATTTACAATCTAAACCCCATAAAATTAAGAAATATTTTCTATCGATTTCTCGGTTGTAAGAAATTGGTCTATAAAAGTGTCACAGATGTGATCCTAAACCGAGGTCTGACTTGGTTACAAAATGAATAAAAGTAATGAAAACTTGCGATAATCTTTTGCAGACAATTTAGTCAACATAATCCTTATGTTTAATACGTCGATTTTATGTCTTTGTAACGATGATAACATGTTGCTCAAAAGAACAATAAATTTAAAACTATAAAATTACCTTTAAAGTCTACACAACTAGATATATATATTGACAATTCAGTTCAAACACAGTCAAATTTTTAAATTAATCGTTATGTATTTAAAAGAGCTTATCTTTGGTGAATATATAAAACAAATACCAGTTAAATGATGTTTATAAATTAATAAACAAATTGAGACCTTTGTCCACTCTATGATCTTTAGTGATTTTCTGCTCTCATTTTGTGGCTATAGCTTTTTGTCCCTAGAATCACGGTAATTTTGGCCTGTGGTTGTGGAGTTCCTGTTTTGTCTATTTTATTGCTGTATATCGGCTTTTATTCCCCCTGATTTTGACGTTTTTGTTTCCGTTTTATATATTTAAAGATATATTGCTTTAAAAAGCATTTTAGTAACCACAAACTTTTCCATTTTTACTTTTCTTTGGAAGTAACTTTGGCCGATAGTTTTTGCATCAGTTTTTCATGGCCAAGTTATGATTTTTTTCCGACATTGTTGAATCTTAGTCTGTAGCGACCTTCTTCGTTACGTAATTTGGCAATACATTTGTAATTGTTTTGAATCTGTGGATAGCTGCATTCCATGTTAGGTTTGTTTCCTTTTCATGTACATTTTTAATTATTTGATCTGATTTTTTTTTGAAATGTTGGATGATCCTATAATATCCATCCAGTTTCTTACAAGATAATATTCCTTTTCTTTTTTTTTTTGGAAAACGCTTCTTTTTCCAGTTGAACTCAATTAAGATCTATGAGCCATTTTGGCTCTGTTAATGTTTCAATAGTAAGAGTTTCAATTCCATTTCTATCGCGAATATTGTCTCTCGAATGTAAATTTTATCAGAGTGTTTTAAGAAATTATTCTTTTCACTCTCTTGAACAATCGGTAAATCACAGCATGCTATATTGAAATTGATAGTATGGCTCAGATTGCTCGTAAATACGAAGGCAATTATATCGGTATTTTTCTGTCTTACTATTGTTTCACGAAGAAACTGAATTAGAACTTATCAATCAATTAATACATGATTGAAATTCACTTGTTAAACCAAATTTTTCAAAGTTTTTAGTTTGCTATATTTATTTAATATATTCTTGATTTATATATTCTGCATTCTATATATTCTTAATTTTATGTTATGATTTCTTGGTAAAACGGTAGAAACTGTTTAATTCTTAAGTAGAAAACTAGAAATTATGATACGAAAAATCTTTATTTAAAGTCGAAAGTTTAATAACAAAAATGTTTATCTACGTTGAACTTTGAAAATCAACTTTAGTATTATGATAGGAAAAAAAATTATAACAGCAACAACAACAGCAACATTAATAATAATAATAATAATAATAATAATAATAATAATAATAAAATAATAAAACAAATATACCAGTCCTTGTCCATATCACAATCCCAAAAACAAAGTAAAAACTTTGCAAACTGGCAAAATATGTTATACTCGTGAATTTCCATCAAAGAAATGGGGCCGGGTTCTCCGGAAGGGTAAGCACCTCCTGTCTAGCTAGCTACACCCGTCACGTGCTAGTTAATTTTGAGAATAAAAGGAACATAGAACTATGGTAAGTCAAATATATCCAGTATAAGTTTTGATACAGTGACTACATATCTATCAACAATATTGTGATGACGGCCATAAAACTTTTTAAGAGCCTTGGTTAACCTAGGCTTGCAATATCTTTGTGTCAACAATTTAATTGTAAGAAATTTACTTCGTTGCAGAAAGTCCCCATAGGGGGAACAAGCTCTACCGTACCGTATTAACTGTGAAACATATACACCATACGCAGGAGAAGCAGGGATATTACTGCAAAGAAACGGAAAGTTGAAAATAGAAAAATTAAAGTCATCACGTTTGTCGTATAGCTTCAGATGTAACCTTTCGTGGGTGTCATAATTGAGGTATAAGTCCAAATATGAAGCTGAACATGAAAAATCTGTCGTGTCTTCTATTTCAAGCTCACTTGGATAGATGACATTCACATATTTTCCAATTTTTCTGTTTATTTAGAGATAGAACGTCATTTATATATCTCTATGTGTAGCTGAATGATTTAGCGACAGTCTTTTCTCCAGATTTGACAAGGTTCTGTAATAATTCTGATTCATATGAATAAAGAAAGAAATCAGCAAGCAAAGGTGCACAGTTTGTGCCCACTGGTATACCGATTGTTTGTTGAAAGATAATATTGCCAAACACAATATCAAAAACTCTAACATTTTGTTGATGGTATCTTCAGTATATTTTTGTTTGCAGTCTGTATGGTGTTTTACAAAATAACCAGAATCCCTATTGAGCACAAGATGTTTGTATCTTGGTTTACCGTTTTTGTAAAAGAATGAAAAGTGAATGATTTGTTTTAGACGTTCTTTCAATTTAGAATGAGGGATAGTGGTGTAAAGGGTAGAAAAATCAAAAGATTTTATACTTTTTACCGAAGATAGAATATTAGAAACAAAATGGTCAAGTAGTTCCTTAGAGATTTAAGAATACACATTTGGTTGATGCCAGATGTAGAATAGACTTTATCTGAATGAGTTTGAAGGCCATCTTTGACGACTGTCAAAATTTTTGTTAAAATTACTGATAATGATTTAGTAGTACAATTAGAGGAACCTGCTATACATCTTTCCTTGTATGGATTTTTTTTTTTGAAGTTTTGGAATCCAATACAAGTAAGGCAGGTCAAGTTCTTCCTGTTTTAAATTGATACCAAAAGACTTAAGTACTCCCCTATGATTGGGAAGAACTTCATCCTTGGTAAAATTGGTTTTGGTATAAGTAGGATTCTCCGATATACTATCTAAACCAAGCTCCTTAATAAGACATTCAACACAGAATTTCTTACAAACGAAAATAATGTTGTTAGAAGCTCTATCGGCAAGGACAACATACCCGTTATGTATGTCAGTATGAGCACTAAAGAAGGTTTAGTACCCATAGACCCTTTAAGCTTGGCAATCCTTGACTTTATAAAATTTCTAATTGTCCTTATCCGTCGGATAAAGTATCAAGCTCTACGTCTTCTAATATAGCCCATCCTCTAGCATGCTTTCCAACAAAATCCATGATAATTTTGAAATTATGTCCCCAAGTAAAAGGTTGAGCCTCCCTGTATTTAGGGTCTTTTGAAAATAGACATCTTAATTTAGTATTCATTCTGAATAATATTGAGATCACTCGTTACTACATGCCCAGCTGGTTTCTAAATATATGGGGACGCTGAGCAAGAGCAGGTCGGTGGAGTAGTGTTATGAAAGTTTAGGCACTGCAAAGTTATTTTATAGTTGAAAATTTTGGATGCAATGGGTTTATTGTAGGAGGAGGAAATCAGAGGTATACATTTAGAATATTTATAGCATCTATGCCTTTGTTTGCATAATGTAATTTAAGAAATTGGCGACGGTTGTCGTCCTGTATACTGTGTTCCTGAGCAGGTTAAAACAACATTTTAAATGCAATATATCACACAAATATCAGTTAAATTTTGATATACCAGATGTGCACATTTCGGAAATTCATTCCTCATCAGTGACACTAAGACCGAAAAGTTTGATAAAAAACATAAGCAAATTTTTATGTGCCAGATGTGCACATTTCGGAAATTCATTCCTCATCAGTGACACTAAGACCAAAAAGTTTGATAAAAATCATAAGCCAAACAATTGAAAATAATAAATATAAAGTTCCAAAATTATATAAATCCAAATCCAGCTAAAAATGCTTTGCATGAGGGAACAAACCTTAGTTTTAAATAAATTTCAAATTTAAGACGGCTGAAAATTTTGCTAAATGGTACATTTTCTGTCAGCACAAATTTCTGCCTACTGAGTTATGGATATCCTTGGGGAGTTGTACTCCACCAGCAGCGGTACCCGCTCAGGGGAAGTAAATATATAACACAAATACAAGTTAAATTACCCTAAATATCCATGATGATAGCGTTAAAATTAAACCTTGGTGTATTAAAATGTGTAGTAGTTTTGTATATGCATTCTTCTTGTAACTGACTCAGACGAGAAAGTGGTAAAGATTACAGTTTCGTTCGAATATGGTGTAATCCGAGAGGTTTCTGACTGAATGGTTAAAGATTAGAAAAACTAACATCATGGATATTGGATTTGTTGTAACTTCGATGACCATGACTTCTTTTGTTACGTGTAGTTCTGTTGAACAGGTGCAATACATTAACATTCTTACAACCTGGGCTAGAAAGGTTTCAAACTCTATCAATTTTGTCATTGCATCCATATGGCGAGCAGTGCCTAGTTCTCTAATCCAGTAGTTCTCCCTTTGTAATCGGAATGCTGTACTCAAAATAGGACTATTAGTGTGGTGGTATATTTTTTCCAAAAATTCTAACTTTCATAGCGGTAGATTCTGAAATAGTATTAGTAGTTGTAGTGGTAGTAGTAATTGATCAAAATATTGACAAATATAATTGCTAAAAACAAGTACATGTATTTTAGATTTTATTTGATTTATTTATTTATTTCCATTTTATTACATCGTTTTTCAAAATAAATCTAAATTGAATAATTAACAAACTAACAAATACCAAACACATAGTTATTATGTTATGATTTTTGAGATTTTATTATCGTCTGACGACAGAACAAATCAAAATTCTAGTCAAGTTTATTGTTTTCATTAGGTTTGGGTTTTGGGATGCTTGCGGCCAATGTGATTTTTGGACTCTATTTCAATATTTTCACCAATTGGATCTTGTATTATATTTTCAATTCATTTTTCAACCCCTTGCCATGGAGTACTTGTGGAAATTCCTGGAATACAGAAAACTGCGTCAATGAACGTCATATGATAGGGAATGCCAATCGGAGTAGAATACAGTCAGGTCTTAAAACATTGACCAGAAATTACTCGGATAACATAACATGGATAAACAATTATTTTATAACATCAGAAGAGGAATTTTGGAGTTTAAATTTCAAGTTTAAACTCTCCACTCGTCAGTCCACTACCATCTTTGTTGAGGTGCTTCGTAGGCTTCCGTCAAACTAGCTACTCGTAGCTAAAATCAACAAAGATAACTCTTTGCAACTCTGTCAACAAGAGAAATCTTTTTATAAGTGATTATTTGATATATTTTAATTGATAATTAAGTGAGACTTAATAAAACGTCAATTAAATTAAATCAAATTATGTAAAATTTGACCATCATTGACCCTAAGTTATTACAAACCAATAATTTTTAGTTTTATTGAGACATGTTTTTACTTGTTGTGATAGCAAAATTTAGCAAAATTATTATCATCGTAATAATCAATCTTCATCACTTTTTTCGTCGCTGATCCCGTTATCGTTATCGTCAACGTTGTCTTCACAGTCGCCGCCATCACCATCGTCGCCATCGTAGTCATCAGTAGAACGATGGCACTTCAAAAAGGTTTTGAGACTTATTGACTTCCATAAAATTGTAGTGACAAGTATGTACAAGATACCAGTGATTGAATAGGAAAAATCACGGGTGATATACGTATGAAATTTCTTAAAAAAATATTTAGTAATTACAGAGATATTTGGACTTAAACAAAGGTTAGTCATATACACTTATGATATTTTGATGTAACATGAAGCCTGAAGAGAAGTCTGAAATAAGAAGCTATATCAAAAACCGTTGTGCTTTGTCAATACCAAGTAAACAGATATTGTGTGAACTGAAAATAATTTATGGAGAATCGTCTGTGTCTAAAGCAACTGTTTATTGATTGGTCAAAGTGTTTACAGACAGGAAAGGTACTGTTAAAGATAACCCCCGTTCGGGACGTCCAAAATCGTCATCGTCTGAAAGAAACATTGCTGCTGTTGAAGCCATGGTGAACGAAGACGCTAGGTATACAGTTTCTGATATAGCTTCGTGTCTTGGTATTTCAACAGGGAGTACATATCAAATTTTAACAAAGCACCTGAAATTGAAAAAAAAGGAAGCGCACGTTGGGTACCCCATCTTTTAACAAAAGAACAAAAAGCACAACCAGTCAAAAGTTGCAAACAAATATTGAAAAAATACAAAAATACTTGTGTTAGGCGATTAAGTGAGTTACTAACAGGAGATGAAACTAGAATACATTATTTTGAGCCCCAAAGAAGGATAAATAATAAGCAGTGGTTGAAAAAAGGACAATCTAGACCTGTAATAGCAAAAAGACTTCAAAGTTCAAAAAAAGGTTATGTACACAGTCTTCTTCAATTCGAATGGCCCTGTTGTTCAGATTCCTTCTCCGCCAGGTAAATCTGTTACTGGGATATTTTATAGGGACAAGGTGTTAAAGTCTGTCAAAAACACTATAATAATTTCCCCCCTAGAACTGGTTTAAGAGGCATACACATCATCCATGATAATGCATCCTCCAAGAAGAGTAATGTAGTGCAGCAGTTTCTTCACGTTGAAAGAGTAATACAACTTCCAAATCGCCCATATTCACCAGACCTAAGCCCATGTGACTTATTCCTATTTCTTTCGTTGAAAAAGATGCTCGCAGGCCGTCGGTATAACTCTCGAAGTCAGCTTGGTAGTGCTGTGCATCAGTGTCTAAAGAAATACCCAAATCCGACTACTCTGCTGCTTTCAAATCGTGGATTTCTCGGATGGAAAAGTGTATACATGTTAAAGGAGAGTACTTTGAAGGATTAACATACAAATTACAAGCAAAATAATGGTTTTTCTTATTTTTCCTCTGTTAGTCTCAAAACTTTTTGAAATGCCCTCGTAGAACTACATTGTGTTAAAGAAAATGGACGAATATTGTTTTTAATATAAGTTTTATATGTTCACCTTGATTCAAATTTCAACATGCAGTGTAACAAGAAAATAAGTGATAAATTTTATTTGTCTAATTTTAGACGTCAAGTTTTAAAGATGTCGTCTGATTTACATGACATTGGTTACTAGCCTTTGCATCTTCCGGTTTGTTATCTGGTAGCTTGGATTATAATTTTTCTGTGTCAAATAAAGGGAGTTAAATCAGTTGGAAAGGTTTGATATATCAATTTGCAGTTCCAATATCTTTTATCGTTTTGGTTAAAAACGATAATGAAGTATATAATAGTTTATTATATTTCAATAAACGTGTTAGCTCTAAATTGGTCGAGGAAACCGGAGAGCAGACAATTAAATACTCTTACGGTATCATATTATCGACTGACACTTCAACAAAGGCTTTTAAAATGCTGTGGTTTTCTGCTTTTTACCCTTACGTTGTTTAACGTCGCATTATCAATTTTTCAGTTATTCGCATCCAGAGAAGGATTTCTCATTTTTATGGATAAATATAGGACACGTAAATGCAAGCGAATATGCCTCAGTATGCCGCAGACAAACATGCTTATTTTACAGTCCACTATTCTGACACCACATGAACCATTTAATACTATATCCTCTTGGTGCCGAGCGCCAGGCGAAGAATTAATATTTCAAATTCCTTCCACTCTACCAATGAGACAGCGAGACAGTGTAAAACTTATATTCGCCTTATTTTTTGTCTGAGTTTACAAATATCTTGTATATAATTTCATTGCATTCACTAATGCAAGATAATAAGGTAGATTTATTGTCAGGAATAACTTCAAGCCACTCAATGTGTTCAGTAATTATACAGACGTCAAATTTACCAACAATTTGCTTGGCAGAAAGTCATTCTTAACCATTACCCTCTTTTACATGTTTAGAAGCTCTTATAACCTACATGTATTTACATAAATACATAACTTAACATCACTATGCTATCTCTTTTTTATTAAGTATGGCGGTTGGAGTCCGATCTAGAATTTATCTGCTTTTTATGACCAGGTTGGTGTGTCCTTTTAACAATGTAAAGATATACAATTTTAACAACATTTTACTTTCTGTATTTGAAGGTATGGATTGAAGCCGCATTACAAGTATTCTACTCTCTAGGACCTGGTTGGGGAGTCCTTATAACAATGTCAAGTTATTCGAAATTTAACAACAACTGTTTAAGGTTTGCGCTCGATTTTGATTCACTTGTAACTAAAATCATGATGTTTTGTTGATAAAACTTAAAGGAAAGTAGAAAATAAAAATATATATTATAAATGCACATATAAAATAATAATCATCATACATGTGCAAGTGTTGATGAATAGTGTTAATGAATAATTTCCACAATACCCTTTTTTAAAGAAATTGTTTGGTAAGGTTTTTTTCATTTATATCTGATTGATGATAAAATAATTTCATAAATGAATTATCAATTATAAACCAGCAATTATTTAGTGTAATATACATTTTAGTGTAAATTATTTACAAAATAAATAAATAAAAAAAAAGAAAAATATGAATAAAAGAATGGAAATAACAAATACACAAAAAATTCTAAACATATACAATGTAGAAAAAATCATCAAAGTATTGTCTGTAATAAAAAAAACCCCCAAAATTCTACCAGTCTATGTTCAAAGCACAATCCCCAAAAAAGCAAAATGAAAACTTTGAAAACTGGCAAATGTGGGGTCAAGTCACTCGTCAGCTAAAATTTGATTCAGTTCCTTTTAATGTAATGACAATTGTAAAAAATCATAAGATGTCTATATGTTTAATTGTATAGAATCTTTCTTAACATGCATTTTAGAGATACAGTGGTTCTCACATTTACGTCTGAAGGAATAAGTTTTTTAGTGGTTTGGCTGTATTTGCAATACTAGGATATATGGCATCTAATCTAAACCTACCAATAGATCAAGTAGTACAGTCAGGTATAGTTCTTATAAATTCTAATATGTTATTTTTTGTCTTACTTTTTCTTTTTCTTGCTGTTTCCTTTAAATGCTTTGATCTTGTTGTGACCTTATCTGTAACTTCGCGTTGGTTTTGGCAAAGTACACTTTTTTTAATAACATACCACAAATAATTCGCCCAGTTTCATTTGAGATTTAAAAGTTGCCACTAAAATCTTTTAAACCTTAGACTGAGATAAAACGATCAGACTACAGCAAGTTACTAGATTGGCAGTAATTTGTTACTTCTAAGTGTGTGTATTTATAAACTACTAATTTTAAAATAATTGAGATGGTTGGATTCCCTAATAGTATAGTAGAGTGGAATAATAACGAAAAACACCCAATTCTAGTTTCTGTCACTGACATCAGGGCGGTTCTTTTTGAGATGTTTGAAGAAACGGAGTACCTTACGGATATCTTATCGACCATAAGCAAGCGAACCAAAAATCTCACACTAGGATCTGCTCTCGTTAAGCCAGGCGATGAGATTCAATGCGTAGGCTTTTTTTGTTTCTCTTTAATTGTACTGTAATCACAAGACAGGATACAAACTCCAGTGACCGTCTTACGTTGTGAAATGTATAACCAGTTGCCCCTTATTTGTCATGATTGACTTGTGAAATTCCATGCGTTTTCTGTTGCCAAATACAATGTATAGATTAAAAAATCATCAATCATCAGAAGTTTTTAATTCTTTAGTACATATTATCTTTATAATAATGAATATCATTCCATCAGTTCAACTGCAAACCATTAACTATATATTGAATCTAAAATGAAAATAAGACAATTGTTCCATCGTTTTTTAACGGTTTAAACTGTGTAGAAATTAATATTTAATTGGAGATCAATTAATTGACAAAGAACAGAATTACCATTTCATTGTCATGTGCTTAATTTTGTTCTCTGAATATATATCAAAATCGAACCTCTTCTCATGAGAATTACAAAAATTTTTAGACGCTAAATCTTTTAATAATTCTCCAAAAGTCCGGAATTAAAAAACAAATTTATATTGTTTCATCGATATTTTACATGTAACACGTTTTTCTGAAATAATGAATAGAAAGAGTCAAAAGAGACACAAGGCTCAAAACAATGGTATATATATCTCGGACATAAATTTAATTGTCCAATTACATTTGTTTCCTTTTGCATTTTACAGTCTTAATAATAAATCATTATACCAAGAATAAAACCTAAACATAATTATATCTAACTTAATCGGACTTTTTCCTTCTTTAAATTGTGAACATAAGAAAAAATTAAGCACTGAATTAACAACACGTGGTGATCTCTAATTACATAAGCCCTAATTTGATGTAAATTGATATAAACTCTTTACATTTTTTTCTTTATAGGTCCTGGTCTAGGATTTATAGCTTACCCAGAAGCCCTTTCGCTACTCCCGCTTCCTAATCTCTTGTCAGTTTTATTTTTTATTATGTTGCTGACAGTTGCTTTAGTTGTTTTTTTTAGTTCTTCTTTGTAAGTTATTTTTAATTCACATTTTCACATTTTTACTCACTAAGGTTTTTAGACTCGTAATTTTACGCTGCAAAGGTCAAGCAAAACCATGAACAAACTTTATATTTTCGCGGATAACGGTTAATGCATTCTGACCTTGAGTTCATTAGTAGTGTTTTGTTGTTGGTAGACATGTATATTTTTGTACATGTTTTGTAGTGTAAAATGTAATAATAATACAGAATTAAATTTTCTTTGTCATTTTTAATATATATATAAATAAATTTCTTAGTTTGTTACAGTGGAAACAGTTAGTTCCGCGATCCTGGATAGCTTTCCGGCTTTAAGAAAACGACAGATTCTAGTTAATATGGCATTGTGTATAATATTTTTCTGTCTTGGACTTCCGATGTGTACACAGGTAAATCAATGTAGATTTGTATGTATTTTTGTTTCTGCATGTACAGTAATGTTACTTTAAAAGTCTAAGTAGATTCAAGGGAATCCAACAAGTTTGCCACTAGAATTCAGCAAACTAAAAACCACTCGATCAAACAAATCAGCCCATGTCATAATCATAATTCTAAGAGCAAAGGAAAAATTTGAAAGCTGACCAATTCATTTAAACACCGAAACTTTTGCTACGAAATAAAAGCTGATGTTCGGAAAGAGTAAGCATCTTTAGTCTACCTAGCTACACCCGACAAGTGAAATCAAATTGGATAATAAAAGGAACACCGAACTACGTGAAGTTATATATTTTGTGTATAAATTAAAATATAGCAATTTCATACCTATATTTTGATATAGTCCATAGATTTTTTGAATTTTAAAAGAAGGCGATTGAATATATTTAACAGCATACTTTACATGCATTTGAGACCATCTAAATACTGTTAGTATCATTGTGTAGGTGGTATTTATATATATATATATGTGTGTGTGTGTGTGCAAAAAATAAGTGATATTCATATATATATATATATATATATATATATATATATATATATATATATATATATATATATATATATATATATATATATATAACAAATACCTCTTAAATTTGGATGTGTCATATGTGCACATTTCGCAAAATCATTCCTCATCAGTGACACCTAGGGGCCGAAAAGTTTTATAGATAAAAAACATAAGCCAAACAATTAAAAATTAATAAATTTAAAGTTCCAAAATTATTTGAATCCCAATCGAGCCAAGGAATGCTTTGCATGAGGGAACAAACCTTAGTTTTAAATAAATTTAAAAAAATTAAGACAGCTGAAATTTTGCTAAACGGTAGATTTTTTGGCAGCAAAAATACTGCATTCTGTGTACTGCTTACCCTCGGGGAGTTTACTCCACCAGCAGCGGTACCTGCTCAAGGGTAGTACATAAATAACAAAAACACCTGTTAAATGATGTTTGATGTGCAATATTGCACATTTAGGAAAATCATTCCTCATATCAAAAATTTTGTTATATTGAGTGGTTGTTAAACATCTTATAAATTTTAATTTGTAAGTTAAAAAATAAAATGTTTTGACAGCTCTTAAATAAATCTTTTTTTTTGTAAAACAAAACAATCTGTTGTTGTTTTGATTTAAGGCTGGTATATACATTTTCCAGTAAATCGACTGGTATATTGTTGCATTTGCTGTCACTGTCTTTGGAGTACTGGAATGTATTATATATGGTTGGATTTACGGTTTGTACAAATTAACTTTTTTTTCATTTCCAAGCTCGTAAAATTAATGTTGTAAATGGCATCGCTTTGGTGTTTTTTCAGAACATCATTAGCAAAAAAAAAGTCACAAACAAACAAAAGAGATAAAAAAAAGGTTGTCTATTACAATTTTTGATAAGGGCTGTTATTAGTTTCCCCACAAACGCTTTGTATCAGAAACATTGAAAAATAAAACAAATATTACATCGGTATCTATTCTATATAGTTTGATGTCATTTTATTTTTAAAAAATTTAGCAAAAAACATTGTTATGAAATCATTTAGGTAGTTTCTAAAATGTATTTTAACTCTGCAGTTATATAGCACAATAGAGCACAAAATTTTGCTTTTATAATTTGTATGTATATTGACACAAAGTTTAAAATAATCTTTTTCCGATGGAAACAAACATGTACAATACGCTAAAAAACAACCGTTTATTAATGAAAAAACGTTTGGATGTTATATATGTGAGTCAAAAAAAATTATCGAGCAATTGAAAACTTATGTTTCATTTAAGTATATTTTCCAATTTGTTTTTTCAATTTTGGCACGAAAAAATATTTTTTATAATCTAGTTTAGGTTTGGTTTAATTAAAAAGGCAAAGAGTAAATGCTTTTACTTTTATAGGCATGTACAGTCGTTATTGCAATTTTGAACAATGTCACACATCATAAATCTAACTTCCCGCATTCCTTGGTCGACTTATATAATTTTATTATGAAAAATGTATTTTTAATGCTTATTTTAACATTACAAATTTTATGATTCGTTAAGAGATGTGGTCTTTAATCAGAATAATTTTATTGCTCAAATTTAAACATCGGCTTGACGCCGTGTGAAAATTAATAATTGAAAAAAAAGGTAAATTTCTCAAATTTTATTTAGTTGCTAAGGTGTTTCGTTTTAAAGATTAATAACCATAGATCTGATCCATAAAATTTTTTCAAGAAAATGTTTGAATTATGAAAATCCTAAAATTAATAAGAAGTAATTAAGTTCGAATCCAGCCATAATTCTTTCACTTACATCAAAGCTTCCTTTTTCGGAATATTAAAGGAATATACAATATCTTGATTTTGTTTACAGGGATTGGAAACCTATCAAGGGATATAGCATTGATGTTAGGACGACCTATACCTGGTATACTTAGGTTCTGTATATGCTTCATTACACCTGGAGTTCTACTGGTATGTTGAAATAGTTAAAAAAAAACATTGAAAATACAAAAATGGAATTTATTTTTGATTTTCTTCAAAACCGTTTAAACTACAGTGCTAGGGATATGTAGTTACTAATAAGAAGCACATTCTGTCACGTGATGCCAGTGTTATGTCAGAGTAGACGGACATCTACAATGAAATTGGAAGTGATAAAGATTCAATCTTTGCACATTTTATTTTTTTTTGTTGGTTATAATTTTTTTCTTTTTCTTATTATAGTCATTAGTTGTTTTTCCTCTCTTGTCTTTTGTGCCTCTTTTGGACATGACATAAAATATAGTTTACAATGATAAATCAACTGACAATTCAAATATTTCGGAAAAAGAAGTGTTTAAGTAGTGAATGATAAAAAATATTACATAGTGATTATAAAACCCGAAACTTTAAACAATAACTGGAATCAATATCCAAGGACGTGATCAAAGTATTATTTAGTTTCTAACCATTTTTAATATTTTTTTTAAAAAAAAATAAAAATCGATTCTACCTTTATATTGAAACTGCTTTAAACTGCAGAGATAAAAACAAGAATAATTTTTTTGTTCGAGTTTATTGCATTTTAGACGTTTTAGCTCTTTAAATTTTTTCAATTTCTGCTGTCCTTTATAGATCTTTGTAATTTTTACTTAAAATTGAATAACACCTGAATAAAACCAGATATAAAATATTGACATGATGCCAGTTTATAAGTAATGATTCTTGCTTTGGACCTTTAAATTTCATCATTCATTGTTTTGTTAATAGTAAATATCGGTGGTGTGTATGCAAATTATTGTAAAACTAGAAGTCTAGTTAACATGTTGTACTATCGTGTTCTATTTTATGTTATTTGTTGTGATTGTTTTATAGACTTCGTTCGTGTTTACAATGATATCATATAAACCAGCAAATTACGAAACTTACATATATCCAGGATACGCCCAGGTAATAGGCTGGAGCATAGCTTCAGTACCCATCATACCAATACCTGTGTATATAGTAATACAGCTCAAAAATGCACCAGGAAATTCGTTATATGAGGCAAGTGTCTATAGAATAATATAGCAACTCATCTGTTATATAAAATATTTTGTGACCTAGTAAAGAAATGTTATCAGTAATAGGACCATGGTTACATCTAAATTTTATAAGTTAAATGGCGTTATTTAATTAGGTTTCACCAAATTATTGTATTACCCAGAAATTTGAATGACGCTGGTGGCATGAGGAGACTTACAGAAGCATCAACAAAACATAAAAAAGTTAATGATATCTGAAATAAATGATTATATTGAACTATTATATTAAGGAGGAGACGAATAAATACACTATCGCATGCTATAAATAGTCCCATACACGTCATTAAGCTGTATGTTTCACTTTATGAAACGCTAATGCAAATTTAGGAATTTGTCACAGTAGTTCCAAATTTTCATACCTTGTTCTATTCTGCATATCCTGAAAATAAAAATTACATCTCTATAAATGTTTATGGATCACACAAAAATGTTGGTTAATTGGTAAAATAATGCTTTTTATCTTTTTGTAAGGCCTTGAAAAACACGGAAAATTTATAATGACTGTGTCAGTACGTGTTTGTCCATTTCTTTCCTTGTATTATTGTACGTTTGTCTCAATTTGCCCATATTGTGTCGTGATCTTGTTTAAGTCAACTGTTTTGGGAGTTTCCTTTCTGATGCTCGTATTGTGTCGTGATCTTGTTTACGTCGATTGTTTTGGTAGTTTTTTATTGTTGCTCGTATTGTGTCGCGATCTTGTTTACGTCGATTGTTTTAGCCGTTTTTTTACTGTTGCTCGTAATGTGTCGTAATCTTGTTTACGTCGATTGTTTTAGCCGTTGCTCGTATTGTGTCTTGATCTTGTTTACGTGGATTGTTTTGGTAGTTTTCTAACCTAACTGTTGCTCGTATTGTGTCGTGATCTTGTTTACGTCGACTGTTTTGGGCGTTTTCTTGCTGTTGCTCGTATTGTGTCGTGATCTTGTTTACGTGGATTGTTTTGGTAGTTTTCCTACTGTTGCTCGTATTGTGTCGTGTTTTTGTTTACGTCGACTGTTTTGGGCGTTTTCCTATTGTTGCTCGTATTGTGTCGTGATCTTGTTTACGTCGACAGTTTTCGGCGTTTTCTTGCTGTTGCTCGTATTGTGTCGTAATCTTGTTTACGTAGATTGTTTTGGTAGTTTTCTTACTGTTGCTCGTATTGTGTCGCGATCTTGTTTACGTCGACTGTTTTGGGCGTTTCCTTTCTTATGCTCGTATTGTGTCGTGATCTTGTTTACGTGGATTGTTTTGGTAGTTTTCTTACTGTTGCTCGTATTGTGTCGTTATCTTGTTTACGTCGACTGTTTTTGACGTTTTCCTATTGTTGCTCGTATTGTGTCGTGATCTTATTTACGTCGACTGTTTTGGTAGTTTTCTTACTGTTGCTCGTATTGTGTCGTGATCTTATTTACGTCGACTGTTTTGGTAGTTTTCTTACTGATGCTCGTATTGTTTCGTGATCTTGTTTACGTCGACTGTTTTGGTAGTTTTCTTACTGATGCTCGTATTGTGTCGTGATCGTGTTTACGTCGACTGTTTTGGTAGTTTTCTTACTGTTGCTCGTATTGTGTCGTTATCTTGTTTACGTCGACTGTTTTGGGCGTTTTCCTATTGTTGCTCGTATTGTGTCGTGATCTTATTTACGTCGACTGTTTTGGTAGTTTTCTTACTGATGCTCGTATTGTGTCGTGATCTTGTTTACGTCGACTGTTTTGGTAGTTTTCTTACTGATGCTCGTATTGTGTCGTGATCGTATTTACGTCGATTGTTTTGGTAGTTTTCTTACTGTTGCTCGTATTGTGTCGTGATCTTATTTACGTCGACTGTTTTGGGCGTTTTCTTATTGTTGCCTATATTGTGTCGTGATCTTGTTTTAGTCGGTCGACGGTTGATGTGCGGTTTCTTGTTTTCCTTTTTTAAAAATTGATTCGTATTGTGTAGTGATCGCGTTATCTCTCAATATTTCAAATCATGCTTTTTATATGTGTTAAATGTAATTTTTAAAATTTTTAGATTTTATGTAAATGTTCTTTTGAGAATAAGCTTGTGCTTTTTGTTTATACTTTAGAATTGATAATTTTAAAAAACACGTGACACAAAAATTTGTAAAATTGAAATATTCTATTTTCAGAAGCTTTGTGGTCGTCTTCGACCAAACAAACACTGGAAATCAAATAAAAAAGTCTACATCAAGAATACGAAAGTGGAAAAGTTAGACAACCGTTTATCGGGAAAGTTAAATTAAACATTTTCAGAAAATGTAGACTGAATCAATATTTCTAAAACGTCATTTAACTTTCTAACAATTTTGTATTATAAGGACACATATATAAATAAAGTTTTATGCTAATTCTAAAAGCAAGCTTCGCAGATTAAATGTATTCGTTTTGGCTCAATTGATTTTCAAATGTAAGCACGAAATTAGCTCTTAATGCAGTGGTTCCTTGGGGAGTTATATATTTTAAGTTTATAAATGTTAAAATTGAATGGTATTTTTTTTTAAATCAAAAATATGAAAGTATTGTTTTATTTAATAAAAATATTGGTAAATGTTATAAAAGTAATTTAATCAATAAATAAAATGGTATCAAGTCATGAACTGTTGTTTGTGTTTTATTTCTTCTCCCAAACTCTAAAAAACAATTTTTGAGAGTATATATGTAGAAAGACACAAGTTGTGCGTTGTCCGTGTACATTTGTGATTTACTTCTTATTGTTTTTGCACCGTTTCTTCTTCTTCTTCTTCTTCTTCTTCTTCTTCTTCTTCTTCTTCTTCTTCTTCTTCTATTTCTTCTTATTATAATTCTTCTTCTTCTTCTTCTTCTTATTTTCTTCTTTTCTTCTTCTTCTTCTTCTTCTTCTTCTTATTATTATTATTCCTCTTCTTCTTGCCCTGAACTTGTCCGACACATTTTGCGGAGACCGTTGGTCCAATCTTAATCAAACTCAAAAGAATGGTTGATCGTTATCTCCAGATGCATTTTCTGGTCTTAATGACTTTCAAAATGACGACTCTTGCCATAGAAACCGACAAAATTTAAAAATCTTAAATGCCTTTTCTTCTCGGTTACTTTTCAACAGATTTACATAATATTGATACAACTGTATTGATAGATAAAATAATTTTTATTTTTTGCTATCGTTTCCAAAGTAACTGATCACATGACAGAATGCAGCAATCTGATACGCTGAAAACAATAAAAATCACTACAAAATAGGTATTCAAGTTGAAGTTTTGAAACTTAGTACACATCCTAACTATAATAGGCCGCTTAAAATGCCGAATTATTATTTGACTTTCTTTTACGGTTGAAGGATTTTGCCTTATAACTTGATCATTATTAAAGATAAGTTTTCAAACTTGGTACATATCCGTTTCAAAAGTGCTATTATTGTTTGACCTACTTTTAATGTTTGAGTGATTTCTCCTTTGTACTTGATCATCATTAAAGATGAAGTTTTAACAATTGGTTCATTTCCTAACTGCAATAGGCATCTTGAAATGCCGCATTATTATTTTTCTTACTTTTTTGCTTCATAACTTTATAATCATTTAATATAGAGTTTTGGAAGTTGTACATATCTTTACTATTATAGTCAACCTCAAATGCCGCATTATTACAAGACCTACTTTCACAGTTGGTTGATTTTGCCTTATCACTCGATCATTATTAAAGATAGAGTTTTGAAACTTGGTACATATCCTTACTATAATGGGTCGCTTCCAATTTCCATATAATAAATTGACCTATTTTTTACATTTCAGGCATCATGCTTTATAACTTGATAAATATTTAAGAAATAGCTTTGAGACTTGGTGTATATTCTTACTTTAATAGGCCAATTACATTGACCTATAATTGATTGACCTACTTTTCACTGTTGAGAGATAATGCTTTAAAAGTTTGATTAATATTTAAGACAGAGTTCTGAGACTATGTATATAAGTGCCACTTCCATTGACCTATTAAGAGTAGACACACTTTTCATGGTTAAGCTATTAGCCTTATAACTTGATGAATAGATTTTTTAAACTTTGGATATACTCTTGTTACAATAGGCTGCTTCAAATAACCTAAAACCAATTGACCTTCTTTTCGGGGTTGAGTAATTATGCCTTTTATAACTTGAGAAGTATTTCACTATTTTTTTTTAAAAAATTCCGTCATTTCTGACCATAACTCTAAATGATCCGAGTTCTGAATACAGGGTTTGACTTTATTCGTTTTTTGTAATGTTGCATCCATTTTTACATTATTACTCGTATTGTAGCGTCGTATCAGAAATTGTTTTAAAACTACTCACAAAATGCTTTGAATGTAGTATGTAGAGAAGACAAATTATTTAGCCCATTACCAGGATATTGTGTGCCAAATTTTTTTTTATAGAACACAAATACCAGTAAAATTTGATGTGCCAAATGTGCACATTTCGGAAATTCATTCCTCATTATTGACACTAACACCGAAAAGTTTTATAGATAAAAAACATAAGCCAAAGATTACAACGACTAGAGAGGAAAGTTAAAGGTAAATAGTAAAACTTATATATAGTTATATAAATGCGTAAAGTACCGATGTGCATTTATACTGTTTTACCTAAGGCTTCATTAGAAACAATTTTAGTCTTGAAGTTTACGATGGCTCGATTGGAGAAGTAGGTGGAGTAAATGCGTTTTATGACGCGGTTAAGATTCTTATATTTATATTAAGGTGGTCAGTTCAGGAATTGTTGGTTGAAAACAATGTGTTCTAACTATACAACACAATACCAGCTAAATTTTGATATGCCGAATGTGCACATTTCGGAAATTCATTTCTTCATCACTGACACTAAGATCGAAAAGTTTGACAGATAAAAAACACAATCCAAACAGTTGAAAATTATGAATCTAAAGTACCAAAATGATATAAATTCCAATTCAGCTAAGGAGCGCTTTGCATGAGGGAACAAACCTTAGTTTTAAATAAAGTTCCAAATCAAGATTCCTACATTTATATTGAGATCGTTTTTTAAAATCCCAGTTAATATATTCTGAAATAGTGGAAACTGGGGTGCATGGAGAAACTACCAACCTTCAACAACGAACTTTAACATTTATCTACCGACCTGGATTCGAACCTAGGCGGTGAGAGACACTATGCTTATACGCACATGCTTAAAA
This sequence comes from Tegillarca granosa, assembly GCA_029721355.1. Lineage (NCBI taxonomy): Eukaryota > Metazoa > Mollusca > Bivalvia > Arcoida > Arcidae > Tegillarca > Tegillarca granosa. Next base: position 74,436 of record JARBDR010000325.1, on the reverse strand, counting down.
GTATTGGTTTGAAACAACCGGGTTTGTTTTTAATTTTACATGCGATAATTTAAAAATTGACAGAAACAATGTATTATGTTATAGTTTTTTGTTTATGTTTGAATGTTAATCATTGTGTGAGAATGATAAAGATCTAAAGCTAATTTCCTTCTTTCAAATCAAACGCAAGAAACCTCCAAATATTTCTAGGCTTTCACAGCACTCGATCATACCCAGAATTATTCTGTTTCTAAGAACATGTATACCTTTCATATTCGTTGATATATGTTACGTTCTTAGTCTCAGATTTTGTATAAATTACTATAAAACTCTCTGCTTTCCTTGCCATATAATTTTTTTCAGTTTTTTAGTTTCTCCAAATCTGAGCGGATACCGCTGCTGGTGGAGTAAAACTGCCCGATGGTATCCATAACTCAGTAGGTAGTACTTCTTGCTTTAAGAAAATGTACCATTTAGCAAAATTTTCAGGCGTCTTAAATTTTGAAATTTATTTAAAACTAAGGTTTCTTCTCTCGTGCAAAGCATTTCCTTAGCTGGATTTGAATTATATAATTTTGGAACTTTAGATTCAATAATTTTAGACTGTTTGGCTTATGTTTTTTTTTATATATCAAACTTTTCGGCCTTAGTGTCATTGATGAGGAATGAATTTCCGAATTATGCACATCTGGCACATCAAAATTTAACTGGTATTTGTGTTATTTATTTGCAAACATTTTAGCAAATTGCCAAGACACCATTTTCATATGCTTATGATAAAGTTTACTGCGCAGATCAAATAATCAGCGGCTGCCTATATTAAAAACGGTTTTAGTGTAATTTTATAATTGCGTTACTTTTTCTCCATGAAATGAGTTTTGCAACATGTTTCGTTAATGATAAGTGACATATTCACTTCTATGTAGTCAATTTCACCTTTCAAACATTTGGGTTTCTGTATCGCTTAAAGAACATAAAAATTAAATTTATATTAGAAAAATTAGAGTTAAGTTTTTCAACACAACGATGCACTTAAGTTCTCCTCTGTGATGTACAACATCAATAACATTTACGATGGTTTTTTTGTAATTTTTAATTCTCTTTTTCTATAAAAGGACAAAGTTTTTTACGAATTTTAAACAAAACTGCTATTTTTTCAAAAAAAAAAAAAAAAATAAAAAAAAATAAAAAAAATAAAAATAAAAAAATAAAAATAAAAATTAAAAAAAGGGTAAAAAACGTAAAAGTTTAAGCATATTTCTAATACAGAAAATCTCATTTTTATAGTTTGACATACGAAAGAGAGCATAAAAATAGAGTAGGAAAGCAAAATGCCAATGCAAAAGACGTTTAACTGGTCCACAAACTGAACATTCTTTATATTAGTATTAAATTTTTAACTTAATTTATTTAGTCATTTTTTAAAGGCCAAAAAGTTCCCTAGATGTCGAATCAAACCATAAAAATCCAAGTAATCTGTTTTCTTCTTTTCATTCTATAAGCATTATATTGCTGAGATTTCATAATACATGTACCTTTTCAATTTAAATTTAGTTTAAATTTTTTTTGGTTAACTGAATGTTATTTTCATGCACCATTACATAAAGTACCATAACATTAACTTATCTTTTTATGTCTGAGATTTATGATTGACGTATAATTGTTGTAAATTCTGTCATTATTGTTTATAATTGTTGTCTTTGATATATTCTCCATTCCTATCTTTTTCCTATTGAAATATTTGTCAACAGAAATCTGCTCTCAGATTCAGAGTCGTTTTTCTTCATTGTAGGAAAACCTTTAAAAACAGGTTAAATGTTAAAAATGTCAAAAAGCTAAAATCAAGAATTCTTTGGAGAGGGCGGCTTTGTCTTCATAGAACTCCCTACCAGGACTCTTTTTTAAATCCGCTTGGGAACGTAAGCGGTACCCAGACGCCCCACCGAAATAAGTGCCTCTTTATCATTATTATTCTAGCCACGCGTTTGGAGTTTGTTGTTTAATAAAATATATCATTTAGCTATTTATGAGAAAATCCAGTCTCAGTATCAATCCATACGAAAACTGTTTATTTCTAAAACTACCTATTTTGTTTCGTACTACTTATATTGAAGATATTGTCATTCTTTTTGCAAAGGCAAAAGTGAACTAGAAGAATTGAGTTTGAAAATAACATCTTTTTATTTTATACACAAAAGTTACTAAGTTAGCAGAAATTTTTTTCTAATTTTCTTGCAAGAAGACAAGATGATTAGGCGCTTCAGAAATGCATTTAGAAAAATAAGTTTAAAAGGGCTTAATTTATATAAAAAAAGAAGGCACACAATAACCTGGTAATGGGCTAAATAATTATTCTTCTCTACATACCACATTCCAAACTTTTTGCAGAGTAGTTTGAAAACAATTTTTGAAACGACGCTACAATATGAGTAATAATGTAACAATGGATGTACATTTGATGTGTAAATTTGTATAAACATATAAATAAATCTCTTTTAAAAAATATATTTTACATTGTACCCTTAATAAACCCTGCACATAGCCTCTCTAAAACAAGTGTTCATATGTGTAATTATGCATAGATATACAGGTTTAAATGAGTAGTTTGAACATTGCTGCACATGTTATGTAATGTTGAGATTTTTTTATTTAGAAAACTTTTACGTTTACATATGCAGCCAAATTTATCAGTTTGGTGAAATTTAATGCTTGTACAGTTTTGACCACTCCTTCTGGGTGAGTATGATAATGTTTTACAAACTTAATTCCTAGTAATACTCGGAAAACTTCATAAATAGATTTTTTGTATATTTTAATGATGATCTGTAAGTTAGTAATATAACAGTAATTTATTTAAATGCAGTTTTCTTCATAATGTGGTAATTTGTTTGTAAGGAACCATGGTGTTTTATAGTGATGTGCTAGCACTATAATGTACTACTGTAGTATGAATGTGTTATAAATTAAAAAGTAATGTATGTTTAGTTTTGGATGTTTATTGTAAAATAATTGACATACAAGGATTATTTGTGTAACAGAAGTAAAAATATATTAAATATAGTAAATGTGAGTTTTATCTTAATGAAAAATAAAATTTAAAAAAAGTATATTATTAAAAGACAAATCAAATTGTAAAAAAAGTATTATTTGTAGATAAAGTAACCACATTATGATATAACGGTAAAAGTGGATGTAATAATGTAACCTAATATGATGTGAATACTGTGTGTATTTGTATATATAAATATATATATATATATATATATATATATATATATATATATATATATATATATATATATATATATATATATATATATATATATATATATATATATATATATGCTTCAATAAATTGTAAAAAAAAAATTATAAAAAAGTCTCATCTTGTCTTTATCTTCTATAAACTCGACCAGACCTTGGCAGTTTGCAAATAACATCTTTTAGTTTATACACAAAAGTTAGTAAATATATAACACAAATACCAGTTACATTTTAAGTTGCCAGCTACATACAGACTGCAAACAAAAATATACTGGAGATACCATCAACAAAATGTCAGTGTTTTTGATACACAACATATTTGTTGTGTTTTGCAATATAATTTTTCAACAAACAATCGGTATACCAATGGGCACTAACTGTGCACCTTTGCTTGCTGATTTGTTTCTTTGTTCTTATAAATCAGAATTTTTACAGAACCTTGTCAAATCTGGAGAAAAGACTGTCGCTAAATCGTTCAACTACATATACAGATATATAGATGACGTTCTATCTCTAAATAATCACAAATTTTGAGAATATGTGAATGTCATCTATCCAAGTGAGCTTGAAATAAAAGACACGACAGATTCTCCATGTTTTGCTTCATATTTGGACTTATACCTCAATTATGACACCCACGAAAGTTTACATCTGAAGCTATACGACAAACGTGATGACTTCAATTTTTCTATTGTCAACGTTCCGTTTCTTTGCAGTAATATCCCTGCTTCTCCTGCGCATGGTGTATATGTTTCACAGTTAATACGTTATGGTAAAGCTTGTACCCACTTTGGGGACTTTCTACAACGAAGCAAACTGCTTACAATTTAATTGTTGATGCAAGAATATTGCAAGCCTACGCTAATCAAGGCTCTTAAAAAGTTTTATGGCCGTCATCACAATGTTGATGATAAGTATGTAGTCACTGTATCCAAACTTATACTGGATATTTTTGATTTACCATAGTTCTTTGTTTCTTTCATTTTCAAAATTGACTTGCACGTGACCGGTGTAGCTAGCTAGACAGGAGGTGCTTACCCTTTCGGAGCACCCGGCCTCACTTCCTTGATATAAGTTCACGTGTATAATATATAACACAAATACCAGTTGAATTTTGATGTGCCAGATGTGCACATTTCGGAAATTCATTCCTCATCAGTGACACTAAGACCGAAAAGTTTGATAAAAAAAAAAAAAAAAAAAAAAAAAAAACTAATTTTGCCAGCAGTCAAAGTTTTTACTTTAGTTTTTACCATACAATGTATAATAAAGATGTGACATCTGATTTTATAGGTTCTTCTTTAAAGCATTCTATGTATTAATGTTATATTTTGATGCAGTAAACGTAACATAAATATTAACAGTTATTTTCTATTTTTTCATGTGTGTGCATACATTAATAAGAGAGCTTTTCAAAGTTCAAAACATTATATACTAAATATTGGTAAACAAAATTTATGTACACATGATATATATATTTTTTCAATTTTAACTTTAAAAATAAAACACAAACATACCAGTCCATGTCTAAATCACAATCCCTAAACATAAAGTAAAAAATTGAAAACTGCCCAATTTAGTTATACCTGTGAAATTCCATCAAGGGAGTGAGACCGGATGCGTCAGAAGGGTAAGAACCTGCTGTCTTGCTAGCTACACCCGTCACGTGCAAAGTTAATTTTGAGAATGAAAGGAACAAGAAATTTTGGTAAGTCAAATATACCCAGTATAAATTTTGATACAGTGACTTCATACTTATCAATAGTATTGCGATGATGGTAAAAAACTTTTTCAGCGCCTTGATTAGCCAAGGCTTGCAATATCCGTGAGTCATCGTTTTTTTTGTAAGCAGTTTGCTTCATTGTAGAAAGTCCCCATAGTGGGAAGAAGCTCTTCAATTACGTATTAACTGTGAAACATATACACCATACGCAGAAGAAGCAGGGATATTACTGCAATGAAACAGAAAGTTGACAACAGAAAAAATGAAGTCATCAAGTATTTCGTATAGCTTCAGATGTAACCTTTTATGTGTGTCATAAATGAGGTATTAGTCCAAATATAAAGCATAACATGACGAATCCGTCGTGTCTTTTATTTAAAGCTCATTTGGATAGATGGCATTCACATATTCTCCAAATTTGGGATTATGTAGAGATAGAACGACATCTATATATATGTATGTAGAGTTAAATGATTTAGCGACAGTCATTTCTTCATAATAATTATGCTTCTATTTCAGAATTCTTCTGAAATAAATAAACAATACTTGTTTATAGAACCACAGTTTTAGAACAATTCATTTTTGCAAAAGTACTTAATTATAATTAATCAGTAGATGCAATATCTAGAAAATTCTTTTTCTGAATGAGACTAAAGGCCAACTTGATGACTGTAAATTTGTGTAAGAATTGTAGATAATCAATTCTTACACAATCAGTAGATGCAATATCTAGAAAAGACTTTTTCTGAATGAGACTAAAGGCCATCTTAATGACTGTAAATTTGTGTAAGAATTGTAGATAATAATCAATTAAAGGTACATTTAGAGGAACTGTCTATATGTCTTTTATTCTATAGATTTTTGTTAGGTTATAAAATCCAATACAAAAAAGGAAGTGAAGATCTTCCTTTTTTGGATTGATTCAATCAAAACTTAGGATCTCCAATATCGTTTAAGAAATTTCAGTTTTTGGTAAATTTAGTTCTCATAAACGTTCAATATAATACCCTATCCAAGTTTCTTAACAAGACATTCAACATGGAATCTCTTGAAAACTACTTTAAGGTTAATGGAAATTTAATTAGCTGGGATAACAGAATATGCATCTCTTTGAGGATCGCAGAAGTCCTAGAGTCAAAGGGCACTGAAGAAAGTTAAATTATATAAGATTACAATTCTTGTCCTCTTTAAAATCAGGTTTATCTTATACGATTCAGTGTCCTACTTGTAGTATCTTTACGTTTTTCTCTCATTGCGCACAGAGCAGATCAAAGAAAATGTAATATGCATGTATCATATTTTGGTTTTTTGTTTTTTTTATAAAATAAATTATTAAAAAAGTTATATCCAACAATGTATTGTTAATGTCTTAAAGGTTATATTATTAAAATTCAAAAATGATGTATAACAATACCAAAAAAGTTCTTTGAAATGAAAATATGTTTAGTCTGTATGCAAAAATGTGAAAGTTATAATAATATATTTGGTTATATATATTAGTAGCTAAAATTATAGCATTATTTTTAGTCAAACCCATCATTAACGTTTAATAGCAGACAAAAATGGAACAAATACAATATTATTTTGATTACAAACATTAATTAGACATGCAGATTAATCTTAAATAGTATGTATTCAAATATTTTTCATTTTAACAATTCAAATTTGCATAAAACAAACGACCTAATTTTTCACAAACCAAATGCTTAATATAAAACAAATACCAGTTAAATTTTGATGTTCCAGATGTACCAGATTCTATGTATGGATCAATTTAGTTCAATTATGATTTGTAGAAAGTATATTGTATAGCCAATAAACATATACAACGGATTTTTAACAAAACAAGTCAATAAAATTAAAAAAAAATCAATCTTTATCTTAAAATTTTTTCTTAAGTTAGGATAGCTTTTATAAATCTTAGAAATGTGTATCTTCACATAATTATTACAAATAAATCTCAATCAAAAGGTAAATTAAACGATTTTGTAAATGGTTATACAATGCAGGCAATAAATCTTTTTAATATATTGAAAAAATTAAGGTTTTTTGGCAACATCTAAAAGTATAATCTTTTTGCATTTATTTGATTTAAAAAAAAATATAGACGGAAGTATCGAACAAAATTCATTATAAGAAGTCGACATAATGCAATCAATTTAAAGTTGTTGTATAAAATGCAAAATGAATCAATTACATTTAAATTTTTTATAGAAAAAAAGATTAAACAAACGTAGTATTTTCTTCGGGTTTAATGTTAATTTAAGCTGATTCTATGTATGGATCAATTTAGTTCATTTATGATTTGTAGAAAGTATATGTATAGCCATTAAACATATGCAACGGATTTTTAACAAAAAAATAAATAAAATAAAAAAAAAATCAATCTTTGTCTAAAATGAATAAATAAAAATCTAAATTATACGACGGAGGTCAGTTGCTTTACCTAGACGTCCCTAACCATCTCAGAGCTGACACCCTCAATATAAATCAGTTCTTGCACTTTCAACCTCCATAATTCAAATGGCGCAACACGGGTGGACCAGTTGGACTGTTTACACACACGTTTTATATCCGCGCTATTTTTGATGTGGTGCTAACTACAGGGGGATTTTTGTTTGAAATTTTGGTTTAATAATAATAATAATAATAATAAGAATAATATTATTAATAATAATAATTTGAATATCAACAAAATGAATGTTTGTTACTTGTGGAGATTATTTCGGTCTAAATTTACGTTCTCCATTTCTTTAAACTATTCACTTTTGAAAAAAAAAATCGGAAAAGCTTTGGTTCAAAAAGAATAAAAACATTACTTGTAAAATATAACACTAAATTAAAAATATATCAAAAATTTTATTTCCTTAAATACAACAAATGATGATTGAAAAGACACAACTGCAATATTTTTTTTTTATTATTTAACTATCAACAGATGTTGCTTTATCATATATTCTGTGCAATTGACCTCAACATAAAAAAATGTTTTCGTAACAATTGCTGCTGACATTTTAATAAATAAATAGATTATATAGTGAACAAAACAAATATTTGATTAATACAAAATCTTTTCAGTATGAATATTTGCTGGCATTAATTTGTTTGTATCATTATTAAATTGGTAGCTCTAGTAACAAGATCTTTCAAGTCAATGCGCTTTTTTGTTCAAGTTTAACTTTATCAATAATAATTTGTTTGTTAATAATTATTTTTTTTTGGTAAATGTACTGTTTGACGGTATACCGTCACATAAAAGAGTGTATCCTCTCTCTCTCTCTCTCTCTCTCTCTCTCTCTCTCTCTCTCTCTCCCTCTCTCTCTCTCTCTCTCTCTCTCTCTCTCTCTCTCTCTCTCTCTCTCTCTCTCTCTATATATATATATATATATATATCGTCAGCAAATTTAATCGTTCAGTTATTCGCGTCGAATTTCGGATTTAGTAATAAAAAATGAAAAATTATTTTTTCTCTTCCTCTAATAGAGATAGAATTGCAGTATTATCAAGGATCAGATTTAAAGGATTGTCTATCTGATCGTCGTTACATTATTAGATCCAAAAAAGTGAGCGCAATCGGCTTTGAACAGAGTTAACTCTCTAAAAGATGTCAGCAAAATTTAATATAGCAGAGAAAAAAGAGGGTTCCATCGAAATTGATACCAGTTCTGAGACTGTGGACAGTTCAGAATCCAGCAGATATGGCGGGAAACATGGGCCCGTAAAACTGAATATTTGTTGTCTATGATCGGGTACTGTGTAGGTCTTGGGAATATTTGGAGGTTTCCTTACATCTGTTTACGGAATGGAGGAGGTAAGCTTTTGATTTTACCTTTTATATGCAATATATGCATTGTTTAAAACATAATACATTGTTGTAACTGTCGATATCGGAACTTAAATTTGCTGTCAAAGCATTTGTCTTGTCTCATAGAAACTTCAGCAAAATTTGAATTGACAGTGTAGAAAAAACCTCGAAACAATTTCATTTTGAATGTTTTCATTATGTTACCAATGGTTCTAAAATTGATAACCATTAATAAAAAAAATAACATAACAATAATTTTTATATTCTCAATTAATTATTTTTGTTAATGTCATCAATTTTCATAAACAAATTTACAACAATCCATCTATAATTAGTTCTCTCTGAAATAATCATCAATATGAAATCTCCAATGTGATTATAGTAAAGTCTATCCAAAATTTAAAGTTCATCAATTTATTAAACAAATCTTTTATAAATTAACATTTCTACACACTATAACTGTTTCTATCTGTTTTATATTTAATTTATATGTTCCTCCACATGAATATAATTAATTTCTTCATTAAGTATACATTTAATATAAATGTGGTTTAATATATTCTTATGTCTCTGTATACACTTTCAAGCCAAACTAAAAATTAAAAGAAACAAAACAATTTGTAAGAAACCCGAGATCTATATAAATAATTTTTTTAATTTCCCTATATAGATAATTTTTAAATTTCCAAATAAAACAAAAGGTGCCTCAAATGGTGCTCAATAAATTTTTCTCTATAAATATAACTGACCTCTCAGTAATTTGAACTTGACCTCATAACTAAAATGCTTTTTTTCCCTCAAATAATGTATATATGTAATAAATCTCAATTATTTCACCAACATACTCAAAATAGCACCCAATGCAGAATTTGCAGATTTAAATTTCTAATGTTTTTTAATTTTTCAAGTGTTTTAATTATAAAACTGCATTTTCATTTTAAGATTTAATTTTAAAAAAAATCATAAGACTCACACTACTGTATCTTGATTTCACTTCAAAATTTATGATAACATTACTGACCATCTCAGACATCACACTCCGTCAAAAACAACTTTTACACCCGTATTTATCCTAAATCTATCATCCATCACACATGCATACACACACTTTAACAAATTAATGATAAAAACATGATTTGGTTGCTACTCATGGTCAGTTACTAATGATTATATACGAAAATCTGCCAGTAAAAATTGTTTTTTTTATATTTATTTTATTTTCTATTCAACATACATTCCAAAAAATATAGATGACAATGGTATATAAACAAACACAAAAAAGAAAAAAAATTACATCTATGAGCATCATAAATTACGTGTTATTATGTATGTTGATTTTGGAAGAGAGAGAGAGAGAGAGAGAGAGAGAGAGAGAGAGAGAGAGAGAGAGAGAGAGAGAGAGAGAGAGAGAGAGAGAGTCAGTAATTGCCATAAACAATACCATGACATATTATTCTACTATATATAATATTAATAATATTAACCTGAGATTATATGTTAATTAACACATCTATCCATTTATTCCAAAATTGTTCATAGATATTTATTTTCCCTGCTTTTAGTAGGACAAGCTTTTCAGTTAAAAATTCCTCTTTCAAAAAGTGTTTTAGTGCTGTAAAATCTATAGGTTTATTATATATGCGACACTGATAAATATAGTATCTTGTAAGTAAGACAGTAAAATTAAACGGTTTACTTTTTTCATTTGCTATTAATTTTTCAGATATTGCTGTTTTTTACATTAATATCAAAGAATTCTCTAAACGTAACAGTTAGCCAATCTTCTAAATTTATCCATAAATCATTTGTGACTGTACATTCCCAAAACAGGTGTGTTAAACTTTCTTCCGAATTTTTACAAAAAGTGCACTTTGAATCTTATCTGATATTGATTTGTAACAGTAATTTATTTGTTGCCAATATTCTTTTATTTATTCTGTACTGAAACCATTGGTATTTCGTATTTTCTGTAGTGTAAAATGGTAGTATGTTAATAAATTTTAAGTCGTTCTGAGATATATTCAGTTCTGCTATCCATTTTGCATCACTTTTTGATGTAGTATTGCTTTTAATAAGACAATTATACATATCTTTTCCTCCCTTTTTCGATTGAAATAGTAATTTAAAATAAAATGGTATGAAGGGGTTACTGGATTTTAGTACATCAGCTATTATGTTAAGATTGATAAGAGCACTTTTGGTTGAATCTATAATACCGTAATATGTAACAAAGTTAGTTTTTATATGGTATTTTTCAGTAAAAGCCGTAAATGTTAGAAAGTTTGAATCATCATCCAAAAGATCATAGATAAATAAGACTCGTTTTTCAGTAAAATTCTTAAAGTGTAGTTCTTCGTTATTTATCTTAAAAAGCTTATTATGCCATAGGGGTAAACTTTGAAAATCTGACCAATTTTTTACTATTGTGTTTTGTTGAATTTGAAACAGGGCTTCTAATACATCTTTCCAAAATTGGTTAGAAATATATTGTTTTTGTTGTTGTATTAATTCTGGTACGTTATTAACCATCTTTTCTGTTTTTTCATTTATCCTAAAAAAATCTAATACAATAAGAGTTTTGTGTGATCATTCTCCGTATCCAAGTTGTTTTGAGTGCCAATATAAAAGATTCTATATGTATCATTTTTAGACCCCCGTTTACATAATTCTGAATTAAAATTTCCCTTTTAATCTTGTCAGATTTAGCATTCCAAATAAAATCATAGAACATATCATTTAAGTTAGTTATAATATTCATACATGGATTTGGTAAATTGATAAATAGATGGTTTAGTCTTGCAATAATTAAAGACTTTAAAACGGTGATTTTTCCTATTGGTGTCAAGTTTCTCATTTTCCACGTAGAAAGTAGTGTTTGTATTTCATTGATTTTAGGATTATAATTTAGATTAACAATTTTTTCAAGATTTACTGAAAAAGTGATACCTAATAATGTAAAGGAAGTGCCCCATTTTAATTTTAGTCTATGGTTAAAGGTTTTTGCACAAAATTTTTTACTTCCAATCCAGATTGTTTTACATTTATCAGTATTTATTTCAAGACCTGAGAAACTGGCAAAATAATTCAACGTATTTATAGATTCTCTTAATGATGTATATGTTCCATCGAGAATAAGTGTTGTATCATCGGCGAACTGACTGAGTAAATAAGTATCGTTTTTAATTGAAATTCCTTTTATATTTTTATTATTTCTGATTAGTATTGCCAATACTTCTGCGCATAACAAAAATAAATAACTTGATATAGGGTCACCTTGCCTAACTGCTCTTTGAATAGGGAAACAATCCGATAAGTAATTATTTTGAATGACATATGATGAAATGTTTTTATAAAATAATCTGATCCACTTTTTCAGAGACGGTCCAAAATTAAAAAAATCTAAAACATTAAACATGAATTTCCAATCAAAGGTATCATAAGCCTTTTTAAAATCAATTTGGAAAATCATTCCGGGCAAGTCATTTACTTCCGTATATTCCATTAAATCGTAAATAAGTCTAATGTTTTCACCTATATATCTTCCACTAAGAAATCCCGTTTGATCGTTTGATATGAGTTTTGGTAATATTTTCTTTAAGCGTTCAGCTATGCATCCCGAAGCTAGTTTATATATGACATTTAATAATGAAATAGGTCTCCAATTTTGTAAAAATTCTCTATTCTTTTCCCCTTTTGGAATACATGTTATAATGCCAGTTTTTTGAGTAATAGATAATTCTCCTATATCGTAACTGTTATTGATAGCCCTAACTATAATTTCCCCCAAGTCGCTCCAGAAAAATTTAAAGAATTCAGTGGTAAATCCATCTGAGCCGGGACTTTTATTATTTTTCATTTTTTAAGTACCAAAAGCATTTCATCTTGAGTTATATACCCTTCTAAATTAGAAGATTCAATATTGTTCAATTTTGAACATCTTTATCAAAAAGAGCCGTTTGTAGATTTATGTTTTCCAATTCTTTTTGAGAGTACAATTTTGCATAAAATTTTTGAACTTCCTTTAAAATTTTTTTTTGGTCAGTTATTTCTTGACCTGTATCACTTATCAGTTTTGTTATCGTTTTATTAATAAAATTATTATTTTCTAAGTTACAGAAGTATCTAGATGGTTTTTCTCCTTCAATTATCCATTTTACCCTAGCCCTTATCATATGTCCTTTCATTTTTTCCTTACGAATTTTTTCCAATTCTTCTTTTTAAGCATTAAGAATCACTATGTTTTCTTGAATGTTGGCATTATTCGATTCCAATTTTTGAATTTCTTGAACTAACGTATTTTCGATTATTGAGTTTTGTTTCTTGAGATATAATGCGTATGAAATTGTTTTGCCTCGAATTTCTAACAAAGTGGTTTCTAAAAACAGCTGCTCCGTAATACTGTATTGAAGATTATCTATTTCGTCAAGTTTTTCTTCATTATATACTGGTAATGCATATTGTTTCTATACATTTTGAATGGTGTCCTTGACTATTTTCACATATTTTTTATCACTCAAAAGGCTCGAATCAAATTTCCAAAGACCCCTACCTTTACTGAATTCAATAGATTTTATCGTTATTATTACCATTGAGTTGTCTGATCTATAACTGGGTACAATACTTACTTTTTGGATAGCGTTTACTAAATTGTCACTTACAAGAAAAAAATCAAGACGCGATTGTTTAAGGGGAGTCTTTTGTCTCCAAGTATAACGTGTTTCTAGGGGGTTGGAGTGTCGATAAGGGTCAAAAAGATAATATTTTTCTCTTCAAATCCAAAACCTTTTGTCTTGCTCTGGGGTTATTTAATCTCTTATATCCTGAAGTGTCTAAGGTTGGATCTTGGACTAAGTTTAAATCACCACATATAATATTCGTTGAGTTACCAAAGTCGTTAAAAATTTTTTCTATTTCATCAAAGAAAAGAGGCAAGTCATTAATTGGGGCATATATATTAATGATAGTCATTCTTTTATTTTCGATTGTGATATCAATGGCTATAAGATTACCTATTTCATCGCTTTGTTTATTGTGTATTTCATATTCAAAATTATTATTAAATAAAAAGCAAACTCCTCTGGCTTGTGAGTTATTGGACGAATATAAGACATTTCCTCCCCATTGTGCTCGAATGGCATTGAAATTAGACTTAGTAAAGTGCTCGTCTTGTAAACAATACAAGTTAAATTTTTTGGTACGTAGAAAATTAAAAACATCACGTCTTTTTTCAACATCGCCTAGCCCCCGACAGTTATAAGATCCTATAGACACTCCAAATTTACTTTTGCTTGTCATTCACTATTTTATGTATATGAAAAAGTAAAACATATATGAGATTGTTTTTGGCCAATTTATAGTATGAAAAGTAGAATGAGAGCAATAGTGTGGGAAAGGTGAAGAGAAAATAGGAGAGCAGAAGTGTGTTTAGAAGCGTGAAAATGTAAGCTGGATAAGATATGGACGGAAAGTGATCAATCGTTTGGTATGTTTGGGTGAAAGACAAAAAAGTCTTATGTCGTTTTATTGCCATGTGCGGAAGTTTGGTAATTTTTATATATATATATATATACAAATACAAACTAGAACTTCCGCACAAGGCTATTAATACACTGTATTATTTTCACTTATAGCGCACGTATAGGCTAGTAGAAACGAAATCATATGTATAACATACATACATACATACACATATACATATATATACACACATACACACATACACATACATATATACACACACATACACACATGTACATATATATATATATATATATATATATATATATATATATATATATATATATATATATATATATATATATATATATATATATATATATATATATATATATATATATATATATATATATATATATATATTTACATTTATAGATATAACACTTTAATTACATAAGATAGAGAAAAAGAGTATATTATATTTAAGTGTTTATATATATATATATATATATATATATATATATATATATATATATATATATATATATATATATATATATATATATATATATATATATATATATATATATATACATATATATATATATAAAAAGACAGACTATAGGCCTTGCTAATATCCCTGTATCACTGAAATTATGTTGTACAATAACCAGTTCATCATCTTTTATTCATACATCGTTTATACAAATAAAAACCCGTGAAAAAGCGTTGTATCCATTGTCCTATGGGAGTTGGGCTGTAGGGTCAAACCTTTTAGGCTGTATGTGACTGATTGATATAAAATAAAGAGGGTCAAAATGACGTCATATTATATTACTACTGATTTGGCGTGTAATCAAAACACGTAAACACGTGGAAAACTAGGTTTATTGTAGTTTTATATTCATGATTTGGTAACAGTGATAATTTTGTCTATCAGTGTGGTCTATTAGTGTGTCGTTCTAGGACAACTTTTATCATTTGTGTGCCAAATGGAAACTATATAATGAATCATAAGTTTGTTAAATTATAAATAAAGTTAATTAGATGCTTATTTACACTAAGGTATATAATACTTTACAAGAGTTTATGTGTTAAATTCAATGTTATATCTTTCATGTATCCAAATCGTTTAGGTCCGAGTTTTCTTTCTGATGCAAATCTTGTGATTACAATGGTCATATTTTTATAGCGTTGCTCTTCATAAAATCAGTTATTTGTCTTCCAGCACCAATTTCACCGTCGTCGTCATGACCTTCATGTAGTTTACCGGCTTGATCCTTGAATCTATAAGCAACAATATTGTGTGTCGCAGGGGTATAATCTGGGTTCCGAATAACTTTTTAACAAAATTTACGAACGTCGTTGTACGAAATAACTTTTGATGCAGTACCAACGAACTTGTTTCCAGCTTCTGTAATAGGTTCGATTATTTCCGTGACTACATCATCTAGAGATTTAAGTTCAGTGTTATCACATAATAATATTTCTTCCGCCTTTGGTATTTTAACTTTTTCTTTGTATATGGTTCCGTTGAAGGTAAATACTAAACGGTCATTAATTATTTTTGTATGTACACTATGATCTTTGTATTGTTTTTGTAAATCATAAAGATGTTTTCTTTTCTCTACTATTTCTGTTGGTGACTGTGATGTAATGTGAAAAGATAATTCTTTTGAATTGTGTTTAGCCTCTTTGTACCTCTGTAAAATGTGTTCTTTCATCTTGTAATTTGATAATTCAGCAACGATTGTACGTGGTTTTGAGTTAGGATTTTGAACTGAAGGACCAATTCTGTGTATTTTATCTATTTGTATGTTATCAGTTCTTAATGTAGATTCAATCAAGGTAGGGATATCTCTCATTAATTGTTCAGTCGCGTTTTCTTTTAAACCGTGTGTCAGAATATTATTCCTCATTGATCGTGCTTTTAAGTCCAATATTTCTCAAGCTTGTTGTTGGACAACTATATCTAGTTTGATAATATAGGCCTTCATTGTTTTCATTTTTTTTTTAAATTATCATTTTCAGTCTGAAATTTGTTTAGTTCAAAAAGTGTGTCGTCAGCCTGATGTGAATATAACTGAAGTCGTTCATCTATTCCGTCTTTTCCCCACACATCATCCCTTAGTTCTGTTAAATCATTTTCAACTTTATCAACCTTACTTAATTTTTTGTTGATCTCTAATAGTGTTTGTTGGATTTTGGGCAGGGTACTTAAGGCATCACTTATTTTAGACATTGTGATTTCAGATTCATTATTAGTAAAGATATTACCGTTTACTGTTACGCTGTTCGTATCTTTGTCTTTGTCTTTGTTTTCGTAGCCGACATGTTGGTTTTGTTGTTGTTCTTCCACCTCGGAACTTAATTTTCTTTTTGCGGCAGCTCTGCAATCTTCCAATGGCATTTTTACACTTAATCAGCTTTTTAACTATATTATTACACTAGAGCTCCACACAAATATACAAAAAGTTTTCTAAAACACCCTAAACATCTAAACACTTTCACAGTTCACAGCATAGCGTCAACCACCATCGCCATTGGTCACATGATCCCCTGCAAGTAAAAATTGCTAAACAAAAGAGCACCTGTTCATGTTTGTAAATTTGTAGCAGTGTGTTTTAACATGTTGACCGGCTGTTTCATTAGCCGAGAAAACACCACTTATTAAATAATGAATTAAAGTTATGTCAAAATACAATGTTATTTGATGACTTCAAACTAAATTGGATCAGAACTTTGGAATAACTTAACAACTTATGAAAGAGACTCTCTACACTTCAGCGAGTTAAATTAAAATCATTCAAGGTTTTCCCACCAGATTGATTTGGACATAGTGGGGAGTATGTTGGCTTTTTTCACAATTTATTTACCAAAATCGATAAAAGTTTTTTTTAACAAACTGTGTCATATCGAACACAACCTTCGATTTTGTAAATGTTGTAACATGAAAATTGTCGAAAACGAGTATCATTTCTTTTGTTATTTTGCCCAGCTTATTCAGAGCATAGACATAGTTTTTTACCCAAGTAATTTCGTCATTGCCCAAATATCCATCAATTCAAATATCTTATGACTGATTCCAGTCACTATTTAAATAATCATTTATCAAAAGTATCCTGTGCATTATTTGTATTTGTTTGTGATTAATGACAGCTATAAACATTGTAATGTTTAATGCTGAATAAAAAAATATAATAAATATAAATATAAATATTTAATATTGATTAAAAGCTGTATAAGCTTTACTCATTGTGGAAAAAAAAACTTTTCTAAAAATATTTTTATCAATATAAATTGTTTTTATTACGATCTGTGCCATTCATTTTCATAACTTTAATCTTATTTGCCAATAATAAATCGAAATAATAAAAGCTTTGACCAACTGGATAATATGTTAATTATCAGCTTGGAGAATATGCGGAAGTCTTGTATGTAAAGACAAAAGCATCAACAGAAAGAAGACCTGTTCGTGAGAGAACGATATTGCTGAAATAAGGTTATAAAAATAACTAGATTTATTATTAGTGCTGTTTATCCCTTCATGCAGTCATAAATGAAATATTTAATCAACTTGTGTGTTTATTTACCTTCAGAAATTATGCTACTTAGCTATGTTAACGTTGCCTCGATTTCGATAAAGAACTACCTGATACATGTTTTTATATAAGATATTTAGTATACCAAACTAGCAGATGTTTTTCCGAGAATTTTAACATAAGTAAAGTTTTTATCATATAACCAAGTATTACATATTCAGAGAGGTATAGTTAAGAGAAAAGCCACCGTTTTATAAAATTCATAGGAAAACTTAATGCAGAATGAAAGTTACATCACAATACAAAGTCACTACTAGATGACTACAAACTAAATAGTCTTATTACAAAATAGTAATGAAGTCATAGAAAAAAATAATACATTGGACCAGCCGTCTATTATCGCTAATACTTAGCTTCTTTCATACAATTTTTTAAAAGTTTTGTAATAAATATTTTTATTTTGTAGGAGCTTTTCTTATCCCTTACTTATTTTTTTCATTACATGTGGAATACCTCTGTATTTCCTTGAGGTATCTGTAAGTCAATTTTTGGGAAAAGGAGTGGTTTATTTTTCAGAAGTTGCTCCAATCTTTCGAGGTAAGAAAACAAAACACAATCACACGTATTATGTATTATGACAATTTAAAAATATCAATTAACAAAGGTTAAAAACGAAATACCTTTTCACCATATTGTACGATAAAGTGCTACGTTATTTTGTCATGAGGGATGCCGAAGTCAAGATCATTTCACTGGATAATGACACGATGGTAGTGTCTATATGGTGAAGGTAACCAGAGTACGGAGAAAAACACCTCCTACTAGTATAAGTGACAAACATTGTGTAAACCAAATAAACCTTGTCAAAATAATATGACAGAAACTGCTAAAAGTCTATTATTTGCCGATGAATTAAAAAAAAAAAATTTGAATATTTAATTTAACTGCAGGTTTGGGTTTTGGCATGGCTATTGCAAGTGTGTTTTTTGCATTCTACTACAATATAATCACCAATTGGATCTTGTATTATATCGTTAATTCATTTTTCAACCCGTTGCCATGGAGTACCTGTGAAAACTCGTGGAATTCAAAGTACTGCGTTGATGAACGTCATAAAACTAGCAGTAATATGACAGTAAATACCACTTTGGACAGAGGAATACAGCCGGCCCTTACAATCATTACCAGTAATACCTCAGATGACCCAATAGGAAGTAATACACATTTGATAATGTCAGTGGAGGAGTTTTGGAAGTATGATTTCTTTATTTTTCTAAATTTAAGATACTGTCCACAAACTAACCCTTTTTATCGACATCGGTTATAAGGTGTCTCCCTCAAGAGTAAAAGCGCTCGATTACGGATCACAGCGCCTCTCACCGCCTAGGTTCGAATCCCACTCGGGACAGTTCCTAGTGTGAGAAAGTTTGTCAGTTCGCTTATCGAAGGTTGGTGGATTTCTCCGGGTACTCCGGTTTTCTCAACTATCCCAGAACAGACAGCCTCAAAATAAGTGAAAGAATCTTGACGCGGAAAATACCATTACTCCACTCCACTCCTCAAGAGTAACTTCTGGCATTTTCTGGCCATCTTAAAGGGTAACTATTTTCAAATGTTACCATTTTTACATCATCATCTGGGTTATCGTTGTAGTTGCCAACAGAAGTTAGTAGAATTATATTGTTTGTATGAAATATCATGTAGTTCCAGCTTCCAACTTTTTTTTAATTCAAATCTTATTGAAACTAAACAAACAAAAGCGGTTATCGGAGTTGAATTATGTGTTGTTTTATTTGTGTTTTATTTCAGACGTCAAGTTTTACAGATGTCATCTGGTTTACATGACATCGGTTACTTCCCTTGGCATCTTCCGGTCTGTTATCTGGTAGCTTGGATTATTATTTTTCTATGTCTAATGAAGGGAGTAAAATCAGTTGGAAAGGTGTGCTATTATATTTTTTCTTATTCTAAATTTATTACGATTTATAACAAACACAAACATGCATGTGCATGTTAAAATCACAATCCAAAACGCAAAATACAAGAAATTGGTTGATTCAGTTACACAATTTGTTTTTAATCAGGGTAGCGAGAAAGTGTGTTTTGAAAGGGTTGGCAAATCCTATTTAGCCAGTTAAACCAGCCAAACAAAATGTTCGAATGATAGGAACACGGAAGTATTGGATGTCAAATAATTTTAGGATAAGTTATGTTGTCTATTTAAAACTCTAACATTCCAACATTTTGATAAAATGAATGTTTAAATTATAAGTAATCTTAATTAATAACTAAAAGTGTTGGAACTATTTGATTTGCTATCTAAATGTTACAAACAAAAGTGAGTCTTAAATAGGTAAAAAGTCAACATTTTCACATGTATAATATTCGTGTCTTTCTGTGTTATAGGTTGTTTACATTACAGCTACTTTACCGTATCTTCTACTAACTGTGTTGATAATCCGAGGATTAACACTACCAGGAGGAATAGATGGGATAGCTTATTACTATAAACCAAAATTTGAACGACTAATTGACAAACAGGTAGTTTTCTTGGCCATACCATAATTCTTGAAACTTTATACAAATTCATTTGGATGTAAAATCTATTCAAAGCATCAAATCAATTTTTACAGTTTTTTTTTTTTGTAATCTTGATAATCTTCACTACTCAAGATGTAATCTTAATTACATTTTTTTAGTTTAAAATTTATTTATTGAAGTCCTTTTACATTATAAGAGAATAAAGTACAACCTTACTTCGTCTCTTTAGTGATTTTTATTTAAAAAATGTATGGTTTATATTGTTCCAAATTGCATTATTTTTAGATGTAATATTGTGAAAGTAATATAGGCATAGGAATAAGTTTTCATGTAAACGCAATTTGAATATTTATTGACTTAATTTGTTTTTAGTATTAATGACTTGATATGGACTTATCTGTTAGGTGTGATTGAAAAAATAATATGTTATTGGTCTTAACATGGCGTAAATATTAAGCAAAATTTCCTTTAATTTAATTATTTAATTTTGCTGTGTACAATTTAAATTTCGGTAGTTCATTCCTCATTAGTGACACTAGAGACCGAAAAAGATAATCCAAAAGTTTTGTTAACAGAAAATATACGATTTTGCAAAATTTTCAGCCGTCTTAATTTTTGAAATTAATTTAAAACTAAGGTTTGATCCCTTATGTAAAGCATTTCTTAGCTGAGTTTTGATTCATATAATTTTTGAACTTTAGATTCATTAATTTTTAAATGTTTGGCTTTTAATTTATTTTGTATCAACCTTTTCGGTCCCTAGTTTCACTGATGAGGAATGATTAAAATTTTACAGGTATTGGTTATATATTTTTATATGCCATATGAAGATTTCATTTATATAACAGATAGTGACGGTAATCAAAACATCAACAATATTTTTTGAAAAGCATTTTGATATGTATGACCAACTTGTTACTGTATCAAATTGGCTACGATAGAAAAGTCTTGCCTGAAGCGGATTTACAAATCTTCTACTCGCTAGCACCATGTAACGGAGATCTTATAGCAATGTCCAGTTACACAAAATTTAACAACATTTGTACTTTTTGATTTAAAGGTTTGTTTGGAAGCCCTCTTTCAAGTCGTATACTCACTAGGACCTTGCTGGGGCCAACATATCAAAACGCTAAGTTACACAAATTTTATCATCTGTCCTTCTTTATTCAAAGGTATGGTTGGAAGCCGTCTTACAAGTCTTCTACTCTCTAGGACCTTGCTGGGGTGGCCTTATAACAATGTCAAGTTATACCAAATTTACTAACAACTGTTTAAGGTAGGGCTAACCATTTTGATTACTTTGTTTAACAATCAGAATAGTCTTATTTTAATTAAGATATTAATATAGTATCTATTAAACAATGTCATGAAAACAATTAGTAACGCCCTCGAATGACAGGAATTTTACGAATGGTAATTTGGATGTTTAGACCAATGTTTAGTAAAATAAGGCTGATTTTTTTTACTGATATATGAAAAAAATGTGTGAAATAACAACAGCAGTAACAACAACAACAACAACAACTTTATAATAATATTCATAATAATTATTATGATGATGATGTAAAAAATGAAGATTACTAGTTGACTTTCACTTCATTGCCCGTCCAAATTAAAGATTTTGATAATAAATTGTCTGAATTTGTGTTTTAGTTTTCTTGTTTTGTTCGGTTGTTTACTTGTATTGTGAAATGTGCTTCGTGATTTGGCATGTGTCTATATTTCTGTGTCATTAAATTGCAAAATTCCATTATTTATGAACGATCTAAATAATTTGTTCTTGGTATTTTTTTCACTGCTGTTATTTTGTCTTAATTTCAATTTCAAAATCAAATAGCAAGATATTATAACTTTATTGTATAGGTTCTTGTGCTAATATAAATTTCGATATTGCATACTATGAACATAAAAATTAATATTTATACAAAATGGAATAACATTTTTTAAACCTATAAATACGTTTTAGATAAAATATATTTATTTAGATTTTTGTGGCATTAAGTTCTTTAATCAGATTTTGTCACCGATAAACGATTGATTACGAAAGAAATCGTAGAACTACAATTTTAATAATAAACCTGTATCATTTTAAATTCAAAATGTTTAATGTACCAGAACAGTTTGTCATCCAAAACCATCTCATCTTTTAGTACATTTGAGGTTTCCCAAACGAATTTTGGAGACTAATTGTTTTACAACGGTTTTTTTCCTTCATCTTCTTGGTTTGGACAAGGGCCGGTATTTTTGTGTTTTACTTCTTGTTCTTCTTTTTTTTCTTCTTCCTTTTATTATTATTATTATTATTAATATTATTATTATCATTATTGTTATTATTATTATTATTATTATTATTATTATTATTATTATTATTATTATTATTATTATTATTAATAATATTATTATTTGTGACAGAACTCGTCCTCCCGTTTTTCAGAGAGGAGTGATTAAAAGGTAACGGAATTTCACAGGATAGTAACCTACCTTGAATAGAAGTGCAATCGCATTTTAAAATTTCTATTATGGCTAACGTTCCCATGAAAAGTTATGAAGAAATTAAATTTAATTTTTCGTTTGATTTTAATGACACTTCATAGGATTATTTCTTTATATCAATTGTTCTGATATATACTAAAACCTGTTTGTGGTGATACAAATATAACTGTCGTTGCCATAGAAACAAAAGAATTTTGTTGAATTTTTAGCCAGCATGTGTAGATTTTTTGTTAAGTGTGAACAGTTTTAAAATAGCTACCGTTGCTACGGAAACAATTTTTTTATATGTTTGTTTTACAAAAATTTTTTTGGAAAAAGTGAAATTGTTGCAACTCAATATATTTCTTTGTGAGACTTTTGTACTTTTCACTTATAAAGGAACACTTGTTGATATTTTCTTTCACATTCATGTCTTTAACCTACTTAAACATTCCAAAGTCGATAGTCAGCAACTACACACATCGAGCATTTAATTAAATCGAAAAAATTTAATTATTATCATTTACGTTTACTATCTCGAAAATCAAACCCATACCCAACGAATCCAAATCGACTTTCATAGATATGCTGATATTCTGGCAAGTCTATTGTAACTTAATTGATCAATATTCACTTTGTTTAGATCCTTAAACGGAACTATAACAATATTACTTACATCCAAAGTTAAAGAAATGTTGACAGTGCTAAACAGTACACTCAATTAATATTTGTCTCTCCTTGTCTTGTTAGGATTTTATTTCTCGACTTTTGTTTCATGTTCTTTGTTCTGGTTACTTTTTTGAAGAGCTCATTCACACTTCTATTTTATCGCAATCAATGACCAAGAAGGCAGGTTTCATTTGACAGTTGATAATTAATTTAATCCCTTATAAACCAATACGTATGATACTTGTCAAAAGTAATAATATGTCTCATAGAACCTTTAAATGGCAATTTTAATTTCAGAGATGCAGTGATTCTCAGTCTCGTGTCTGAGGGAACAAGTTTATATGGTGGAATGGCTGTATTTGTAATACTAGGATTTATGGCATCTAATCTAAACCTACCAATAGATCAAGTAGTACAGTCAGGTATAGTTGTTGTTTTATTAACAACACTTTAAATGTGTTTCTATTGTAATTTTTATTCGATGGTTTCTCTAATATCTTGTTTTTTGTTTTGATCTTGTTTGCATTGACTGCTACAAGTATATGTATTTCTATTAAATATTTTTTCCATTTGATAAATTAAAATAGAACGAAACGTTTCTGAAAAAGTTATATGTACAGAACGTAGCTCAATTATCAGTTAGAAGTTTTATAAGCTACTCTTTAAATTGGAAACGTTCCTTTGGTTATTTACGATGTATTTGTGTATATGTCAAAAAGAAACCCTTAATATCGAAGTGACTAGATGTTACCTAGCATTGTCGATAAGTGGTATTAAAAAGAATTTAAACTGATTTTAAAAATATTACATCGGAGATAACAATTTCTTAATTTTTTTGAATTCCCATAAAAAGTCGGGGTTTCTATTAAATTGTTGACTCAGGGATATTGCAATCCTAATCTAATCACATATACTGAGTGTATTGGACATCCCATAGTTCCATATACCTTTTAATCTCAAATTTAATTTTACACGTGACGGATGTAACTAGCTAGACATAAGGTGCTTACCTTGTTAGTTACAATTGCAAATACTTCTTGTATTTTTATTGCTATTCAGCTGCAACTTCAGAAAATGTACCATTTAGCAAAATTTTCAGCCGTCTTAAATTTTGAAATTTATTTAAAGCAAAGGTTTGTTCCCTCATGCAAAGCATTCCTTAGGTGGATTTGGGTTTATACAACTTTAAAACTTTAGATTAATTAATTTTTAAATGTTTGGCTTATGTTTTTTATCTATCAAACTTTTCGGTCTTAGTGTCACTGATGAGGAATGGATTTCCGAAATGTGCACATCTTGCACAGCAAAATTTAACTGGTATTTGTGCTATATATTTTCAATTTTCCTGATAACACAATTATCATTGCTGAGAACTGTTCTGTCTTTTCTTGAATGAGTAAAGCACCTAGGAATGATTTTTTTATGTAAGCGAATTAATTTTGATGTTGTATAGACCAACCAATATAGTATGTTCTCACTTTATAAAGAAGTTACAAACATTGAAAGACAGTTAGTTCAAACAATTTTGTTTTTATGCTTCATAATTTCTATGTTGAATTTTTTCCTATTGCTTTTGTAATTGAATTGATAATTTAATTTTTAATTTTTAATTTTTTTTTCTTATCCAAAAATAACCCTTAATTCATTTCTTACTGAAATTATTATTTTTTAATCATTTTTTTCAAATTGTTAAAATATTACTTTGTGATTCCATGTAATAAAGATTACAGAAAATAAACAAATAAATTAATATTAAAATATTTTAGTCGATGCAGGCTATGTTTTTTGTAAACAAAAAACAAAGATGTTTAAAGATAAGATTTGGAAATCTGATCTTGGTAAACAACTAATTGTATAGTCTTTTTTAGGTCCTGGATTAGGATTTATTGCTTACCCAGAAGCCCTTTCGCTACTTCCGCTTCCTAACTTGTGGTCAGTTTTATTCTTTATTATGTTGCTGACACTAGCCTTAGACACTTTGGTAAGTTTTTTACAGTTTGCGAGATTTATATCTCTTAATTTAATGAAATGCAGTAAAACTTTGTGGATTTTTGTCAACTTTAGGCAATTATTAAACACATTCGATAACAAATATATTACTTTAAATTTTAATTAAAATATTTGTAGATTTTGCTGTATAAAACCACCATACAACGTATCAATTTTACTCTCGTTTAGACTAATACTTTTCGAGGGTAATATACTAGTATTATCAAAACAGCTCTTTATTGATAAAAGTCGCTTCTATTTCATATAGTGACATCATATTGATAGCATCAGAAGGAAACATTTATAAACCAGTTACCACATTGACAAGCTTACTAACAAACTTTCTTAAATTGATGTAATATCAATACCGGTAATTGATTATTTTCATTTTCTTTCTTTTAATTACCACACGAAATATTATATTTTTCAGTTTATTTCAGTGGAAATAGCAAGTTCCTCGATACTAGATAGTTTTCCGGCTTTAAGAAAACGGCAAATGCTAATAAATATGGCTTTGTGTCTATTATTTTTCTTTCTTGGACTTCCAATGTGTACACAGGTAAAAAAATTAGATTTGTATATAAAAAATCTGCACATTTTGTTTTGGTTTTCAAGTCGTTCTTTATTGATTCTATGACTCGTGTTCACAATCACAAGCTAGCCACCAGAATCTTGATAGCTTTTGCTAATGTCCCATTTACTAAACTCGTGTAAATGCCATATAAATTTTGTATTTTTGTATGTAGCCTTGTGTATAATTATATATAATTATGTTATTTCAATATATTTTAATATATTAAAACTTTTACAAAATGAAAATAACGACGACAGCATGGTTTCTATAGCGCAATAAATTTCATATACACAGACTATATTTTAACGAACTGGTAACTACAGGAATATATATATATATACAATAAAATTACATTTGGAATCATATAACTTCGAAACTTTAGATTCATTTATTTTCAACTTATTGGTTTTCGTTTTTTTTCTATCAAAATTTTCGACCCCAAGTGTCACTGATGAGTAATGATTTTCTACAATGTGTACATATCGCACATCAAAATTTGACAGGTATTTTGTTATATATTTACTTCCCCTGAGCGGGTATCGCTGCTGATGGAGTAAACTCCCGAGGGTTTAAATAACTCTGTAGGCAGTACTTTGTGCTTTTAGAAAAAATACTATTTAACATAGCCGTCTTTATTTTTTGAAATTTATTTAAAACTTAGATTTGTTCCCTCATGCAAAGCATTCCTTAGCTGGATTTGGGCTATATAACTTTGGAACTTTAGATTCATTTATTTTCAACTGTTTGGCTTTCGTTTTTTATCTATCAAATTTGTCGGCCCCGAGTGTCACTGATGAAGAATTTTTTCTGAAACTTGCACAAATGGCAAACGGGTATTTTTGATATATTTGGGTAAGATAAAACAGACATACCAGTCCTTGTCCATATCACAATCCCAAAAACAAAGTAAAAACTTTGCAAACTGGCAAAATAGGTGATACACGTGAACTTCTATCAAGGAAGTGAGGCCGGGTGCTCCGGAAGGGTGAGCACCTCCTGTTTAGCTAGCTACACCCGTCACGTGCAAGTCAATTTTGAGAATGAAAGGAACAAAGAACTATGGTAAGTCAAATATATCCAGTATAAGTTGGGATACAGTGACTACATACTTATCAACAATATTGTGATGACGGCCATAAAACTTTTTAAGGGCCCTGATTAGCCTAGATATATTTGGGTAAGACTGATAAAAATCCATTTTATTCCTTGATGGAAGTTCACGTGTATAACATATTTTGCCAGTTTGCAAAGTTTTTACTCTGTTTTTTGGTATTGTGATATGGTCACGGACTGGTATGTTTGTTTTATTATTACCCTTAGGGCTACTGTAACACATTAAATAGAATGTTGTTCAATCAACATGTATGTTTCTTTAAAGTGGTCTTTTTTATCTTTAATACGTAAGGTCTTCAGGGTAACTAAGTAAAGTCTGTGTTTCCTTTGTTAAGATTTTTAACTGAATTGTTGATTCAAGAGTCTTATCATGTTTACAGTTTCCAATGTAATTATATATGGTATTTAAGTGTTCATTTATCTGTTTCTAAATGTGTCGTTTTGTTTTACCTACATTTAAACCTTCCAAGCATTGGAAATTTATACATTTATTACGGATGCCTTCATGTGGCACTTACTTCAGTTTTTAAATGAAAAGCCGTTTTTTTAATTTTAAAAAAAAATTTCTCCACGTGTATTTTCTTTCATCTAAAAATGTTTCTTGATAACTAGTGAAGTTTTACAAAAGGAACGACAATAACAAGTTTTATTTAACATTGTCTTTGGTTTTAGTCCTAAAAAATGTGTACGTAGAAAAAAACTAATTATGAATCTTTGATGCAAAGGTAAGCCTTACGGATTTCCGTTTTATCGTATTGTGAATTCTTTCATATATAGTACATTATAACCAGCTGTGTTTTTGCGACTCAAAAATCTAACTGACTAAATTCTTCTAGTTTGAATTATTTTTTCAATACGGAATTTTTTCTTAATATGGTATTTAATCTGTTGTTCAGTCATCTTGGTAACGTTTTTTAAAATATTATATGTATACATACTAATGGTTGTTAGTAGTTGTGGAACTACCAGTAATTAAAGGGTAAATATTTAAAAAAACAAAACAAATGTTCCAACTGAAATAGTTTGTTTTTGTAGAACAGAATAAAAAAATAAAAAAAATAAATAAATAAATTAATAAATAAATAAATAAATAAAAAATTAAAAAACACAACAAATGTTCTAACTGAACGTAAATTGAAATAGTTTGTTTTTGTAGAACAGAATAAAAAAATTAAGACATATAATTTTGAGTTAAGGTAGTATTTTGCAGGCTGGTATATACATTTTCCAATTAATCGACTGGTATATTGCTGCATTCGCTGTCACTTTCTTTGGTGTACTGGAATGTATAATCTATGGATGGATTTACGGTACGTGTCAGATTATCTATTCATGTAATGTGTTACTTTATATCTGCCAGAAGGAAGAAATCAATTACGGTTCCATTCAACAGCTCGACGGAGATTTATGGGTCCAGATTAATATACTTCTGTGTACTTGTTAGAAAAATTAAAAAGTAAACGTTTTGCAGCCCAACTATAACCAGCTCAGTTTTTGGTATATCAAAGCCTGCGTAAAATTGTATCTTTGCTTTTAAAACCACTCAGTAAATTGAAACCAAATTTGGAGAAGGTCCAAAGTTAGATTAGATATAAGTTTATATAAGGCGAATCTAAGCACAAACAATGATTTGAATGATCCTATTTTTACGAAATTGACAAATTAAGTGAAATGTTTAGCAATAGTTTAGGACAAAACGTTTTTGTAACTTCAACTGGGCTATTTAGAACCATTGTTGTTGTAGAAAGTTCTTAGGGTTGATAAAGTTTGAACTTTTAAATTAACTTGATTTAACATTCTCATTATTTAGAATTATTATTATTTATAATGGCAAATATATATAAAATAACTGCAATTTGTACCCTTTAGGGTTTTTTTTATTTCAGCTTTCCATATAAGTACTAGACGTGTCTATTTTATTGCATCATTTCATATTGTGGCCTGCTAAATATTGAATTTAAACAAGAGAACAAAAATGGCCTGTATCGGTCGTTTGGTACTTTATTTGCAATTTTACATAAAAATCATGCTGGAAACAATTTAAAATATGCATCAACCAATCATTTTTTCAAATTTTTCAAAAAACTGGTTTTGTGTTAAATTTTTCCACATATCAAACGACCTTGAAGCAGATCACAACTAAACCTGAATATTTTAGTTTTCATTGGATAGTGTGGGGGTGTCACCTGAATGACTAAAAGACATAACGACTTTTGCAAGCAAACTGACTACATTTCTGACATTGCAAAAGTGGATTCGAACCAAGACTGAGAGGTGTCGTGATCCGTAAGCACATGCTTCAGAGAATTTATACGCCCAGGCACCCAGGAAATACAAAATGATAATATCATGATTTTATTTTCAGGTATTGAAAACCTATCAAGGGATATAGCATTGATGTTAGGAAGACCTATACCTGGTATACTTAGGTTCTGTATATGTTTTGTGACACCTGGCGTTCTACTGGTATGTTGGAATAGTTTTAAAACAAGCAAAGAATACAAATGAAACAGCAAGAAAAAAAAACGATCATATTTGATTTACTGATTATAAAAATACCGACATTCGGTTGCAGTGACTAATGTCAGTTAGTATTATAAGAATTAATTTGCAATATGTTTTTTCTTTCCTTTTTCTTTTTGTTGTGAACATTTTTTATAAACAAAGTCTAGTCTCGACCCCCAAAAAACATTTAAGTTTTTTTATCCAATAAATTACAAACAAGAGGCTCATGGGCCTTAACGCTCACCTGAAGATATGTCCAATATTGGTCTCAAAGTGCCATAGACAATATATTAAGTACAGAAACTTTGAAAATTTTCTCAAGTTAAGAACTCCCACAAAACTTAATCAGAAATATATACACTCACATTTCATTTACAAGTAGCTTATATAATATGCATGAAGTAACTGTAGTGCAATGAATAATTTCCAAATCATTAATCAATTTCAGTATACTTATGCAGCTGTGACCTTGAACTTTCAACATATGACCTTGAACCATATATCAAAATGATCGTCATATCTATACCTACACTATTCTAATATACATGCCTATACAAAAAGTTATTAGTTTTCAAGATAATTAGCATTTTAAGGCTTCTTTGGCTGTGACCTTGACCTTTCAACATATGACCTTGTACCATATATCAAAATGATCAATAAGTCAATACCTACAATATTCTAATATACATGCCTATACAAAAAGTTAAAAGTTTTCAAGATAATTAGTAATTTAATGCTTTTTGGCAGCGGTGAACTTGACCTTTCAACATATGACCTTGTACCATATATCCAAATGATCGTTGTCGCAATACCTACAATATTCTCATATACATGCCTATACAAAAAGTTAATAGTTTTCAAGATAATTAGCAATTTAAGTCTTCTTCTGCAGCTGTGACCTTGACCTTTCATTATATGACTTTGATCCATATATCAAAATGATCGTCATGTTAATACCTACAATATTCTGATATACATGCCTATACAAAAAGTTAACAGATTTCAAGATAATTTACAATTTCAGTACACGTATGCAGCTATGCCCTTTTCCTTTCAACATGTGACCTTGAACCATATATCAAAATTATTGTCATATCAATACCTACAATATTCTAATATACATGCCTATATGCACAATTTTAGTATTCTTAAGCCAAAAATAACATTTCAGGGGCAACAACTCCTACATGGATCATCATTTAGTTACGAAACTTGGCACCTTTTTAAATTTTGTCATGGGGAACATTTTAACAATGTTTTAAATTCATATCTCTCTTAAAATTTGCAAGAAAATTGCCGAAAACTGCATAAATCACAAATAAGGTCATGACCTTTATTTGTGATCTTGGCCCTATTTTAAAGGCCATTTCAAGAAAAAGTCAAAACTGAAAACCCCATGTCAATATCTGTTCAAATAGTCAAGCTAAAACAGTTTGAAGCCATTTTACGAAATTTTTAAAATTAAACGGAAAAACGCGTAACCCATTTTAAGACCAAATTTGACGAAATGAACAAACTGTAGGCTTAAAACCCTAAGGAAGCCAAATATCACATCAGATTTTTTTCTCCTATCATCAGTTTTAGAGAAGAAGATTTTTTAAAATTTTTTGACCCCTAGGTCACCTTGACCTAGTTTTGGTAGCCATGGCAATGCCATGAACAAATCTGAATTGCATCGGCCCATATATGCTTCTGACCAAGTATCATTGAAATCTATCCGGCAGTTTTGGAGGAGAAGTCGAAAA
Organism: Tegillarca granosa; assembly: GCA_029721355.1. NCBI lineage: Eukaryota > Metazoa > Mollusca > Bivalvia > Arcoida > Arcidae > Tegillarca > Tegillarca granosa. The sequence continues at coordinate 43,058 of JARBDR010000325.1, read as the reverse complement.
TATGTGTCAACGACGCACGCACACATGCACATACGCACATGCCGCGCCATGCAATAAGCTTACATGACCTTTCGGTCAGGTGAGGTAAAAATGGGTGCTCATTGTTATCCAATTACGATCTCCTATAAAAAAAATTTGGGAATGTTTTATAAAACGTTTTCCAAATGTAAAGGGTAATCATCACTTGGTATACTGTCGATATATTACATGTTGTTTTATAGGTTACTTTTGTATTTACAATGCTTGAATATAACCCACCAAACTACGGGACTTACATATATCCTGGATATGCCCAGGTAATAGGATGGACTGTAGCATCTCTACTTGTTATACCGATACCCATATACATAGTTATACAGCTCAGAAATGCACCAGGAAAGTCTTTGTATGAAGTAAGTATCAATATGGGTTTCACAAGCCTCAGCAAGCGAACTGACAAACTTTCTGATACTTGAATCTGTCCCAACTTAACTTGCAGAAAGGAGAATGGCTTAGGTTATCTCGCTTAGACTGATATAAAACTTGGAATGAACTTAGTCTGACACTCCGACCATTGTCCAGTGCAATTCGGTGATCTTATGCTTGTGAAGTACTACTATCACAAAAAACGACTATCTTTAAAAGTTGAAAGTAAGTCGCTTTAAATATTCAGTGCTTAACCTTCAAAACATAGATATTGTGAATTCATATATTGCAGGTAATTTCAAGTCTAATCATGAATTGTTATTTTAAGTATAGAACACAAATACCAGTTGAATTTTGATGTGCCAGATGTGCACATTTCGGAAATTCATTCCTCATCAGTGACACTAAGACCGAAAAGTTTGATAATAAAAAAATGAGCCAAACAGTTGGGAATTAATGAATCTAAAGTTCCAAAATTATGTAAATCCAAATCCAGCTAAGGAATGCTTTGCATGATGGAACAAACCTTAGTTTTAAACAAATTTTACAATTTAAGGCAGCTGAAAATTTTGCTAAATGGTACATTTTCTGACAGCACAAAGTACTGCCTACTGAGTTATGGATATCCTCGGGGAGTTTTACTCCACCAGCAGCGGTACCCGCTCAGGAGTAGTAAATATAGAACACAAATACCATTTGAATTTTGATGTGCCAGATGTGCACATTTCGGAAATTACGTCATTGCGAGTTTTGAAAAAATATATGAGACCTTATTAGGTTTTGGTATGTTATACATATGTCATATCTTTTTTCTTTTCAGTACGTCTATTTAACACATTATTGCATTAAAATGTGAAGAAAAATAAGATTATTATAATAATGTTTAAAAAGGTGCATGACAGATAATATGTTTTATAAAAACATTCTATTCTCAGAAACTCTGTGTGAGTTTACGACCGAATGAACATTGGAAACCAAATAATAAAAGTCTGCATAAAGAATACGAAAATAGAGACGTTCGAAAACCGTTTATCGAGAAAGTTAAATACAGTGTGTTTGGCGAAGTCACTATGTAACTGTCATCTACATTTTCAAGGCCATTATTTGGAACTTCAGCACACGTATAATAAAATGTTCAAGGCCATCTTCGAAGTTTAAAGTTGTGCCTTTTTTCTTTCTTTCTTTCTTTTTTTCTAATCTTTGGTGTATTTGTTGAAGTTTTCATTGTGTATGCATTGGTGCCTGCACGAGTTATTTTATAGCTTTAATTTATTATAATTGACAAAAATACAAATGTTTTTGTTTGTCACATATCAATTAAAAATAAAATCATAAATATGTTATTATACCGTTGGTCTTATATTTGTCGGTTCTACCTCTTTCGAACAGAAATGAAGTTCACAAAACGTCATACCTTATATTGATTTATCATATGTTTACTAATGATATCACTATTTTTGTATGTTTGATAACTCTCGAATTGACAATAGTTGATATCAGCCCGAGTGATATCACACCCCTACAAAAGTGATATCACACCCCCTCATAAAATTCCAATAATGCCGGATTTTTCGTGTCGCTTCCGCTTGATATTAACTGTTTATGATTAACACGATGAGCATGCTGGCTGTAAGCTGAGGCAAGTATGTCAGGACAAAAATGAGACATCAGTTCGAAGCGGAACTGTTCACCCGTACAAAAATATCAATCAAAAACACATTTCATCACTATGATCAATAAATAAACTTACAGAAGCAATTCTAGCTGGTAGCCAATATGTTCCTGTACTTGTGCAGGGTCGTTTCCCTGGCATCAGTGTAACCTATGCAAAATATGATGCACCTACCGGTTCAAAAACTCAGATTCGCAGTTGTCATCACGATCATCATTTATGACTGCTGATCTTTAATCTAATTTTAAGAACTTTCACTTTTTAATGAAGAGAACAAATGTCTCTGTCAACGTCTTTTTGGACGAATATGGCGACTGACTGAATTAATATTTAACCTAGTTGTCGGGAAATCGACGTCAGGGGTTGCGAAGGGTAAAAATGACGTATGACGTAAGTGGTAAAAAAAATTATCTATGAGATCATGAAAGATATAAAAAATAAAATCTGCTGGGCCGCTTAAAAATTAATTATTATTAATTGTTAATTTTAATTCAAAGGAAACATATTATAAAAAGTTTATTATATGGTCATTTTGATATCACACCCTTTATCAGCCCGACAGTCCTGATATCAGCCCTCAGGCCTTCGGCCCTCTGGCTGATATCAGGACTGTCGGTCTGATAAAGGGTGTGATATCAAAATGACCATATAATAATCTCTATATATTATAATAGTTGTGCCTGTTTAGGTATTTAACTAGTGCGATATATGAACTAGGGTGTTGCTATTCAAAGCAGAATAACTCGTATTAGCGCCGGGCGTTATGATTTGTTTACCTTGAATTATCTCTCTTATTACCTGTTATTCAAATTATTGAAATTATTCTTACAAACCTGTTTTTGAATGATGTTGTTTAACGTCCCAGTCCCGTCAAAATTATCTAGACGGTTAGTTCAGGGATGGTGAAAACTAGGGAAAACCATCAGTTTTCGATAAGATAACTGACAAGCTTTCTCATACTACGAGTATTGTAAAAAAAATATGACCTTATTTCTCTAGAGAGTTTTATACTTTGTTTTTAACAATAAACGTAAGTGTTATTTGTACAATAACAATCATCGACCAAAACCCGTTCCACTATCAATATAGGTGTGTGTTATATGAGCGTGCTTACTTAATATTTTACAGGTATCTGCTTAATCAATAGTTATAAGAAAGATATAAGACATAGCGCAATCCAGCAAGAGATATTTAAGAATTTAAGAAACAGAAATTTAAAATCCAGTCAATACAAGTGATAACACTAACAATAGACCGTGAATCCAGCAAGTTATCCAGTAAGTAAGTTAACAAAACAATCCATTAAGTTGTAATGGTGTTTTATGCCGCAGTCAAGATTGTTTCACTTACTTCGAGATGATCCAATTTGGAGATGGAGGTAGAAACCGGAGTGTTAGGAGAAAAACACCATTTTTTGACAAATGAACTGACAAAATTTCTAAAGCCAGTATAACAGGGAGGGGGTGCCAACCTAGGCGACAAGAGAAACCGTGATCCATGAACTAGGTGCTTTTGGTCACTCGATCTTCGAGGCTTACATAAAAATGCGGTGTGTTATATTATGTAAGACAAAGTGAGTTTTACATTTGAGCCCCGATTTCATAATCAAGTAAGCTTTTCCTTAAATCTGGCAAATTTTGACAACCTTTTTAAAATAACGACTTTACATATTGACAGTTTTGTAAATTTGAATTGATCTTAAAATGATCCGGAATATCTTAATAAAAATTGTCAAGATTTCAAATTTACAAGATTTCAAGTTGTTACGTAAAAGGTTTGATAGATATCAAGTAACATTAAAAACCTTACTGTTTGATAAAACAAAAGAAAAACAATTCCGGTCCGAGTCATCGACCTTAGTACACAGTTCGTAAGAAGGCTCTTCGCTTCACTTGTCGAATGTTGGTGTTTTTTTTCCGGGGATTCTTGTTTCCTTCAATAACTGACCGCCTAGATATAGATAAATGTACCTTGAGAAAGTACATGTAACTTGACTTGGGCCTTAAACACCATTTCAATCTCCCATTCCACTTCCTGGTCCGATAGCAAAAGTAAAGTTGAATTTTAGATTTTAATAAATTATCGTCACCAGATGTACATGTAGTTAGTAAATATAACCCTGTTATTAAAGTACTCGTTCTAACTGTCAATATACACAAATGCATGCCATCAAACACTACCTTTATATACAAGCGTATGTAAACTATACTCATACATAGACCATCTTTTTACAGGATATGTCGATCAGATATATCTTATGTGTATGATTATTTAAATCTTCTTTATTAAATTGTCATATGCTAATTTTGAATGACATTATTTATACGCTTCTTTTGAATAGCATTATTATAAAAATCCGAAAGTAGCACATGACACTGGATTCAAGTGATTCCTGAAAATTTAGAATTTAACTTAGATTGAAAATATTTGTTCTCTCTCTCTCTCTCTCTCTCTCTCTCTTTCTGTATATATATATATATATATATATATATATATATATATATATATATATATATCGACGCGAACTTCAATTGCGAAAAATACATATCAAAGTTACTACGGTTTACGTTGTCTATTTTTTATACCGAGAGATATTTTGTGTGACTTATTATTATTAATGTATAATTTCTAGTTTTTTAATCTGCCTAATCCTGGTGTCTCCACGTGTATGTGAGTGTAACATTATGTAAAATAAATCTATTTGAAGTTACATATTTAAGCCAAAACTTTATAATATGGATTATAAGAATTAAGCAATGAAGCAATGGAAAAATCAAACAATTATTTTTACAAGCCAGTCACTCAATTTATTTTTTTCGGTCAGATTGTTCCAGGATTCCTAAATCACACCACAGCTATTAACATGTAATATAGACGGGTATGTAGTAGAGTCAAGATTCTTATTAGGGATAGTAAAAGAAACTGGAGTACCCGGAGAAAATCTACAACTTTTAGCAAACTGCCACAAACTTTCTTACCCGGAGAAAATCTACAACTTTAAGCAAACTGCCACAAACTTTCTTACCCGGAGAAAATCTACAACTTTGAGCAATCTGCCACAATCTTTCTGAAGGAGCAGGAATTGAATCCAGGCGATAAGAAGCGTTGTGATTTGTAACCGTCCGCTTTAGACCATTCAACTACTTATTCCCCTATAAAATTTAGACAACTGATGAAATATTCCTGACTTTTGACATAACAGACATTACATTATGACATATTGATTTAACAGAGAAACAATTTCATCGATAAAAGTGTCTGAAAGTTTTTCACTTTAACATTCATTAAAGCAGAAATATATTGAAATACGTTGTCCCGATCGTATCTCGACTGATTAATGTATATATCTCCAAAAAGCCGTATCACCAACGTGCCTGGGTTTGGTCGTGGTCGATTTCACTCCCCTGTTTTTATGCCACTACTAGTTGGCTGGGTTGAATTGGTCTTTGCTATTTTTCTACAACACTGTGTAATAGTGCCGTTGTAGCACTAAAATGATCTCTAAAATGCACATTAGTGTCGTATGCTACTTTTGAATGCATTGCTTCATAAAAATTCAAAACAACATCAAAGCAATCTGTAATTGAGAAAGGAAGATTTTAATGAAATCTGTGAATTGCAGTAAAAGTATTTCACGACCTAGTCAAGATTCTTTCACATATCAAGGCAGCCAGTTGTGGGTTGATGGTAGAAACCTGGGTACCAGGAGAAAGACACTAAAAGGCGGTAAGCAAAGGGGAAAACTTTGCCATACTTTGCTAAACTAGGAACTGGAATATGACAGTGAGAGAACATTGAGTACACCTTATCTGAAATGACAAGACGTCCTGGATATAATTGTGTGCGTCAGATTTTTTATGATCAGTTTGGTTTTCGTTTGACCTGTATTTTGCAGGCAAACAAGTGAGGAAACCGGCGAAAGCGATAAAGAATTATGTTAATTACTTCTACAGGAGAAATGGCATCGGGATTTCCTATCGCCATTTTTCCCGGAGCTTGAGTAATATGTCTATTTGTTTCTCTTTCGTCTAGACTTGGGGAGAGAAAGACTTCAATAGAAGGTTAAAGATACACAAAAACATTAAAAACTAAAATAGCTTTTTAGTATAATTTCAAACCTAAAAGTGCCTAAAGTGAAAGAATAGGAAATATTCTGAAACGGCTAAGCAGAATGTGTTACAAAAAATGTAAATCAAACTCTTTATCACCTGCGGTTTGATTTGATTTTAAATCCATTTATAGTCAGTCATGATTGGGTGGTTAGAACATCACTCCTAAATAAAATGTTAGCAAAACAATTGAAGTAGGATCGTTACTTAATCTCCGGCTGAATGTGACCTACAGTTGACCACAGACATAAGTAGTCGATTCGCATTAATACAAGTTCTCGTTCAAAAAGGTCATGTATGTATCAAACAATAATACAGACAGATAATCAATTGACCATTAGATTCTAAGAAAATAATCGTCAGTATGAGAAATACCAGACAAGATCACGTGGTACTCTATTTTTATATCCTTGATCACGTGACATGTCTTCTCATCAATCATTAATGTGTAATAGACTAAACAGATTACCTGTAAATTAGTACTAAGAACTGATCCTGTCATGAAGGTCAGTCAGTCAGTCAATAATTTATTAAGACTTATCAAATATGTGAGCATAATTGAAAATTTACTTGATATGGTATGTATATAGAATAACGCGTGTTACTGGAGTCTTGAGATTGTTCATTGATATAAAACGTATTTTAATGGGACTAGATAACAGGAGGAAATCTGTTCATTGATGAATCTGTTTCATGAATGAAACAATCAGTTTTCAGTACTTAATTACATAAAGTCTATTACACGAGTTTTTCCTCTAACAATTCTTCTAATGAAAGCAACTTACTATGTATTCCATTACATTCCTGGATTTAATTTAGAATAGTTTTATTCATAATTTGTTTAATAGTCAGTTGTGCTTTATTAAATATGTGTTTATAATATTTTTCCGATTAGTGAGATTTACTGGCTCGGTTACGGCATGATTAAGACCTTTCTCCGTTATCTATCATATTTTGTTGAGGGTAGTTTAAATGATACAATGGTTTATCTCAAGTTTTCTATATGAGTTTTGCAATGCATCTGTTATGTCACGCTACAAGGTATGCCAAAATGTTTCTGGATGATCTTATTTGTCAATGTGTGTTCTGAGAAGATTCTTCATGATACTTTTGTGAAACAATACAATGAAGTATTGATGAATGAATAAAACCTGGATCCTTGATGTCTGGTTTTACAGACATAACCATGTGAACGATAAAACCCGTTATAGTCCTCCCCATTACACTGGATAAACCTATATCATATGTAAAGTTTGACCGTGCGTGGTAGTTTCTTATTGTATATATGTGTATTATAATAAAATATGACAATGTACTATTTAAAATTGGTCACTGATTCGAATATATATGAATATGATATAAACAAAAAACGGTTTTTGTTTAAAAATGTGCTGCCTTGATTTGGTAGTAATTTTAGGCAAACAAAACCACTGGACTGTCAGACCCTATTGATAGCAACAAATTAGAATGTGTAGACTGTGTCATTACCATTACATCTAGAAAATATACATCATTGATTAAAAGTTGTAATGTTCATGCAGTTTACTAGAAAACACAATTCACAATACATGTACAATGTTAATACAAATTATCTACCAAGAGATGCAAAATTCACCTTAGACATCACTGTCACTAATATTTGTATTTGATTACAATTTGACACTTAATCATTGTGCTTTTGATTTTATAGGTGTGACAGTTTAGCTGAGTTTTGTAATCATGCCTGGTCTTTATTTATGGATATTTGATGAATCTCACCATCTTAAATCAAATAATTATGAACTTTTCAATGGGACAGTTAATGGAACTTGTAGTGATGGAATTCAGTGGGTGTGGCACATACTAGGTGATTGTATAACAGATGAGAAAGGTGTGGTATCCCTAGTTTTTGGCATTGCATCTTTATTAACCTGGATAGTAGTAACTATTCCGTAAGTATTTTTTGCTAGCTTGTACAAAGCACAGAAGCCGTTATCATAAACTCCCACATATGAGAACGATCAAGCTTTTAATACACAAACAAATTCTGTGGTACAAATCCAGCTACCATTTAACTCAGTATTTTACTTCTCAGTATTTCCATGCCAGAGATCAGTGGTTTTCTTTTGGTACTCCACCTTCCTCCACCATTTTGTAAGTGACATCCTTGACATGGGAAAAAATCTTCACATAGTAAAACACATTGATACTTCAATCCACTGTTTTTCATATTTGAAGTATATACTAATTTTTTGCCGTTTCAGAACAAAACCAGGTATACTGTATGACTATAGATCAATAAAAGTTTTGAAGTTCATATTTCTATCTGTGTATTTTTCATTGACAATAAATATACAATGGAAGTTGTGAAAACCTAATACCTGTCTACCTGAATCTGATATACCTGGTAAATGTTCAGGGATAACATGGTACACTCTTAAATGTTCAGGGATAAAATATAGTACACTAGTAAATGTTCAGGGATATAATATAGTACACTAGTAAATGTTCAGGGATATAACATAGTACACTAGTAAATGTTCAGGGATATAATAAAGTACACTAGTAAATGTTCAGGGAAATATTATAGTACACTAGTAAATGTTCAGGTATAATATAGTACACTAGTAAATGTTCAGGGATATAATATAGTACACTAGTAAATGTTCAAGGATATAATATAGTACACTAGTAAATGTTCAAGGATAAAATATAGTACACTAGTAAATGTTCAGGGATATAACATAGTTCACTGGTAAATGTTCAGGGATATAATATAGAACACTAGTAAATGTTCAGGGGTATAATATAGTACACTAGTAAATGTTCAGGGATATAATATAGTACTCTAGTAAATGTTCAGGGATATAACATAGTACACTGGTTAATGTTCAGGGATATAACATAGTTCACTGGTAAATGTTCAGGGATACAACATGGTACGCTCAAAATGTTCATGGATATAACATGTTACGCTGGTGAATGTTCTGGGATAATGCTCAAGATGTTCATTGATATAACATGTTACGCTGGTGAATGTTCTTGGATATAAAGTCTTTCACACTGGTAAACCACATTTAGGCAAATTTTATGTCTCTTCTATTTGTTATTTTCAGTTAATTTATCAACTTTTGTTTTGTTTTTATAGGCAAATGATAAAGAATTGTAGATATATAAAGGGCATAGAGGGAATATCTATATTTCTGATACTATAGTGGACATTAGGAGATTCTACAAATTTGATAGGAGCAATTTTGACCAATCAACTACCTTTACAGGTAAATTATTTATGAATTTGTAAAAGAAAATATGTAGGTGGTAGCCTTGAACAATGTCCCATCCAGGAGAAGTCTTATACTCTCAGTCACTTTACTTTGCTGAAAACAGGATAGTTACCAGCACGGTGAGTCTATAGGCTCAGGACAGCCTTTAAATTTATGGCTCATCTTAGCAATTCATCAAGGTGAACTACTGTGAATGTACTTTATTTAGTGGTACCATAATCTTATTTTGATGATTTTCATGCCAGACAACTCAGGCTAATTTATGATAACTGCAAACGAATTGTTTACGAGGCAGTAATATAACCATAGCTTTGCCTGCTGAAATATGTAGTACCCATTGACGAACAGTCTTGTTCTAACTAACGATAGCAAATTCCAATAATTATCCAAATCAATGAAAATAACAATTCCTTATAATGTACAAACATTTAGTTATAATCTCAAATAATACATAAAATCTGCCTTGACCTCAATTCAAGGTCACAGTGATCTCAAGTAGTAAATTTATACTTTAAACAGGTTATCGTATATAGAAATGCTCAAGAACTTTAAACTTTAGTTATAGCATTGTGGCCTAAAGCTGTGCCTAGTCAAAGAAGCAGATTGACCTTGACCCATATTCAAGGTCACAGTAGCCTGAAGAAATAAAGAAAGAAAAATTTGAAATAGAAGCGTTAGAAACTAGTATTCAGCATCAGTGCTTGAAGTTTTACCAAAGCTAGTTAATATTGACCTTTATTTAAATTCACATTGACCTGAGGTAGTAAACTCTTTGAACATTGTTCTGTCATAAATGGAAATGCCTAGTGATGTCAAACTTCATATATGGCATCAGGGCATGAACTCTACCAATTTTGTGAAGCTTGTCGACATTGATTAACAGTCAAGGTCACAGTGACCTTAAAATATTTTACATGTAGGTTGTTGGTTCATTGTTTTGTAAAGTAAGAATTATTTTGAAATGTTAAAATTTATTAAATTTATAGACCACTAGTTGTAAGGTGGTTTAGATGGTTTGGGTCATTTTTATGAAATCCAGTTCCTGTCCAGTTTTGGTATTATATAATTACTAAACACTGTGTGTATTTTTCTAGTCTTTTTTGTCTGTTGACTTCTTTCTGCTGTTGTTGCATGTTTTATATTTTTCAGCCTCATCTGCTTTTTTCAAATGCCACTTTAAGTGTTATTTTTAAATATTTATTGTAGATATATGTAGCAATATATTTTGTGGCAGCTGATATTGTTTTATTTATGCAGTTCATATACTACCAACTGTTGAAGAAGAAAGAAGCCAGATTAGGTAGATATTATACTACTTAAACCAGTTCACTTCAGATCCAGATGTATACAGTAAAATCTTCATTTAATGCCACCATTTTGTTCAGTCAGATTTTATAATTTGTAAAAAATTGTTTGGCAATAAATATAGTGAGACTTATGAAGAAAAATTTAAAGAGGGTAGACTTCGTGAATGAAAATACTTGAGCAATAAGCAAGGCCAGAGAGTTATGAGGGGATTATATAACAAAGATTTACTGTACTCTGTTTATCCTATTAACAGTTACTTAACTCAGTATCTTATATATATATATATATATATATATATATATATATATATATATATATATATATGTGTGTGTGTGTGTGTGTGTGTGTCTTTACAGAGAGAGGTTTTTTTAATTAAATGTATTTTTGTCCTCTTGAATGAGAGAGAGAGAGAGAGAGAGAGAGAGAGAGAGAGAGAGAGAGAGTCCACTTGTTATATTGTTGCCAGTTCATGTTTTCATTTTAAGCCTATGGCATGACAAACTGTTTATCCATATGTGAATTTCTGTGTTAAGTTTAATCTTTTTTCATAAAACTTCTACAACAATTTGCTTTTATTGTGATTTGAATCAGAAATAGATGATCATGATGGTTAAATATTTAATCTTAATGAGAGAAAGAGAAAAATGGGTCTATCCACTCTTTTATTTCTGTAAATCAAATTTTCATTTCTGTTTTAAATTAATAGAAAAACTCAGTCAAACATGACCATCACAGTTAGTTTTGTGTTTTGCTGGTTGTTTTCTGATGTTCCAAAGTATGGGAATATATCTACAAAAATACCTCAGTTTAAATGTCGGAAATCAGTTTACTATAAGACGGCATCAAGCTGGGAGAAGTTTAATGGCATTTAATAACCTTCAACATGAAGAAATATTCTATGTAAGTATTGAATCAGTAGATAGACAATTAAATCGTTTTTAGCTCACCTGGCACAGCCAGGGTGAGCTTATGGAATTGTAAAGCGTGGGTCCGTGCGTCCGTAAACTTTAATCTTCTTCTCTGAAACCAAAAGGTCAATTCAAATGAAATTTGGTATGAAAGGTCCTTAGTTGCTATAGATTCAAAATTGTAATATGCAAATAAGGTTAATTTTTAGCCAAAATCTTTGAAAATCTTCTTCTTTGAAAGTACATGGCCAATTGAAGGGATATTGAGTGTGGAATGTCCTTGGGTGGTATAGATTCAAAATTATATCCGACATGTCTGTCGGAAATCCAAGATGGCTGAGGTTACTATAAATAGCAAAAATCGAAAAATGGCCTTAATGAGTTTATTTATGTACGGATTTTGTTGAAATTTGAAACATAGAAAATAAATGTCGGGGGATAAGACATATAAAACGGGTTTTTCCGTATGATTTTTCGTTTGTGCAATAATTACGTTATATGCAAATAAGGTTTATTTTAGCCGAAATCTTTGAAAATCTTCTTCTCTGAAAGTACATGGCCAATTGAAAGGATATTGAGTGTTGAAGGTAGTTTATTGGTATAGATTCAAAATTGTATCCGACATGTCTGTCGGAAATCCAAGATGGCTGAGGTTACTATAATCAAATTTAATCCTTATAGATTAAATATATTTATCTAAGTAATGTGCCTTTCTATACAATATTCATATCTTTATTATTAGTTATCTGCCTTAGTATATATCTTTTTCTAAGAGATATTATGTATTATCCCCCTTTTTATATCCATCTTACAGTTCATCTACAAGCATAATTGTCACCCCTGTTTAGAACTCTTTTGCACAGGTATAAAATCAAGGTGAAAACTTCGTAGCATGTCATTTTTCTCCAGATTTTCACTGAGTTAAGTTTACACTTAATTTGCAATTTTTATAAAAATTAACTACTCTTAAATATCCTTAAATACTATATTATCATTCAGTATTTTTTATTTTATTATATCCAATGCATTTATTAAGATGTTATTAGATTTTTATTTAACCACATGTTATATTGTTACCCTTGCACTTCACTTATTCTTTATTTTATTCCTTATCTATACATATATTTAAAGTTATATATATATATATGTAGGTATGTAAATGTATATTTAATCATCTATATACAAACTTAATTTTTTCAAATTATTTTTCTTAAACCATTTCGGCATACTTTTTCTATAAATCTATATTTTAATCAATCCAACAACACCCACCCTCTCTCTATATATATTTTTTCTAAATCACGTCCTTTTTTCTTTTGACTTTGAGCTAAAAAATGCCAAGACAAAGAGCTCCAAGAAGAAGAAGGGCCCAGGCTGTCCAACCTGCAGCCCGTTGTCTCAGACCTAGAGCACTACCCAACTTAAATGAAGTTCCTGTTCAAACAGATGTGCCCAATGGAAATCCACAACTTCCAGTACAACCTCAACAAATTTATATTGTAGCTATCACGGATGAAATAACCACAGCAGTATTAGATAAAATACAGCAGCACATGGACAATTTTCAATCGGAACAACAATTGCAGCAACAGATATTGCCTATTGTCTCAACAGGTAATGCTAATACTGATATTTCTATTTTTAGTAATGCTTCTGAATTAGGTTATAATGTTGCTAACAACATAAAAATCAAGATAATAAATAATGAGTACATTGACCTGGGTGTTCTTGTGTCAAAACCCAGAGACCCTGATGATGATTCTAAAAGTATCTCTATTAAAAATGGTAATTTAATCATCTCCCCTAGATCTCGTCCAACAAGAATCAATGATGTACAGCAGTGGACAGATGCATTTCTAATTTTTGCATCTATTTATACCTCAGCCTATCCACATTCAATCACTGGTATCTTAAAATATTCATACCATTCGTCTTGGGGCTAGTCGCTCAAGTGGTGATGGTTGGAAAACTTATGATATTCAATTTCGTTTAAAAAAGGTCAAGAATCCTGAAATGTCTTGGGCTGTGGTTGACCAAGAGCTATGGTTATTATATATGAGTTATCAACACAATAGTACTATTAATAAGCCTGTTTCAGTCTCATTTAACAAATGTTATGACTATAATTATAAAGGGTTTTGTTCTAAAAAGCCATGCCCATATTCTCATCTTTGCATTAGGTGTTCTCAAACTCATCCACACTTGAAATGTAAGTCATTTCTAAATAGTGACATTAATCCTAGATTTGGTCAGCAAACTCGTCAACGATTACCAGCAGCTGCAAGTGGATCCAGTGATGGAATTAAGTCAGTTTCAGGACCTGGTCAAAAGAGCCGAAACACCAATTAGACCACATGTTTTAGAAAATTTAATTAGATTTTATCCAAATCAATCTGATGCTAACCTTCTTGTTGATGGATTTACAAATGGTTTCAAATTAAATTATCATGGTCCTCGAGTAGCCACAGATTGCCAAAATTTACGTTCTGTATGTAATTTTGAGTCTCAGGCTTTGACTTTAGTTTCTAAAGAAATTAATTTAAAACGCATAGCTGGACCATTTAGTTCAAGCCCCTTTTTGAATTTACGTTTATCTCCAGTTGGTTTAGTTCCTAAAAAAGATGGAACTTGGAGATTAATTCATCACTTATCATATCCATCTGGTTCTAGTGTAAATGACTATATTGATAGAAATTATTGTTCAGTTAAATATACTTCTTTTGATGATGCTTTATCTATGTTGGCTAAAGTAGGTAGAGGGGCTTTAGCCACCAGGTTAGACATAAAGTCTGCTTTTAGACTCCTTCCAATACATCCAAATGATATTCACTTGTTAGGTTATAAAATTTCTGGTTTATACTTTGTAGATAAATGCCTCCCATTCGGCTGTTCAATTTCCTGTTCATTATTTGAAAAGTTTGCAACTTTTCTTGAATGGGTTTACAAACAAAAATCTGGCAAAGACAATATTGTGCATTATTTAGATGACTTCCTTTTGGCAGGTAAACCTAACTCTAAAGATTGCCATCAGTCAATGGAGCTATTTTCTAACATTTGTGATGAAATAGGTGTTCCTCTTGCTCATGAAAAAACAATACTGCCATCAGAGGTACTTGTTTTTCTTGGATTGGAAATCAATACTGTAGATAAGACAGTTAGGATACCTTCGGATAAGTTATGTAGACTTAAAGATATGTTAAATGAATTGATCATGAAAAATAAAACTACTCTTAAAGATCTACAATCGCTTGTTGGGCTCCTTAATTTTTGTACAAGAGCTATACCTCCTGCAAGAGCTTTCAATAGGCGATTCTATGATGCAATGTCTGGTCTAAGTAAGCCTTTTCATAGAATAAGAATAAATAAGGAGATGAAGGAAGATATTAATGTTTGGCTTATGTTTCTGGATTTATACAATGGTATTTCATGTTACGATGTCTCTCAGTGGCTTTCAGATTATGATTTACATTTATTTACTGATAGTGCAGGTAATGCTCAACTTGGTTGTGCTGCTGTACTAGAAACACACTGGTGTTTTATGCAGTGGCCCATTTCTTGGCATAATAAACCTATTCTTAAGGATATAACATTTTTAGAACTGGTACCTATATCCCTGGCTTTTAATATATGGTCTTCCAACTTGCAGAACAAAAAAATAATTCTTCACACTGATAATTTGGCATTAGTTTCCATACTGAATAAAAAATCTTCAAAGTCAAAAAGAGTCATGCAGCTTATTAGGCCATTAGTTCTACAAAGTATGATTTATAACATTCAGTTTAAGTCTGTTCATATAGATGGCAAATATAATATTGTTGCCGATGCTCTCTCTCGACAGCAGTGAAATCGGTTTCACCAGGAATTCAAAGAAAAAGATCCATGCAGCACCCAAGTACCTCAGTCTTTTCACAGTTTGCTATTGAAAGTCGAAAAAGACAGATTATAGGCGCTTCTTTAGCCGATGAATCTTCAAGGACTTATAAAAATGCTTTAAAAATGTTTGATCATTTTAGAAGTCATTATGGCATCATAATTCAATGGCCTCCAAATATTTCTGACCTTAACAATTTTATTGCCTTTTTATCCTTGAAAGGTTGTGCTTCAAGTACTATACGTACATATATATCTGCAATCGGTAACCGTTGCAAAATGTTAAACTTCACTGACACAACAAAATCATTTATTGTCAAAAAAATGTTAATTGGTCTGACTCGTCTTGATAAGAGAACAGATATTAGAATGCCCATTACTGTTGATATCTTAAAAAAAATTGTTAAATTCGGTCTCTTTTGTTTGTCATTCAGAATTTGAAATTGTTTTGTTTTCAGCCATTTTTTCGCTGGCATTTTTTGGTGTTTTCAGAATTGGCGAACTTGTTGTAAGTTCCATAAATAGACATGGCCATGCTTTACAGAGTAATAATATTCATTTTCTTGAGCAAATTAACTCACTTGAGATATTTATACCACATTCTAAAACAGATCAGTCAGGTAAAGGGTCAGTTTTACTAATACCAGCAACATATTTACCAATTTGTGCCGTCAAAGCTGTGAAATCATTTATGAACATCAGACCACAATATTTTGGTACTTTCTTTTGTCATTTATCTGGTCAACCAGTTTCAAGATATCAGTTCAACTGTGTCCTCAGGAAATGTTTAAATTTTGCTCAAATTGATTCCAAATTATACAAATCCCATTCTTTTAGAATTGGTGCAGCAACAACATGTTCCATTTTAGGAGTGGACGAGAATAAAATAGCTGAGCTAGGACGGTGGAAATCCAATTCATACAAATCATATATAAGAGTACCAAGTTCTGAATTAGTGAAGTCAGTTCAAAATTAATTGTTTTTTCTCTTTTAGTCAGAGTTTCAGATCTGCCCAATTCTATATGGATTATTGGGTCGTCTATCATAAGCAGAGCTTTTGTTAGAGCTAAACAATCATCTTTCCGCAAAGATCTTCAACTAGATGGTTTTAATGCATCAGTATTGTGGCAAGTAAAAACCTGGAATGAAATGGGGTGATTTGATAATTCAGATTAAACATCTACTAACAATGATTGATCCACCTAAATTTTTAGTACTGCACTGTTCTGGAAATGATATTGGTTCGTATGAGAAATCTATTGAATTAATGCACAGAATTTGTTGTACAATTAAAGTTCTTTGGCATATGTTACCAAATACAAAATTAATTTGGTCCCAAATTTTGCCACGACTGAAATGGCGTAATGAGAGAAACCACAAGGCTGTTAATAAATCAAGAGTTAGAATTAACAGCTATATTGCTAAATTTATGATTTCAAATGGTGGCTTGTATATAAGATATCCAGAAATTGTTCAGTCTAATGATGGAATGTTTGATAATGATAAGGTGCATCTTAGTCAACTTGGAAATGATATATTTCTGTATCGACTGCAACAAGCTTTACAAGTTTTCATTACATCTGACGGTAAAGTGTCTCCTTCAAATGGTGAGTCTGGGCCATGGCTTTATTTTTGACTTAAATTTCCTCTAACACCAACTAGGTCTTATATATTTTCTCGTTTAACTAGACCAATTGGGTTATGATATTGTTAATATGATTGTTAAACAGTCTTTTTAATATTAGATCAATTGGATCTATATGGTTTATTGATTTTTATAATTTTCTTGTTTGTCTGGTGGCGCTGTTTATTTTAAAATTGTTAAAATAAACATGTGGCAATTTGTGCGCTCACCAGTGACTGTAATAAGTTTATTGTTGATTGTTCAAGTTTATTTGAAGGTGTACATCTGATACCAGGGTACATTATATCTATTTAATTGAAAAGGATGCCCATTACAGGCTCGCTTGGAGTCTTGGCTCCTTTATTGTCTTGCCGTGGCCAGATTATGCCAATAAATGTTTAACAATTATCTTAGTGTATTTTTCTTATTATTTGCTATCCATTATTAATATCAATTACTCAAATCAGTGTCATATCATTTCGCCATCTTACTTGATTTTATTCAGCACTTATCTTTGATAATCAAATTTAATCCTTATAGATTAAATATATTTATCTAAGTAATGTGCCTTTCTATACAATATTCATATCTTTATTATTAGTTATCTGCCTTAGTATATATCTTTTTCTAAGAGATATTATGTATTATCCCCCTTTTTATATCCATCTTACAGTTCATCTACAAGCATAATTGTCACCCCTGTTTAGAACTCTTTTGCACAGGTATAAAATCAAGGTGAAAACTTCGTAGCATGTCATTTTTCTCCAGATTTTCACCCACCCACCCACCCCATTATATGTATTGTGAATGGTTTACTGCTGTTGTATTGTTTATTTTTTTCAGGATATAGATGACTCATTTCATTTTGATGTAACATTTCATACTACAGTCGTCACGGCATTATTGAACTTGGAAATGTTTTTGGCAGGCAATATTCTAATGGCTGGAATTAATCAATTTTTCGGCAATTTGTGCGCTCACCAGTGACTGTAATAAGTTTATTGTTGATTGTTCAAGTTTATTTGAAGGTGTACATCTGATACCAGGGTACATTATATCTATTTAATTGAAAAGGATGCCCATTACAGGCTCGCTTGGAGTCTTGGCTCCTTTATTGTCTTGCCGTGGCCAGATTATGCCAATAAATGTTTAACAATTATCTTAGTGTATTTTTCTTATTATTTGCTATCCATTATTAATATCAATTACTCAAATCAGTGTCATATCATTTCGCCATCTTACTTGATTTTATTCAGCACTTATCTTTGATAAATAGGAAAAATTGAAAAATGGCCATGATGGGTTCATTTATGTACCGTTTTTGTTTTAATTTGAAACATAGAAAATAGATGTTGGGGAAAAACATACATAACGGGTTTTTCCATATGATTTTTCGTTTGTGCAATAATTACGTAATATGCAAATAAGGTCTATATTTAGCTTTGAAAATCTTCTTCTCTGAAAGTACATGGCCAATTGAAAGGATATTGAGTGTGGAAGGTCCTTGGGTGGTATAGATTCAAAATTGTCCATTATGGGTTAATGTATGTCCCGATTTTGTTGAAATTTGAAACATAGAAAACAAATGTCGGGGGATAAGACATATATAAAGGGTTTTTCCGTATGATTTTTCGTTTGTGCAATAATTACGTAATATGCAAATAAGGTTTATTTTCAGCCAAAATCTTTGAAAATCTTCTTCTCTGAAAGTACATGGCCAATTGAAAGGATATTGAGTGTGGAAGGTACTTTGGTTGTATAGATTCAAAATTGTATCCGACTTGTCTGTCAGAAATCCAAGATGGCTGCCGTTACTATAAATAGCAAAAACCTATAAATGACCATTACAGATTTATTTATGCGCCGATTTTATTGAAATTTAAAACATAGAAAAAAGATGTCGGGGGATGAATCATACATAACCGGTTTTGCTGTAATCTTTTAGTTTTTGCAATAATTACGTAATATGCAAATAAGGTCTATTTTTTGCTTTGAAAATCTTCTTCTCTGAAAGTACATGGCCAATTGAAATGATATCGAGCGTTGAAGGTCCTTGTGTGGTATAGATTCAAAATTTTATCCGACATGTCTGTCGGAAATCCAAGATGGCTGCCGTTACTTTAAATAGCAAAAATCGAAAAATGTCCATTATGGGTTTATTTATGTCCCGATGTTGTTGAAATTTGAA
This sequence comes from Tegillarca granosa, assembly GCA_029721355.1. NCBI lineage: Eukaryota > Metazoa > Mollusca > Bivalvia > Arcoida > Arcidae > Tegillarca > Tegillarca granosa. Next base: position 23,711 of record JARBDR010000325.1, on the reverse strand, counting down.
ACATAGGAAATGAATGTCGGGGGAAAAAACAAATATAAAGGGTTTTTCCGTATGATTTTTCATTTGTGCAATAATTACGTAATATGCAAATAAGGTTTATTTTCAGCCGAAATCTTTGAAAATCTTCTTCTCTGAAAGTACATGGCCAATTGAAAGGATATTGAGTGTGGAAGGTACTTTGGTGGTATAGATTCAAAATTGTATTCGACGTGTCTGTCGGAAATCCAAGTTGGCTGCTGTTACTATAAATAGCAAAAATTGAAAAATGGCCATTATGGGTTTATTTATGTACGGATTTCGTTTTAATTTGAAACATAGAAAATAGATGTTGGGGGATAAAACATATATAACGGTTTTTTTTTCCATATATTTTTTGTTTGTGCAATAATTACATAATATGCAAATAAGGTCTATTTTTAGCTTTGAAAATCTTCTTCTCTAAAAGTACGTGGCCAATTGAAAGGATATTGAGTGTGGAAGGTCCTTGGGTGGTATAGATTCAAAATTGTATCCGACATGTCTGTCAGAAATCCAAGATGGCTGCCGTTACTTTAAATTGCAAAAATCGAAAAATGGCCATTATGGGTTAATTTATGTACTGATTTTGTTTAAATTTATAACATAGAAACTAGATGTTGGGGATAAAACATATGTAATGGGATTTTCTGTACAATTTTTCATTTTTGCAATAGTTATGTTACATGCAAATAAGGTTTATTTCAGCCTAAATTTTCTGAAAGTACAAGGCCAATTGAAGGAAATTTATGATAAATAGTGCTTGAAATAATAGAAAATAAGGATATTGTCAGTGAGTTTGTTTACATTTTACTGATTGGATATATTTAAAAAAAAGAAGCAAAAAACAATATAAGGGTATTCCAGGTGAGCGATACAGGCCCTATTGGGCCGCTTGTTTTTATAAAATTTTTACCGCATTCTTTTTGATTTTGAATATACAGTAAAATATGATATAGCAACCATCTTTGTGTAAAAAAATACCATGTCCATTCCATAAAGACTGGTGTTTAAGATGCATGCTATAATATAAAAAGAATCTATTACGAGTTTGAGGTCGAGATGGGGAAAGTCCGATCGAGTGGTCAGATTGTTCATCTCAAATGAGGCTCTGTCTCTTGTGTCAGATTTCTTTCATTTGAAATCAGATGAAAAATCTGATCACTTGATCGTAATTTCCCCATCTTAACCTCAGTCAAGTAATTGATTATTTTTCTTGCATATAATTTACGAAAAAATACTGGAATCCCTTCTTTTACGATGCAAGATTTTGCCGGCGGATGAATACATAACACGCAACAATAGCAAATAACATTTACTCACAGCAAAATGTGAACCTAAGCGGTAAAACAAAACAATGATTTTTCTCTTTATTTATATACATCGTTAAGTAAAAATGATATTATTCATCATTGAAAAGTCTTATTTGTCATTTTCATATGTCATTTTCATGCGCATGTGGGGTGCAATATGGAAAAAAAATTGTACCATCAATTCAGTGAGATAAATCTATCACTTATGCGAGAAATACACACACACACACACACACACACACACACATATATATATATATAGACGGAGAGAGAATATTTAAACAAAGGCCACCTGTCTATAAACTGTTTTGTATGTATGTAATCTTTGTCAATTTTCTCTGTATAAAAATTAAATGGTTGTCTTTGTAACAAAATACCATGGTAATGTAGTGTTTACTTGTTCATTTCTTTACAGAATATTAAAGATGAAGTAGGGTATGCAGTTGGAATAGTTTCAAGTTTGTTTTATGTTGGATCACGGTCAGCACAGATATATAAAAATGTAAGTACATACATCTGTTGTTATAAAAACCACTAGTAAGAGGGTAAGAGTGGAATGGAGTAATGACGTATCATGTCCAAGTCAGGAATCTGTTACTTGTATCAAGGTGGTCAACTCTTGGATGGTGAAATAAACTCGAGTACCCAGGGAAAATGATCAATCTTTGGCAAGTGATCTGGAAAACTTTATAATACTGTTTATATAAATACAAATATTTCCTGTCAGTAGTAGTAGATGTTTTCAGTGACTGAGTGGTCTAAAGTGTACAATTATGGGTCACATGGCCTTGGTTAGAATCTCTCAGACAGATCTTATTGTTACAGTATGAACCTGACCACCTCCATATCAGTGAAATACTTTAGACTGGGACATAAATGTTATTTCTCAACTCCACTCAGCAATCGTTATTGTCACTATTGAACTGTGAAAATACATGTAGATTTACTAAGTAACATTAAATGTTTATATCATATATCAAATATATTGACAATACTGGAAAAAAGTTTTCATATCAAAACCTTTAAGAAATTTGACTTTTTTTTCATTTACATGAACCTGTAATTTATTCAGACAAATAAGATTTTCATAAAATGTCAAAAAATCACCTTTACAACCCATTAACACAGACAGTAGCTAATTTTTGTTTTGTTTTGTTTTGTTTTGTTTTTTTTTTAGTTTAAGAGAAAATCAACAGATGGTTTATCAATATTGATGTTTGTATTGGCTATTATTGGTAATCTTACATACGGACTGTCAATACTGGTCAGACAACAAAATGAAGCATTCCTAATACAACATTTGCCATGGCTTGTAGGAAGTCTGGGAGTTATCTTTCTTGATGAAACAGTATCCTTTTTAGTGATAGATAATAGTAACTGATTCATTTGTTCAAGTTAAAACTTCATGCTTTCACAATTTAAAAATATTGTTGGGAAAAAATTTAATGGAATTCTGTTATGTGAAAATCAGTCCAGCTGCATGAACGTCTCCAGATATACCAAACATAACTGAAATGACATTCATGTTTTAGGGCAATTGTCGATAAAGAAGAATACATTTAGTCCCTTTTTATTATGTCAGAACCTTCAACTCTGAGATTAACAGACCATCTTGAACTGCAAGTCTTGTCACAGTCAAGGAAAAATTTTCATTGACATTAAATTTTGAGGCATTTACTTATCGACAGTAAAAGTTAGAATTTAGTTTTTGATTTTAAAATAGTACTGCCAGTTATAAACAGTTATTGGTAATTTGATCTATTATACCTGTATGCCCTGAGGTCATTATCACATCACATCTATCATATGAGGGTTTTAAGTAGCATACCAACATCACCAAAAGGAACTTTAGATTTGTATTATCTGTATGTTGGTTTGTACAGTTTTTCTAAACCCCTGCAGATATTAAATTTGTTATGTAAGTGTACCTTGATTACCAATAGCAGTTCAAGTTTAGGCTCGTTCCCTATACACCAATTTTTGATCAAATTACAGAAAGTGCAATTTGAAAAAACAATATCTTTCCAGACTTTTTTTTTACAGATATTGAAATGAGTTTTGTATATGATTATACCTTGATCAGTAACAGATAAGGTTTTTGTTTTGTTCTGCTCCACATATGTAGAATCACATTAGTGTATGTTTTCTGGCAAAACAGAACTTATTGTATTTTCCAAAATGTCTGCATGAAAGTTTAAAGACATTGATAATTCGGAAGATCCCACTGAAATCTTTGCTTATTTATGACATAGGTTTTATTACCCTTAACTTATTTACAGCTTGTTATACAGTTTAAAGTTTATGGTGGTAATGAGTTTGATGCATTATCTAGAAAACCATTGGTGGATTATGGATGACAACATTATAAATGACAGTGTTCGTGTAACATAAAATATTATATAGTTATGATACCATTTTAATTAGGATACAATGAACCTAGTAGTCGTTTGGTGTACATTTATAGATATACCATGAAACAATTACATGTACTAATTTAATCAGGTTACAATCAACCTAGTCTGCTAGTTTTGGTGTGCCCGGACAAGATTTACCATGTAACAATTACATGTTGTGATTAGGATATCATAAAACCTAGTCATTTTTTGAACATGTAGTCAAGTTTACAGTGTTCTTACCTTTTGTCTCATTATCAGGAAGGTTTATTTTTGTTTAATATACAAAAGAGCTTATGTTGTACCATTTTTATTCTTCTTATTATTATTATTACAATTTTTTTTTGGTTGGCTGGACATCGAGCAAAATATGTTGCTACAGTGATTAACAAGGAAGACAACTCTTTCAACACTGTTTTAAAAAATTTTGAAAATAGCTCCTTTAGTACATGTGCAAAAAGGTGAAATAGTTAAAAAATGAAACTAAAATCTAAATGTGTTCTAAAGGCATTTTTGGTTGAATTTTCTAAAATTGCTGAAAAACATGGTGATATATCTAAGAAAATCAGAAATTTGGAATAAATTGGAACCTGTAGAACCCAACCTGAATAAATTGAAAACTTGTCTTAAACTGAATTAATTGTTTAGGACATACCATTTATAATTTCTGTTAAATTGAACATATAAACCAATAGGGACAAAGGAAAAACTCCAAACTTTGTTATCTGTGATTATTTAATCTACATATTTATTTTTGTTTGTGTTTAAGTGTTTTTCTAAAATCTCCTAATATCTCATTTATTATCTCCCTTTTTATATTAAAAAAGCCCATAATTTTGTTAATACATACATGTACCTAAATCTCAAACAATATTTACTTTAATATATAATACAAATACCAGTTAAATTTTGATGTGCCAGATGTGCACATTTCGGAAATTAATTCCTCATCAGTGATAAATCTCATAATTATTATTGATTATATTGTATCATGTGCATATATATGAAATATGTTGATAGTTTAACATGGCTTATATATATAAAACTGTTAGTAATAATTCATCTATTTTGTCTGTAATATAAAAATCTGTAATTAAATAATTACACATGTATATTTGATATCATAAAAAAAGTCTTACACTGAAATATCTTTCTCCCATCAGATTATGAAGAACCTCAGTTGCTAGTTTGTCTTAAGAAGATCATAACCACTCCCATCACCTAGATTTGAATAACATTAATGCAGTCCCTAGTGTGACAAGAATTGATGAGAGTCAAGATTGATGGATTTTCTTGAGGTATTCCTGTTTCCTTTACTATCCTACAACAGACTGCCTTCATACTAGTTTAAAGATCTTAACTTATATGTTAAACAATTTTACTCTTTAAATTGTAAACTTTTGGTTACCAAAGTCTTTATATAGCAGGTCTCTATAGCAGGTTTTACTGTGTTCATATACCAGGATGCTTTTTCCAGTGTTAAAATGATAACACAAGTTTATGTATTCAGTGTATTTAATATTTAGTTTTTACATCTTATTTCTTAGATCTGTCTAGATATGTGTTTAGTGTCTTGTTTTATGATGTTTGATAATCCCCATGCCAATACTTCGAGTTGTAGATCTGTATACATGTTACATTTAGTAGTTATTTGCCTATTGTTATGATTACTCTGTCCTTCATAGTTAATTATACAACATTTTTATAGAAAATGGTATAAACTTGAATGAAGTTGATTACTTTTTACTTGAGTTTAGTCATGTTGAGAAATTGCATTATACATCCACAATTATCACATGGTGTTGGCCATCCAAAGATGTCTTGGAAAGAGCTTAGAGAGAGAGATTGTAGAGAGTGGAAGTTCTCAAATTCCAATCCCCATGATCGTGAGAAATTGAGACATGGGGTGAAATCTGTCATGCTTGCAGCTAGCAAGTGATCTGGAAGGGAGCCTACTAGTGCTTCTGAACAAGCACATTAATCAAAAGAAACTGATGATGATGATGATGATGATGATGATGATGATGATGATGATGATGATGATGATGATCCACAGTTATCACAAATTACCATGGAATTTATCTGTACAGATTTACATAAGCTACAGGTATTTTGTCTTGTTGTGAATATATATTTAATGTCAACTTTATTCTCTGATTACATAATCTTTTTAAATTACCAAAAATTTAAACCCAGGATCTTGTTTTTCTTAACTTTATTAGTTTTATTAATGATAAATGCAAATACAAAATGTCAATAAAAATAACCTAATTGTTATATGTATCATTATCAAATTAATATTGTTTTTGTTTTATTTATATATTTATTTATTGATTTATTTACTTAATTTTTTTTAACAGTTTAGTCAAATTCCTCCTGATATTTCCCCCCCCCCCCGAAAAAAATTGTGTACTGATACTAATTCACAAAAAATTATGATATTGCAAGAAACAAATTAAACCATTTAAGCCTCCTACCATTGTTTCCTACTATGGGAGTGTTGCTGCTATAACACTTTTATCTGTTTTCATGTCTGTGGTTTATGTGGTAGCCTAGGTGACCAATTGGTCTCAAGCTTGAGGTCACAGATTACATTGCCTCTCACTGCCTAGTTTTAAATCTGTTTGGACTTATCCTAGTGTGAGAAAGTTTGATACATGTAGTTCATTTCCGAAATTTGAATGTTTTTCTCTGATTTCTTTAGTTTCCAACATTGTCAGAGAACTCACCACATCACTATAATTTAAAGAAACAGAGGCATATAACACTGACATTTTCCACTATATTTAACTACATGTACATTTTTGTATGATACTGAGTTTGTGCGAGTTTTGTTCATGTTTTTGTTTATCTGACTTATGTCTTTGTGTATATATATAACGTATTATTTTCTGTTTTATGGCATTATACAGTACAGTAATCTTTTTTTTCAGTTTGTTAATTTCATTGTGTGTGTGTGTGTGTGTGTGTGTGTGTGTGTGTGTGTGTGTGTGTGAACTGCCTGTCTATATTTTTTGGTGTTTTGTGCCATTGTGCTCCTAATACGATTTATGAATGATAATGCATCATACATTTAACCCTCAGTTCATAACAATCATACTCTTCAGGCAAATTTTGGTGTTATAAATGGGTGTGTAATAAATCAAGTGGATTTATAAAGAAAAATATCAAAAAAAGGACTTTATTGTTTTAAAATACTGTGGTAAAAATTGAGATGGATAAGCTATGAAGGGGACTTATAACAAGGTTTTCTGTACTAATTCTATACTAAATCTATATATGTTATCATTCTAATATTTTTCCTGTCTATGTATACTAGTCTACAATTATTTTATTAAATAAATCATTTTAAATTTGTTTAGTGAAAAACTTTTAAGGGTGAAATCTGGAAGTAATAGAAAAATCAGGGAGATATTTACAGTACTGTAAAACCTTGTTTATTGTACCATTGAATCACATGTTGGTGTTAGAGAAGGGTTTGGGAGGAATTGAGAATGTTTAAAAGATACAGTAAAAAAATATACATTGGTGCTTCAAAATACTAGAGCAATAAGCAATATTGCAAAGTTACCAAGGGGCATTATTTGAAGTTTTCACTGTATAACTTCTATTGAATTTGAAATTAAGTATTCATTGTTATCATAGTTATATTTATGAAATAATTAATAATTTGTATAATATGAAGTTTTTATTCTATATATAAATAAAGAAAAATTTCTATTTATTTTGTGTAATTGTTTTTTTAAAAAAGTCTAGCAAGCTTTTGAAAATTAGTGCCATAGGTGAAATGTATTTAAAAACTTTACCTTATAATTGAAGAATTACTTGTACAAGATGAAAAAAGGATTTCCATTTACTTTTTGACTTATAGCTTTTATTTGACTATTGACTTTAAGCTTTTATTTCACCCATGACTTTAAGCTCCTATTTAACCCTTGACATTTAGCTTTCATTTGAACCTGAACTTGTAGATTTTTTTACCTTTGACTTTTAGCTTTCATTCGACCCCTGACTTTAAACTCCCATTTGATCCTTGACTTTAGCCTTCAATTGACCTTTGACTTTAAGCTCCTATCTGACCCTTGGCTTTAAATACCTATCTGACCCTTGACTTTAAACTCCCACATGGCCCTTGACTTTTAGCTTTCATTTGACCCTTGTACTTTAGCTTTCATTTGACCCTTGACTTTAAGCTCCTATCTGACCCTTGACCTTAAACTCCCATTTGACCCTTGACTTTAAATTCCTAAACTCCCATTTGGTCCTTGACTTTAAATTCCTATCTGACCCTTGCTTTTAAACTCCCATTTGGTCCTTGACTTTTAGCTTTCATTTGACCCTTGAATTTTAGCTTTTATTTGACCCTTGACTTTAAGCTCCTATCTGACCCTTGACCTTAAACTTCCATTTGACCCTTGACTTTTAACTCCTGATTTGATCCTTGACTTTTAGCTTTCATTTGACCCTTGACTTTAAGCTCCTTTCTGACCCTTGACTTTAAACACGATTTGATCCTTGACTTTTAGCTTTCATTTGACCCTTGACTTTAAGCTCCTATTTGACTCTTCACTTTTAGCTTTCATTTAACCCTTGACCTTAAGCTCCTATTTGACCCTTGACTTTAAGCTCCTATTAGACCCCTGAATTTTAGCTTTCATCTGACCCTTGACATTAACCGATAGACATGATGTTTTAGCTAATCAGTATGGCAGATTGTACAAGGAAAACTGAAAAGCTAAATGTTATAAGAGTTGCAAATATGTCCGTACATCTTTATGACATTTTTTTATGCAATCTACTATGGATTTGTTTCAATACCTGTTTCTTTGCTTGTTTGGAATTTTTGGTAAGTACTGTTCCATTGATTTTGATATAGCAGACAAAATGGAGGGTTTCATTGTAATTGATACCAATTCTAGGACAGAGGACATCACAGATACCAGCGAATATGAGCGGGAAACATGGTCCCGTAAAATTCAATATTTGTTGCCGATGGTTGGGTACTGTGTAGGCTTGGGGAATATTTGGAGGTTTTCTTACATCTGTCTACGTAATAGGGGAGGTAAGCTTTTAATTTTTATTATTTCTATTTTCTATTCAATGTTTACAACATAATGCATTCTTGGTTTTATCTCAAATTCATTTGTATTCAATCTGTCTTGTATCATGTAAACCTAAGCATATACCGAGCCATTATTAATTTATACTAATATTGAGCGGCGAACTCTTTTCAATAAGTACTCTGTCACTTTGTCATTCTTCAATAACTACTTGACCATCTTGTTTCTAATACTCTATCTTCGGTAAAATGTATAAAAACTTTTAATTTATCTATTTACACTACTATCACTCATTTTAAATTATAGAACGTTTCAAACAAATCATTCATTTTTCATTCGCTTACAAAAACGGTAACAAAGATATAAATATCTACTGCTCAACAGGGATTCTGGTTATTTTGTAAAACACCATACAGAATATACTGGATAAAACCAACAAAATGTTAAAGCTTTTGTTAGAGAATTTTTCAACAAACAATCGTTATACCAATGGGCACAAACTGTGTACCTTTGCTCGCTGATTTGTTTTTTTTATTCATATGAATCAGAAGTTTTACAGAACCTTGTCAAATATGGAGAAAAGACTGTCGCTAAATCACGCAACTACAGATACAGATATATTGATGACGTTATTCTCTAAAATCTCTAAATAATCCCAAATTTGGAAAATGTGTAAATGGCATCTATCCAAATCAGCTTGAAATAAGACACGACAGATTCTGCATCTTCTGCTTCATATTTCGACTTAAACCTCAGTTATGACACCCACGAGAGGTTACATCTCCAGCTATTAGACAAACGTGATGATTTCAATTTTTCTATTATCAATTTCCGTTTCTTTGCAGTAATATCCCTACTTCTCCTGTGTATGGTGTATATGTTTCACAGTTAATACGTTATGGTAGAGCTTGTTCCCCCTTTTGACAACGAAGCAAACTGCTTACAATTAAATTGTTGACGCAAGAAAATTGCAAGCCTATCCTTATCAAGACCCTTAAAAAGGGATATTAATATTGTTGATATGTATGTAGTCACCGTATCCAAATAAATAACAAATACCAGTTAAATTTTGATGTGCCAGATGTGCACATTTCGGAACTTAATTCCTCATCAGTGACACTAAGACCTTAAAGTTTGATAAATCAAAAAAAGCTAAACAGTTTAAAATTATTGAATCTAAAGTTCAAAAATTATATAAATCCAAATTCAGCTAAGGAATGCTTTGTACGAGGGAACAAACCTTAGTTTTAAATAAATTTAAAAATTTAAGACGGCTGAAAATGTTGCTAAATGGTACATTTTCTGACAGCACTTAGTACTGCCTACTGAGTTATGGATGCTCTCGGGAAGTTTTACTCCACCAGCAGCGGCACTCGCTCAGGGGTAGTAAATAAATAACAAATACCAGTTAAATTTTGATGTGTCAGATGTGCACATTTCGGAAATTCATTCCTCATCAGTGACACTAAGACCTAAAAGTTTGATAGATATATACTGGATATATTTGACTTACCATAGTTCTTTTTCCTTTCATTTTCAAAATCGACTTGCACGTGACGGGTGTAGCTAGCTAGATAGGAGGTGCTTACCATTCTGGAGCACCCGGCCTCACTTCCTTGATTTAGGTTCACGTGTATAACTAGTTTTGCCAGCTTTCAAAGTTTTTACTTGTTTTTGGGATTGTGATTTTTACATGGACTGGTATGTTTGCTTAATTCTATACATATACGATGCTTGCAGGTTTGTGTTGGTACAAGTTTATTTAAAAATAAATGTCTTTATTCTATTATAAAACTTTTTTAGGATTCACGATGTAATACACTTAAATTAGGTAGTATTCTATATCAAATCCTGGATCTCGCGAATCTGAATGACTTAATATCTACCAAAAATGCCTGTTTAATTTTGATGTGCCATATGTGCACATCCAGGAAATGTACTTAAGGACAAGGACAATGACTGCTATGTTTGTGTTTTATTTTTATTCGTCAACAGTGAAACTAGGGGCCAAAAAAGTAGATAGATAAAAAAGATAATACAAAGATTTGAAAGTTAATGAATCCAAAGTTCCATAATTATGTGAATCTCAATTCGGCTAAGGAATGTTTTGCATGAAGTAACAATGTTTGAGTTTTAAAAAAATTAAAAATTAATACTGAAAATTTTTGCCTTAAGGTGCATTTCCTGACAGCACAAAGTACTGCCTACTGAGTTATGGAAACCCTCTTAGAGTTTTACTCCACCAACCAGCGCTATCAGCTCAGGAATCGTACATATTTAACAAAAAACCATTTTTTATTTTTGATGTGCCATATGTGAACATTTTGGAAATTCATTTCTATTAGGTAAGCGAATCTAAAACAATTCAATAAGGTTTTGTTTGTATCGATACTTGAATCTTGTATACTAAGGCAGTCCGGGATTCAAAAGCACTTAAATAAAGTATCAATACCTCGATCTTGCACACATCTTACACATTAGGTAAATTAGAAAAAAATATGAAAAGGAAATTGAAACACACAAACACTTATATATTCACATTCCCTAAAATTTCTAATTTGTTACCATAATTGTAATAGTAAAACTTTACAAATAAAGCTATGTTGTTTCCTCAAAATTATTATAATTTCCATGTAGAAGGTTTTATTCGTGGGCAAAATATATGTTTTTTTTACATTTCTTTTTCTAAGTAAAATCTTATTTTAAAATAGAAAATATTATACACTTAGACATTAAAATTTATTGCCTAAAAATATCTGAAATATATCAACATATCTTGACAAAGTTCAGCACTAGCTTCGCGTTGGTACATATATTACTTATGGGCTGACTACTTGTTCGAGAAACCGCCATATGGCATTGTTATATTTAACAAATATTTTAGGGGAACTACTTTTGGTCTGACCACCCGTTCCATAAACTCTCATACGGCCCCTGAGCTCCTAAAATCTCTTGTAAACCAATGTAACTTTACAAATATTTAAATCTGTTTTTATGCTTATTTTTTCAATAACAATGCATGTTTTTGAAAAGACTAAACAACTAACATAGCCGTCAATCGTATTAAAGAGCATGTTTATTAAGTTTCACAAATAGATCGTCAAAAATTGGCATGGATCGTACAATAAATATACAATTTCTTGTCTAATGAACGTTTAAATGAAAATAAACATTAAAATGAACAAAGGTTCTTATGTGTTCTTATCAAACCTATTTAATTATTGCAACAAATCTATGAATTCACCTAAATACAATTATTACCAACATTCTTTGCTTGAAATTCGATCAAACACTGAAAGCGACGTTATATGTTTTTAATTTTTCTTTCACATGTAGTAATCGCAGTACATGTATTATGTTTTAACTGTTACTATAATATTTTCAGGTGCTTTTTTGATACCTTTCCTGTTTTTTCTCATTACATGTGGGATGTCCCTATATTTCTTTGAGGTATCTATTGGTCAGTTTTTGGGAGGAGGAGTTGTTTATATTTCAGAAGTTGCTCCAATTTTTCGAGGTAAGAAGCACTTTTTCAATCCATTAATCTTGGGTTAGGTTAAATGCTACATTATACCTATGTTTATAAAGAGACTTACAATAAAGTTGTTTTTCGAGTGCAACTTTATTTCAAAATGAAATAGAATTTGGTAGACATGGTTCTATACCCTTCTGTTAAGAATCCTTTACTGAATAACGGTGTAATTGTTCTTGGGTTGGTGAGAGGCGTCCTGTATACTAAATAAAGTTGTTCATTCATTATATATCCCAAAATACCAAAATAATTTAATGAAAAGAATTATGTATATTTTCATCAGGTTTGGGTTTTGGCATGTTGGTGATCAGTGTGATTTGTGCATTCTACTACAATAATATCACCAGCTGGATCCTTTACTATCTTGTTAATTCATTTTTTAACCCATTGCCATGGAGTACCTGTGGAAATTCTTGGAATTCAAAAGACTGTGTCAATGAACGTTATAATGCTTTTAGTCACATGACAGGAAATGCAAATCTGAGCAGTCTACAGTCAGACCTTACAATATTGACCAGGAATTCTTCTGATAACACAACAAGAATAAACAATCATTTTGTAACGTCAGAAGAGGAATTTTGGGAGTATGTTTTTTCACATTTTAATATAAGCTCGCTACAAGACTAGTCAGTCGATAACTATCTTTGAAAGATTGTGATGCTGTGTAGGCTTACGTCAAATTAGCTACCCCAAAGCTATTTTCTTTATGTTAAAATTAACGAAAAGAACAAACGAAAACTCAACAAACATGTTTATAACTGTGATGTATCCCTTCGACATAAATTAATTGATCATTAAATAAGACTCAATTCATAGCTTAATCAGTAGAATGAAATAAAAATAAATTTTACCACATTACTTACTAAATATTGATTTTTTACACTTCATTTATCTTGTATTTCGTGACAAAATTTTAACTTGTTTCGGGGACAAATAAACGTCTCTGTTTATCATAAAACACGCTGATCGTTTGTATGCTGTCATATAATAAAACTATAATAATCTATGAATATATCATCATCATCATCATCATCATCATCATCATCATCATCATCATCATCATCATCATCAATGTTATTATCATCATCATGGTCATTGTCTTTATAATCATCAATGTCGTCGTCGTAGTCGTAACTATTAGCGTAAAAACAAAATCCGTAAATCAAGTTTTTGGTTCAAGTTTAAGATACTAGTATTTCTTTATTCAAATTTACTCAACATGCAATGTTATGCGCAAATAAGTTATCAATTATATCTGATTTTGTTTTTGTTTAATTCAAGACGTCAGGTTTTACAGATGTCTTCTGGTTTACATGACATGGTTACTTCCCTTGGCATCTTCTGGTTTGTTATCTGGCAGCTTGGATTATCATTTTTCTATGTCTAATAAAGGGAGTTAAATCAGCTGGAAAGGTGTGATATAAAATTACTATTATTTTGTGAATTCAGTTAATGAATGGTTAAATATTTTGTTTATATTCTAACAAACCTGTAAGTATTAAGATGGTGAATGAAACCGGAGTAAAAACAAAAACAAAATTAAAAAAATTCTTCTTTAAGGAAATATGTAAGTTATCTTGCTGAGGTTATAGCGATTTTTCAGGGCACTTGGTACACTGTTTCATGACTAGCCATTGCTGAGCATCAAAATCTTGACTTGGGGTAAAATACCATTTCTTCACTACTTATAATAAATATAGACAATATGAATAGAATTAATTTTAAAATGACCCTAACTTTACTTTTATCTCATCATTATCGGTAGCAATTGAGTGCAACATTACTGCGTATGTCTTTTGAAAACATCTGTGACACAACAGAATTAAGAAATAAAATACTTTTAAAAGAGAGATTTTTTCTTACATTTATTGTTACGAACAATAAAAATACACTCTTATGATGCGATAAAGTTGAGAATTAGGATTTTTTCTTTTAAAATACTAAAAACATAGGGATCAATAATCAAATAATCAACCAAGCAGTCATCATTCTAAACCTAATGAAGATTGCAAATATAAAATTTTTGTTAGGCTTAAGTGAAAAATGTTATTTTAATTTATGTAAATCACCGTGAAAATATTTCTTACTTAACTCCTAAAACACAGGTGAAATTCAGTATTGTCACACAATTTTTATTGTAGGTTGTTTAGGTTACAGCTACTTTACCGTATCTTCTACTGACTGTACTGATAATCCGGGGATTAACACTACCAGGAGGAATAGATGGGATTGCTTATTACTTAAAACCAAATTTTTTACGACTACTTGACAAACAGGTTATGTATCCCATATTTAATTTTGTTTCTGCGCTTCTTTATTTGAATTTCAAATGTTGAAAAAGTACCTAACTCATACAGTATTTATTGATACAAAGGTTTTTTTTTTTTTTTTTTTTTTTTTTTTTTTTTTTTTTTTTTTTAAAAAAAGGTTGGGATCGTTCCTATTATTTAAAAATAATATCATAAATTATATTATTATATTATTATATTTTATTACCTTGGCAATAACACAAATACCAGTTTAATTTTTATGTGCCAGATGTGCACAGTTCGGAAATTTAATCCTCATTCAATTAATATATCATGGTTAATCACCCTCAACAACAAATAAAGTTAAATTTTTGCTTAGGGTGATAATTCACTGTAATACACTCAACAAAGATCATTGTGTTTTTATTACACCGAATTTCTTTTTCATCTACATTAAAAACAAACGCATCGTTTGTGAGATCCACAAACGCAATTGTTTACCTGAAAGCATGAGTTGATTGGTTACGTAATTTGAATATTTTCATTGTTCGGCATTTTCGGTCTACAGGTATGATAATGAAAAAACAACACATGTTATTGTAGATTAACTCCCTTAGGCAAGATGAATTGGTTTAAGTATCAAACTTTTCGGCCCCTAGTGTCACTGATGAGGAATGATTTTTCCAAAATGTGCAAACGTCCTTTAAAATTTTCCGATGACTTTTGTTCAGACTAGTTCTCTGTAGTTCAAAATAAAATTGAAACATTGTAAGAAAGATAAACAAGATGCATAGATGCCAAAATTAAGTAAAATTTAACAAAACGGCTGTAATTAATAATCTAAATTTTTACATGAAGTATAACAATATCCATCATAACCTTATCAGGCATTATTTAAATTTCGTAATTTTTTGTTGTTGGTTTTATGTTTTATAACTTGTACAAAATGCTATCGCTTTTATGAATGAGCGAGTGCTTTAAGTTTAAAGAATAATCGAAGGCCACTCAAAAAGTTCTTCTCCCTCAGATCGTGTAATGGTGTAATCATAACGGGTGTTTAAATGGCGCAGTGGTTAGCGCTCCCGCCTATCACCAATGCGACCGGGGTTCGAGTCCCAGCGTCGTATGTAATAATGAGGTCACCTGCTTGAGCACGTGGGTTTTTCTCCGGGTTCTCCGGTTTCCCTCCCACGATAAGACCCCACGCGCGCTACAATTCGGGCCAACGAGCTAGATTAATATAAGTTGCACAACTTGTTTCTAAATCGTTGTAAAAGAAATAAAGTTTAAATTTTTTTTTAAATAACGACTTCAAATTTAACAAAAATATAAATTGCCAATTTGGCAAAGAGTAATTATACTATTTTTTTAAACTCTTAAATACAAGTTTGGATTGTACAAATTATCAAAATTTTCAGTCGTCTAAAATTTGAAATTTATTTAAAACTAAGGTTTGTTTCCTCATGCAAAGCATTCCTTAGCTGGATTTGGATTTATATACTTTTGAAATTTTAGATTCATTATTTTCAACTGTTTGGCTTATATTTTTTATGTATAAAACTTTTCGGTCTTAGTGTCACTGATGAGGAATGAATCTCCGAAATGTGCCGACTGGCATATCAAAATTTAACTGGTATTTGTATTATATAACTTATAACTGTACTTCAATAAATGCTTAATGTGACATCAATAATGTCTTTAATTATGGCGCCTGCAGGCCGCTATACAAGTTTACTTTTCTCAAGAACGTTGAGGTATCCTTATAACATATCAAGTATACAAACTTATCAACTTTGTTCTTTCGTTATTTAAAGGTATGGCTGGAAGCAGCTCTACAAGTTTTCTACTCCCTAGGACCCTGTTGGGGTGGTCTTATAACAATGTCAAGTTATTTAAAATTCAGCAACAATTGTTTAAGGTATGCGCACGGTTTTGTTTTATTTATGATTAAGATCAAGATGATTTTGTCCATAAATCTATAAGTGAAGTAGTAGATAAATCCCAATATGTTTTAAATGCACATACAAAATAATTATTGTACATATACAATGCTCATACAAGTGTCGATGAAATATAAAGAGCAAAGTAAGTCAGTAAGTGTAAACATCAATGACATCAAATATATTCTTCATATGTATTGTTTAAGTATTATTTCTTACGTTTTTCCACAATATTCTGTTTTATTATATTTTTACATTTTTTTTATAAATGATAAAAATGATCTCAAGTATGTTCTTTTATTAATAAACCTGCACTTATTTAGATAAAAAACCGAAAATATAATTTTTAATGAATATTTTGATATGTTTCACTATCACAGTCTTTAAGAGTCATTTTCTGTAAGGAGCAAACTCACCTTGACATAATCGATTGTCACATTTTTGTTGTTAATATTTTGCTACAATAAAGAATACAATTAGTCACACATCAATTGAAAAATATTTTTCACACGTTTGCATGTAGTAAAGGAAAAAACATGCTTTTAATCCAAAACAATTGATTCTCGGTCATTTCAAGTTTGTGTTTTTACTCTAGCGTGCTATAAATACTTTGATGTAATCAGTTTTAGATCAAATCCCACAGAAAACTTTAAAACGCATAATTATAAAGGTATAAACTAAAAGAAAGTAAAAGAAATGCATCATTACGGAAAATTCTAACCAATACTTGGACGCAAGATTATTTCAGTATGCAAAGAACAGTATTAATAATTAAAATGATACCTGTGATTTTTTAGTATTAGATTTATTAGTTTTTAAAATCCATATGCTGTATCATTTAGCAAAGTTTTCAGCCGTCTTAATTTCTCAGGAAATAATTAAGCCAAAATTTTAAAAAAATAATGAATCTAAAGTTCAAAAAATTATATGAATCCAAATCCAGCTAAGGAATGCTTTGCATGAGGGAACAGACCTTAGTTTTCAATAAATTTCAAAAATTAAGACGGATCAAAGACATTTTTAATGTTAACCAAGAACATGCGTTTTAAAAATATATGAACACTAACATTAGCTTTATTTAAACATTTTTGAAAGCAATTATAATGAATGAAAATGAATTTAAAAGAAAATGTAGTTTTGTAAGAAGAGGGAGCTGACTGCAAAGTTCCAAAGAAAATCAAAATACAATGGTATCGTAAACAAATTTTTTTTTATAAGCGTTTTTGTACGGACCATCAAATATAAAGAAATATACAAGGATGGATACTTTGGCGGTTTGTTACTATTGACACCATATACAATGTATATAGTTAGGTCATTTGATATTGTTTTCAAGTGATTTAAACGATTTTGTCAAATAATTTAATCGTTACAGGGAATGACTCTAAATACTAAAAAGAAAGTCAGCAACAAGAAAGGTTAGCATTGTTTTTGCTTTTATTGCAAACAAAAAAAAAAAAAATCAAAATGACTTTTGGATTTTAAATCGCATAGAACCGTGTTATGGCATTTTAAATTTGTATATTAGAGATGCAATGGTTCTTACCCTTATATCCGAAGGAACAAGTTTATATGGTGGAATGTCTGTATTTGCAATACTAGGATTTATGGCAACTAATCAAAACCTACCAATAGATCAAGTAGTACAGTCAGGTATAGTTCTTATATGAAGGCCTTTTGGATAAAGAACATCAAAGTATATCGTTTTCAGAGCTTTACTCTTGCTTTTTCGATTTGTTTTGTTTGGCTGCTTCTTATTTTGTTAAAATCTTTACTATAACTGTGCGTTAGTTTTTGCACACTGTTCGTTTTTTAATAACAATTTATGAGAGAGTAAAACGAAAAAGTACATCTAATTATAAAGAATCAAAGAAAATAAATTAAAAACACTACAACGTTAAGATTTATTTTAACTTTTGTTTATTTATCGCCATTTTTTTTCGTTTAACCGATGATCTTCATAATTGATAATTCAGTTTGGTATATAATTTTTATATAAAAAAAATAAAACAAACATACCAGTCCTTGTCCATATCACAATCCCAAAAACAAAGTAAAAACTTTGCAAACTGGCAAAATAGGTGATATACGTGAACTTCCATCAACGAAGTGAGGCCGGGTGCTCCGGAAGGGTAAGCACCTCCTATTTAGCTAGCTACACCCGTCACGTGCAAGTCAATTTTGAGAATGAAAGGAACAAAGAACTATGGTAAGTCAAATATATCCAGTATAAGTTGGGATACAGTGACTACATACTTATCAACAATATTGTGATGACGGCCATAAAACTTTTTAAGGGCCCTGATTAGCCTAGGCTTGCAATATCCTTGTGTCAACAATTTAATTGTAAGTAATTTGCTTCGTTGCAGAAAGTTCCCATAATGAAAAAGTTCCTATCACAAAAGTACCAAAGTATCAAAATTGTTTTTTAAACCTGATACATAATTAACTTTACTAAAAATACCATTTAGCAAAACATTCAGCCCTCTAAAAATTGAAATTTATTGAAAACTAATGTTTGTTCCCTCATGCAAAGCATTCCTTAGCTGGATTTTGATTATATAATTTTGGAACTTTAGATTCATTATTTTCAACTGTTTGCCTTATGTTTTTTATTAATCAAACATTTCGGTCTTAGTGTCATTGATAAGGAATGTGCACATCTGGTACATCAAAATTTAACTGGTATTTCTTATATATTTCATACTTTTTGGTTGGACCAACATGTTGCCTCAATCTCATTTCGATGAAAAATATTTTTTTTTACATAATCGAGTATTTATTGCAAGTTTTGTTCAACTCAAGATTTTTCATTGATATTACTATATATAATTAAAACAAACATACCAGTCCTTGTCCATATCATAATCCCAATAACAAAGTAAAAACTTTGCAAACTGGCAAAATAGGTGATATACGTGAACTTCCATCAAGGAAGTGAGGCCGGGTGCTCAGGAAGGGTAAGCACCTCCTGTTTAGCTAGCTACACCCGTCACATGCAAGTCAATTTTGAGAATGAAAGGAACAAAGAACTATGGTAAGTCAAATATATCCAGTATAAGTTGGGATACAGTGACTACATACTTATCAACAATATTGTGATGACGGCCATAAAACTTTTTAAGGGCCCTGATTAGCCTAGGCTTGCAATATCCTTGTGTCAACAATTTAATTGTAAGTAATTTGCTTCGTTGCAGAAAGTTCCCATAGTGGGAACAAGCTCTACCGTACCGTATTAACTGTGAAACATATACACCATGCGCAGGAGAAGCAGGGATATTACTGCAAAGAAACGGAAAGTTGACAATAGAAAAATTGAAGTCATCACGTTTGTCGTATAGCTTCAGATGTAACCTTTCATGGGTGTCATAATTGAGGTATAAGTCCAAATATGAAGCAGAACATGGAGAATCTGTCGTGTCTTTTATTTCAAGCTCACTTGGATAGATGACATTCACATATTCTCCAAATTTGTGATTATTTAGATGAAGAACGTCATCTTTATATCTGTATGTGTAGTTGAATGATTTAGCGACAGTCTTTTTTTCCAGATTTGACAAGGTTCTGTAAAAATTCTGATTCATATGAATAAAGAAACAAATCAGCAAGTAAAGGTGCACAGTTTGTGCCCATTGGTATACCGATTGTTTGTTGAAAGATAATATTGCCAAACACAACAAATATGTTGTCTATCAAAAACTCTAACATTTTGTTGATGGTATCTTCAGTATATTTTTGTTTGCAGTCTGTATGGTGTTTTACAAAATAACCAGAATCCCTGTTGAGCACTAGATATTTATATCTTGGTTTACCGTTTTTGTAAAAAAATGAAAAGTGAATGATTTGTTTTAGACGTTCTTTCAATTTAGCATGAGGGATAGTGGTGTAAAGGGTAAAAAATCAAAAGTTTTTATACTTTTTACCGAAGATAGAGTATTAGAGACAAAATGGTCAAGTAGTTCTTTAGAATTTTTGAGAATCCACATTTGGTTGATGCCAGATGTAGAATAGACTCTATCTGAATAAGTCTGAAGGCCATCTTTGACGACTGTCAAAATTTGCATTAGAATTACTGATAATGATTTAGTAGTACTTTTAGAAGAACCTACAATATATGTGATGGATTTGGATTTATATAATTTTGGAACTTTAGATTCATTATTTTCAGCTGTTTGGCCTATGGCTTTTATCTATCAAACATTTCGGTCTTAGTGTCACTGATGAGGAATGAAATTCGGAAATGTGCACATTTGGCAAATCAAAATTTGTTATATATTTCATACCATTTGGTTGGACCAACATGTTGCCTCAATTTTTTTTCGATGAAAAATATTTTTTTTACATAATCAAACAATCTAATGACATTTTTGTATAATCGAGTATTTATTGCAAGTTTTGTTCAACTCAAGATTTTTGATTGATATTGTTATATGTCAGCTTATGAATGGTTGGAGAACAGAATTGTCCGTAGAAACCAACGAACTTCGACAAATGAACTTACAGACTTTCTAAAACTTGGACCTGTCCTTGTGAGGCCCGCGCCTAGTAACCCTTGTAACGAGTATTAGATAATATTTATAATACAATATACTCTGATTTTGTTTTTCTTGCAGTATGTTGTTGGCAGACAAATTAAGTGTTTAGTTATCTTCGTTGCAATCATATCCTATTTATAATTTGATTAATTTCATAAATTTTATATACATTAAAAGATTTCTCAGTTTGTTTTAGTGGAGATAGTTAGTTCCGTGATTCTAGATAGCTTTCCGGCTTTAAGAAGACGACAAATGCTAGTTAATCTAACTTTGTGTATAATCCTTTTCTTTGTTGGACTCCCAATGAGTACGCAGGTAAATACATGTAAAATTGTTTACACATAGAACCTGTCAATATAATTATGTTATTTTAAATAGTTTTACCAGAGTGGGGACAATTCTGTAAGATTTTTTCTGGGACTTAGCAAACTGAATTTTCCGAAAATATTTTATAAAAACAGGCGATGTCAAACACAAATATACCGGTCAAAAGTTTCAATCGAAATCCCAAATGCAAAGCAAAATCTATAACACTTGCTTATTAAGTTAAACACGTAAGCTTTACCAAGCTGCCGAGGTCGGATGATCCAAAAGAGTAAGCAGCTTCTGTGTAGCTAGCTACATCTTACAAAGTTTGTCAAAAAAGAAACATAAAACAATCTGAAATAAAATATATCCAGGATAAGTTTGGATACAGCGATTTTATACATATCAACAATATTGTGTTGGAAACCTTAAAACTTCTATAGGACATTGATAAGTTCATACTTGTATTATCGTTGAGTCAACAATTTTTTGTATGCAGTTTGCTTTGTTGTTAAAAGTAATCGTAATTGGAAAAAAGCTATTCAATCCTATTCAATCGTGTTTTTACAGTTGAACATATACATTGTATAAGATACCGGTGCTGGTAAAGTAAAACTCCCTGAAAGTACTTAACTCAGTAGTCGGTAGTTGGTGAAAATATACCATGTAGCAATATTTCTCAAACGTCTTAAATTTTATAAAAAACTTATTTGAAACTAAGGTCCATTTTCTCATAAACAACAATCCTTAGATGAATTCGATTCATATAATTTTTTAATCTTCCTTAAATTTCGATTCATTGTTTTCAACTGTTTATATTTTGTTATCTATCAACTGATTCGGTCCCTGTTGTCACTGATGAGGAACGAATTTTCGACATGTGCACTTACGGCACATCAACTTTCATTATGTATTTTATTTTTAGATATCACTAGCCCATATTTTTGTTGTTTTCTTCTTTTGAATTTTAAGATTCCTAGGTACATGTTATTCATATTTTATAATAGGTTAATTTTTTCAATATTACTGTTAAATACATAATAGCTAGTATTTTTTGTTGTTTTCTTCTTTTAAGTATGAAGATTACTAGGTACATGTTATTCAAATTTTATAAATAAGACTTTATTTTATATGAATATGGTATTCTTATCAAGGTTTATTTATTGTGGTGACATTTAAAATTCAATTGGTTGAGAACATTTTATAAAGTTATAAAGTTATATACAACATAACAATAAAACAATGAGGACATAATGTTGATATAAAGCAGTATTTTGCAGGCTGGTATATACATTTTCCAGATAATCGACTGGTATATTGCTGCATTCGCTGTTACTTTCTTTGGTGTACTGGAATGTGTAATCTATGGATGATTTACGGTATTTTTAGCTCACCTGAGCCAAAGGCTCAAATGAGCTTTTGCAATCTATCACCGTCCGTCGTCCGTCGTCCGTCGTGCGTCGTCCGTCGTCCGTCGTGTGTAAACTTTACATTTTAATCTTCTCCTCCAAAACTACTGCCCCAAATTTAATGAAACTTGGTGATTATCATGCCTGGTTGACAGCTTTTCAAAATTGTGTTCCGAGTTTGGCCACGCCAACAAGTTGGCCGCTGTTACCAAAAATAGCAAAAGACAAAAAATCTTCTCTGAAACCAAAAGATGCAGGCAAATTTTGATTGGATATTTGAATTTAGCATACCTGGGAACATTTAAATTGTGTTTTTTCATGAAAATTAAGCGAAAAATAGGTCGCGCGTTTTTTGCGTAAATTATGTAAGTTTGAAAATGAGACATTTGTTGTTATTACTCAATAACGGCTGAAGATAATTGTATGGAGTTTTCACTGTTGATCATGTCTTGCTATTTTCTTCCAAAAAGTGTCAAGGTCAAAGGTCAAGGTCATGTCCCTGCGTTTGACCTTTGATAAAAAATCCTATTTTTTAAACATTTCAGGTGATAATAGCATGGGATTTTCAGTTAATTGTAGGTAGTGACATGACGATCATTTTGATATATGACTCAAGGTCATACGTTCAAAGGTCAAGGTCATAGGTGCATAAAAAGACTCAAATTGTTAATTATCTTGAAAACTGTTAACTTTTTGCATAGGCATATATATAAGAATATTGTAGGTATTAACATGACGATCATTTTGATAAATGACTCAAGGTCATATGTTCAAAGGTCAAGGTCATATGTGCATAAAAAACCTGAAATTGTAATTATCTTGTAAACTATTTACTTTTTGTATACACATATATCTCAGAATATTGTAGGTATTGACATGACGATCATTTTGATATATGACTCAAGTCATACGTTCAAAGGTCAAGGTCATAGATGCAAAAGCCAATTGTTAATTATCTT
>JARBDR010000324.1:0-33318 GCA_029721355.1 Tegillarca granosa | reverse complement strand
TGAAATGTTCTCAATTACATATTTAAATATTAGTTTAGGAAATTTTGCTCACTGAAACATTAAATCCAAGTTAAATGATTTTGTTTTTATCTTTTAACACACAATTCTTAGAAAAGTTGGTTTACTAGTGGGAGGTTATAGGTTTGATCTCAGTCTGGTTTTGTTGCCCCAGTAAATGAGTTTTTTAATGCATCAGCTTACAGATCTTGGTACATTCATTGCCAATTTTCACTAGTGACAAATTCTAGAATATTTTTGATCTCGTTGCCAAGGTTTATACACATTTTTTTGTATGCTTCCACCAATCTGGAAGCTTAACTGACAGATCCACTGAGATCCTTGAAAATGAGAGGTTGTGGGTTTAAACCCTGGCTGAGTCAGATTTTAAGATTTAAGATGCTGCTTCCTCAACTGGCACTAGTCATTAATAGGTTTAAGATTCATCTGGTGCTAGGAAAATGTGACTGGGGTGTGGTATACTTGTAAGTGGCATAGTGATATTGATCTGTTTAAGACGATTATAATTTATCTAATCATTTCTCTTGTTTATATTTATGAACTTGTCTTTTATTTTATTGTACAGGTGGTTGTTGCCCTGTCAGATGGTGCAGGACGTAGTGCACCACAGAGTGCCACTGTTACTATTAATGTACTGCGCAACAATTAACACCATATTTTTTTCGGAACCATATAGTCGACTTATAACAGAAACTGTTCTACAAGGAACCAGTATATAGGTCACAGCTAGGGATGATGATCAGGTTTGTATTGCTCAAGATTGAGATTGGTTAAAGGGAAATATATATATATAATTAATTCAAAAATAAAGAAAAAGATAAGTTTTCAATACATAATTATGGATACCATATATGGGAATAATTAGTCTATAGTCCATAACACTTGAAATATAGTTTTAAAGCTTATGTTCAATATTATTAATTTACTGCTCATTTACTTCAAGGAAAATAAATTAAAGTTAAATAAAGGTTTTAAAACTATGGAAAATGTTCTGAAAGCTTTAAAGTGACTGATTTTGTAAAGATTGAGAAATATTCTTA
Source organism: Tegillarca granosa (assembly GCA_029721355.1). NCBI lineage: Eukaryota > Metazoa > Mollusca > Bivalvia > Arcoida > Arcidae > Tegillarca > Tegillarca granosa. The sequence continues at coordinate 32,260 of JARBDR010000324.1, read as the reverse complement.
TATCTGTAAATTTTTAAAAAATTTTTTATTATTTATTTATTTATTTATTTATTTTTATTATTATTATTATTATTATTTTTATTATTTTTTTTTTTGCAGCCCTAAATGTAGCCCTAAAATGAAGATTATGTACAGTGAATGAGCTTGTAAATGATTTTAATGTTTCTATTTTTCATCTTTTATCTTTTTTGTAGATTTTCAACCAAGTTAGGTATGAAGTCATTGGTGATGGTAATGCACCTTCATTCTTTGAAGTGAATGCAGTCACTGGATCTATTTCCCTAAGACAGACGCTAACCAGTCAGGCTGATACAGTGTATTCAGTAAGCTTTATGATAATTTTTTAATTATTAGAGGTTAAATTTAAAATTGTGTTATGACATTTTTTAGGCGAAAATACATGGTAAAAATATTTATCACATTAATTTTGTTGATATTTATTCATATATTGTACAGTGATTTTTTTTTAAAGCTCACTAAAGCCTATCAGATGAGCCTTTGCCCTGGTTCAATTTTTTTTGTCTCCATCTGTGATGTGCAAGCTTTTTTTTTTTCTAAAAGTATTTGGCCATATTTGATCATAATTGGTAGAATTTATGTCCAGGGTAATATTTGTTGGGGCCCATAAAGGGTGAAATAGTAAAAAATTTAGTTGACAGACCATAGCTATTTATAATTATGCAATTTTTTATGTAGTTTTTGATTTGCACAACTTTTGGATATCAAGCTCAAATGTGGAAACTTCAAAGGATCGCTACAAATGATTAAAACTCTTTTCTTATTAGGATACAAATAGCTAGACTACCTTTTTCTAATAGCATGAAAAAGATATTGCTTAGATGTATTAGAGCTAGCCCCTTTAGGTCAGGGGCCTTGGTGGATGAGTGGTCTTAAGCACATGCTCACAGCTTCAGTAACCACCTAGGTTCCAATCCCATTTGGTCAGATCCTAGTGTGAGAAGGTTTATCAGTTTTGCTTGCCAAATGTTAATGGTTTTCTTTGGCTCCATATCATACAAATTACAATAATTTTATGATTAAAAAACAAAATGCACTAATCCTTGTATTTGTTTAAAATATATCCCCATAAATTATACCAAGGACTTTTTAAAAATGAAATTGCAATTATGTTATTCCTAAGAATAGAGTTAATTTTTTAAAAACTTTTATCTCGCTAATCATAAACTTTGCTTTGTTTTTCAGTTGCGTATTCGGGCTTATGACAACGGTATACCGGCAAAGAGCAACACTTCCGTCGTCACATTGACAGTTAATCGTAATTTGAATAGGTCCAAGGTTTACACAAACAAGTTGGGGTGCTAATGTTCCAGACAATCAACCTCTTGGAGAGACAATCATTACTGTAACTGCCACTGATGCAGACACAGGTTGTAAGTTATTTCTTAGATCAATAGAGTTTACCTGTAACTAAGGTTTTTTGCATTTACAAAAGACAAAAATAATTTCAACTACAAGCATAAGATAAAATGACACAGTTTACAAAATCACCCCAATCAATTACAGGTGATGAAAACATGATCAGCAACAAAAGAGCTATGGGTACATTTATCAATAAGTATTTAGTTTTGAGTTTAGTATTCAGAAGAGTTCTGATAAGGGAAAATATATTACACAACAAGTTGGAAATGCCACACACACACACCACACACACACACACACACACACACCACAACACGGACCCATCATTAAGTAACTATTTAGTTGTATCCTGCTAAAAAAAGAATTCTGATTAGCAGAAATAATTGCTAAGCAACTTGGAATTGCATGTTACAGAGTGATTGAACCTACTGTCAAGTAACTGGTTGAATGAATTTTCTTCATAAAAGAGTACTTACAAAGGGAAACGATTACCAAACAACTTTAAATTGTGATTTTTGATGTTGGCCAAAATGGTTTTTTATTTATTTTGAAATTAAAAAGCTGAATTATATTTGTTTATTTAAATTAATTAATTAATATTTTTTTGTAGAATCCTTATAATGTTGTACGATATCAGTTGAAAGGAGATGCTAATTCGCCTGCACTGACTTATTTCTTTATCAGTCCTGAGACTGGTGCTATATCACTGCGCAGAGCACTCTCACTGGACCAATCGCAGACATCCATTTTATCAGGTTTGGTTTTGAACACAATATCCATATTTGTTACAGTCAGTTTTACCATTGTTTTTAAATTTATGGATTTCCTCAACATAGGTCACTGTATTGATAAATAAAACAAATTATTGAAAATTAGTCAGTAAATGGTTTTTATTCACAATAATATTTTGGTACTTAGATCATATATTTTGAGGGGTTTGTGTTTTAAATATGACAAATAATAAATAATTTGTTAAGCCTAAAAATATCTTTCTATAAGCCCTGTGGTGTTTATTGACATTTTATCATTAACATGTAAATTCTTAAAGAGATAAAAATTGAAAAAATGCAATTATGTCCATTGAAAATGCCTGAATTGTTTAAATAAATGAATGAACAAAAATTTTCATACCGTGCAATAAAGGTGCAAAAGGGGCAACAGAGGAAAGGATTTCTTACTGTAGAACCTTTTAATAATGCCATCAATTCTTCTCAGCTTAGTTTAGTACTAAACATGATTTTTGCCAGTCGAAAGAAAAAATGGTGTGCTAGGGTCAATAGGGCTTTAAATAGAACTCTAGACATTAAGGTATAAATATGGACCAATTAAATTTGGAATTTGAATGGAATACCGGCATGGTAATTATAATTAGATCCATAATATATATATATATATATATACATTTTTTAAAATTTATTTTTGAATTTTTTTTTTTAATGAAAGTTGACAGTAGGTGCTTTTGATTTGGGAACTCCAAGCTTGTCAGCTCAACAAGATGCCGTTGTAACAATATCAGTTGTTCGTAATTTGCAAACTCCACGGTTTTTGCCTACCAATAATTATGCTCAGATAATACAAGAATCGAGAAGTGTTGGCTCAACCATTTTGACAGTTTCAACAGCAGATGGCGATACCACAGTAAGTCTTATAAACTCATACGGCTGATTATTATATAGAAATGTATGTTTCACATAGAAATAAAACCATAAATTTTGAGGTGTTAGCATGTAACATATTTCAATATTTGCACACAATCAATTTTTACGAACCTAGGTCGCCAGAATTTATTTTTCATATTTCACACTTTTCTCAAGTGACACACTTAACTGAATCAACATTTTTCCAAAAATAATATTGCACTAGTTCTTATTCTTATATCATTATATAAGAACTAGTGCAATATTTGTGTGTTTTGAGACAAAAATGGTATTTTTAGATGAAATACAATTTGGAAGCAGATGAAATATATTTTGCTATATGATAAAAGAGTTATAGAACTGATATTGTGAAATGTTGTCCATCGTTGACATGACATTTGCACTTGCAAGCTTGTGCAAATGTTGAGTCAACTTGGGACAATGAGGGCAAAACAAATTTGAATCAGATTTCTGACCAACCCGTTAGAGGATTCTGTTTTTTTACAGCTAATAGGAATGAAGTTTTAGAAAATGAATCGCACAGATCGTGATTAGAAATTATCAATTTAAAAGATTTAAAATTTATCTTTAGAAAATCAAAAAAATTCAGAAAATTGGAAAACTTAATGCAGTTTTAATATTTAATGGTAAAAAATTCTTGTTTTGCAGTTTAACAAATTTTTGTTGGGAGAAAAATTTCATGGAATTGAGATTTCACTGAAATTAATACCACTGGAGGGCTTGTTGATTAAAAAATTTTCATTGTCATTTTTTGTTCCTCTCTTACTCAAGAAATTTGATCCCCCATGAACATTCTTGGTTTAGATTAATAAAAGTACACACTAGTACCATGAGGATCAGAAATGCTTGCCCAAACTGTCACACCACAAAAATTGTTTGTAACTTATAAATTATAAGTTATTTATTATTAATTAATTAATTAATTAATTAACTAACAAAACATTGTATTAATTCAATTAGTTATTTTATTTCCATCATGTACAATACATTTTAATACGGAATAGATGATTGTAAATTTTAAAAATTTTTTATTGCAGGCACCTTTCAACACCGTAACAACCAAACTGATTGGAGATGATACTGGTCCACAGTACTTCAATTATGATACAGTAACTGGTGCTGTGTCAGTAAGACAAGACCTAAGATTGGATACCAATACATTTTATAGGGTAAGTTTTTAAAAATAATGTTACTTGAAACATGTATATTTTTTTTTAATTTCTTTTTTTGTACATTTATCATACTGTAGAATCATTAATATTCATTGGGTCAAATTTTCATGGTTATGCCTTTATTAAAAATTCTGTTGGTAGAAATTTTCATAGAATTGAGTTTTGTGAAAAAAAAAAACCATCCAGGGCATCATTTCATCAGTTCATAAAAGTAGGTCAGCATAAAAACTTTTTAATTTCGGGTTTGTAATTATAAGAATTGAATTTCACTTTTTACGTTGTTAATCGGGGTGTAACAACGTGAAAATTATTACAAATTGTGTAAAACTGCGAAGCGTAGCGTAGCGAAGCTGTTTTGCGCATAATTTGTAATAATTTTCACGTTGTTTAACCCCGATAACAATATAAAAAGTGAAATTCAATTCTTAATTAAAACTCATGGAAAAGTCATTGCTTTCATACAAAATTTTATGAATCAAAATCATTGCATATTGAAAAATATAACCATTCTTATTAATTTCATATTTCAGCTTAGAATTGAGGCAAAAGATGGAGGAACTCCAGCCCTTAGTGCCACAGCCCTTGTTGAAATTACTGTACAGCGTAACTTGTTTACGCCTTCATTTACAAACTTGACATATGAGACAACTATTCTAGAAACACAGGCCATTGGAACCACTGTTATTAGATTGTTAGCCACTGATCAAGACTCCAACAGACCACACAATGTCACATCTTTTGCAATGGTTGACAACAACAACTTTGCAAGAAATTTCTTTCTTGTTGAATCCAGCACTGGTGCTATCACAATCAGGCAGTCTTTGTTGAATGACCAGTCATTGACATCAAGATTCCAGGTAAAGTTAATGAAGCAAATTATGCAAAAGTGTGCACAGCGTCCATTCAGGTTAATTCTCAATGACCAGAATGCTTATAATTAAATTTTAAAGACAACTTAATCAAATGAGAGAATAACTTTATGCAATTCTTGCTTTTAATAACTTCATGACAATCATTAAAATTAGTTCTTCTAGATCATGTCACTTTGTCACATGAGCCGCTAATTTACGTTTTAGTCATTGAGAAATGACCTAAATGTATTTTTGCTTTTCAACCAATGAAATTGTTAGAAATTTGTCAAATTTAATTATAAACAGCACATATTGAATATGAAACATACCTCTTTAAACACCCGTGTACAAATTGCAATTGGGCAGATTTTTAGTATCTTAAAGCTATGTTTCCACCAATTTAAAATTACTAGTAGCCAAATTTAAAAAATTTGTGAAAATATAGTCTTTTTTAAAGTGTTTTCTCACATATTTGCTAAAATATGTTACTTTTTGAAAGAATTTCTCAGAAATTAGTAGCCAATGGCGATTTTGGCTTCCAAGAATGGAAACAGGGAAAGTTTTTTAGTTTGTTTGAAGAAGGTTAGTGGTTTTCTCTAGATACTACAGTTTCCGCTTTCAGAACTTACCCTCTGGATATAAATGAAGGAATTTTGATTTACAACACTATTATTCCATTTCATTCCACTTTTGGGTGCCACCATAAACATATCACGAAAATAAACATTCTGTTTTTTTAAAAATGTTTTCTTATTCCTTTTTGCTCTGATCGCCTCAGTGCCCATCTCGAGCTGAAGGTAATGGCTTCAATCCCCTTAGAGATGCCTTGAGTGTGTGATAGTTCAAAGAAAGACTAATAAACACGCACTTGCATCTCACACATACACCAACTTGTTTTCATATCGATCCTTAGATTAAACTTTCTCTTATTGGAAATAGCTTAAAATTGCTGATGTGATGTTAAACACTTTAACAACCAGTAGCCTTATTTCTCTTGTTTTATGTCTCAGTTTAAGTGAAATATTCTTGACTGGGATGTAAAACACCATTGATTCAGTAAATCAATACTCTGGTTTTTCCCCAGATATATGATATGATATGAGTAAAATTATCTTAAATTTCTTTCAAGCAACTTATCAAAACTTTTTAACATTAAAATAGATTCCATGTTCTTCTTGATGCTGCATAAAGCTTCGTCACATAATAAACTGATTTCATGATACAACGTAAAACAACTTACGAAACAAAACCAACACTATAGTTACAGTTTTATAATATTTTGTATTCTTTTAAGGAAAAGACTGGATGTCTTCCACTACAAAAAAAAAAATGATTTGATAGATGGGAGTGTTGATTGATGGCAGCTAGTTTTTCATTATATTCTATTTCTTTTTTATGTTTACATGTCATGATCATATCAATATTTTTCAGTTTTCTGCTCAAGTATCTGATCTTGGCGTTCCTTCATTAACAAATACTCAGCAGCTAGCAAGTGTGGTAATTAATGTCATCAGGAACCAGAATCCGCCATTTTTCTTCAACACTCCATATGAAACAACTATAAATAGAACAACTTTCCAGAACACCCAGGTGTTTCAAGTATCTGCTAGGGACAATGATTTACAGGTAAGGTGTCATTTGGTACTCACTTTTCAGATTTAGTCCGGTTTAAAAATAGATAGGTTATGCTGATCACTTATGGTATATTATTGAAATCTTTTATTTGCCAATGTTTAGCAGTAATTTTACTGTCAACAATTGAGCTCTATAACCAGTACATTAGAAGAGAAAATAAACTTATTTTTCATAATAAAACAACTGATATTTCTGCAAATAAAAAATATCGACACAGATTTTCCAATTGTGGTATTTTTCATTAACCCCAATTAAATTTGAAATTTTACCATTCTGACTTGTGTACCACAAATGTTACAATTTTTTTGCAAAACATAACAGTGATTGATGTCCATATTACTTAACCAGTTTGTCAAGTAATGAGTCTCTCAATGGGAAATTTTAATCAGGAAAAATCCTCCAAAAAACTTTTCAGAAAATTTTAAAACAAAAAGGAAAGCATCAACAGTGATGAGATTTACATATTGTATAACACATGTGCAGATCACCAAAAACATAAACACACACACACACACACACACACACACACACACACACACACACACACACAATGTATGTTTAAATGTTTTTTAAAGTTTGACATGTTTGTTTTTCAGGCACCGTACAATACAATCAGTTATGCCATTATTGGTGATGACACAGCCAATATATTTTTCAACATTGATAATAATGGATTAATCAGACTAAGTCAAAGTGTGGCAGGAGAGTCTACTCCACTTTACACAGTATGTAAAGATTTTATAAGTTAATCCTGAGTCATTGCCAAAAATGAGCAAGGAGGGGTGATAGTGGGATTGGGGTGAGGTGGGGTTGGGAATATAGATGAGTTGCATATGTGTGCTATTGTATATTTCCCCCTGTCAAAAAGTTTAGATGAAAGCGACAATTATAATAATGATGATGATGATGATGACAGTGATGATGTATATCAATTTTCGATGATGATGATGATGATTTTTTCCATGATATGAACTCATGATGATGATTTTGTTTGTTTGTAATGCATTATATAACATAATATAATAATAACATTTTTATAATAAGAGACAATCATTTGTTCTCGTCACCCAAAATTCTTATTTCTCAACTTAAAAAGAAAAAAAAAAACAACTAACATTTATGGAATTGAGTCATTTTTATAATTCTTGTGATAAATAATTTTGTTTAAAATTGAACATAGAATTGAATTGGTGGGGATACAAAAAGAAATTCTTATCTATTGTTAATTTTAAAAGAGTATAAATAAATTGCCGAGTGATTTTTTGTTTATTATAATTTACAATGTATATTTTTCCTGTTGATGTTTCCATGTCTCTGTGCTATATAGGTCAGAGTATTGGCTACTGATGGGGGTTCTCCCAGCCGATCAGCAACTGCAACTGTTAAAATCAACATCCGAAGAAATTTGTTTGCTCCAGCATGGGTCAATCAAAATTTGGAAACCACAATTCCCGAGACAACTTCTCCTGGATCTCAGGTCCTAACTGTACAAGCACGAGACAACGACATATCTGTAAGTTATTACCTGTAATTCAGTTTTAAGCACAACACATTATTTTTTTGCAGTCCATCATTATTTTGTTTTTAATTTGGTCTATTTTTAGTAAATACATTGTGATCAACACTAGATCACTAAATTCTTGCTTGTTGTGTTGAGACATATAACAGCTTTATATAAACATATAAAAAGTTCATTTTTATGACAACTGGGTTTTCTCTTCTTTTTATTTTATACTATGGAAGAAAATTATACTTAAATATGATGAATTCAATATAATATGACACATATATACTTCAAACTGTTAAAATTGCTGGATTGTTCTATAAAATTAGAAAATTTGTCAGTGTACTTGTCAAAATTTCAGTGGTTTTTCTCTAACACTTCAGTTTCTTCTTGTTTCTCTGAGCCGTCTGCCTCTACATGAGTAAAAGAAGCTTAACTAAGCCTAAAAGTTTATTAATTTCTCTATTCTCAAACCAAGTAGTTTTTTAATTTCTCTACTCTCAAACAAAGTAGTTTATTAATTTCTCTACTCTCAAACCAAGTAGTTTATTAATTCCTCTACTCTCAAACCAAGGTCTAATATATTTGGTTCAGAATGAGGCTTGATTCTACTTTTCTGTACTACCATCAATGATTAAACAATTTATTGTGATTATAAATTTCCTTGACTAATTGTTAAAAAAAAATTTCTGTGTTCTATCTAGATTTAAATGATTTTTTTTTTCACAGGCTCCTGAAAATCAGTTCAGATATTCTTGGAATTCAGTGAACAACTTTAATAATCAATTCTTTTTGGATTCATCTTCTGGTCAGATATCTGTCCGTTTAAGTTTGATTAATTCTGGTGTTGACAGATATGAGGTAAGTTCTCATATAGATATACCACTATGATAGCTCAGGTAGAGTGCATGCTTTCCATGTGGGGGAACAGGGTTAGAATCCAGTTGGGTCTGACAAAGATTTGAAAATTGGTAGTGACTGTTCTTTTGCTAAGCTCTCAGCATTTAGAAATGAAAGTAATGTGGTACTTCAGAGGAAACATTGAAAACTGATGCCCTGTGTTAAGACAACCCTCCCTGCACATTCCCCTAAGTGCACTGCAAAGTTCAAAATTTGTGCAACTTCACCTATGGCTGGTGACCTCTTGATACAAGTGAAATATTCTTTACCACATGTAAAACCCCATCAAATCAATCAATTAAATCATATAGAAACATTAGTTTGTAGAAGGCTGCTGTGACCTAATGGTGTAAGGGCTAAGATGTTAAAAGCATGTAATCTCATGTGTTTGGATTTGACCAAGACATACTGTAAATAAGACAGGACATTTTCTTTGCAGTTTTCGATACTTAATGATTCAATACTAGTATAATGGACCAAGTGACTGGCATTATTATTCAAAGATATTTCATAGCAGTGCACTCTAGAAGGCATTGTTGGGTGTTCAAGTGGCACAGTAGGCTTGTTTGAATCCCACTTTGGCAAATCCTAATATGTAGAAGTGTGGCTGTTCACTTGCAATGGGTTGTTGGCCTTCTCTTGGTACTCAGTTGCCTTCACTATCCCAGACCTGTTCAGTTAATATAAGGAAAATAATCTTGATTATGGTGTAAAACAAAGCTACCAGTGAGAAAGGGTTTTTCTTTTATGTTTGGCTCTAATGGTTGGTGGGGCCTTAGTGGTCATGTGCTCTAAAGTGCAAGCTTATGGATCATAATTGTGCCTCTCACTCTCTCAGTTGGAATACCACTTATGCATATCCTAGTCTGAGAAGACTTGTCATTTGACTTGCAAAAGGCTGGTGGTTTTTTAGGCACTCTGGTTTCCTCCACCATCCAAGACTGCTCCATATAAGTGAAAGAATGTTGACTGGTGACTGTAAAACACCATCGCTCCAATCGACTCTACTCCATTTTACTGGTTGGCTCAATACCAGCGAAAGAACTGGAAAGTAAAGAAATGATTGTGAAACTCTCAACTGTTAGCTATGTAGATAAAATAGTTCTGATTAAAATAAGTTGTATATATGAGCTAACCTCTATGTTGATAACTTTGGATGTTTATAGTACTTTGTAATTATCCATTTGTTATTTTTTTCCATTAGTACAGAGTTACTGCCACAGATCTTGGTTCACCAGCTTTGACCAGTGTCCCAGTAACAGTTGTGATTAATATTCGACGTAACCGTTTCCCGCCAGTTTTCCAAAATGAGCCTTACAGTAGAGCACTTGGTGCCAATGTTCAGATTGGTACAAGTGTTGTGACCGTCACTGCAACAGATGCAGATACATTCGTAAGTTATAATTTTATTTTATTTACATGGTATCACCTTTATATGTTTTTAAATAAATGTGTAGGGACTCTGATTTTTTTCCAAGTAATTTTTTATGATCTAAGTTACATCAAACAAACTGTTATTGATGGTACTAAATTGAAATTTAGTATCTGATATTTTACCCCCCCCCCAAAAAAAAAAAAGAAAGAAAAAAGAAAAAAAAAACAAAAGATAAAAAGAAATGAAATGAAATGTAAAAATAAAAAATAAAAAAATTGTTACAACTTTTATCTTCAACCATTCATACTTTAAGAAGTAAATGATTAATATTTAATAGTCTATGAAAAAAAAGGGCACTGTAACTACTAACTTTCATGACTGTATTATCCTTGCAAAATGCATGTTAGTTAAAAGCACGCAATAAAAAAAAAGTTTTCAGTTTTAAATAAAAAATGCTGATTATTTTCATTACTTTGTCATACATTTATTTCTTGTCCACAGTTTGGTACAGATTTTTTAGATTGACAATAGATAAGAAAAAGTGCTGTAAATTTCTTAACGATTTAAGAGGATAACAGAAAAAAAATCAAAAATTCAATTTTTATGATCATTTTTATGATCATGCACTAAAATATTTGAAAATTTGAAGAGAAAAAATTTAATTAAAAAAAATAATAATAAAAAACATGCCATTTTTATCAACAATAACAACAAAAAGTAGACTTCATATAATTGCAATAATCACACTAAACTTTCTTCTTGAGACATATCTGTTTTAATCAGTGTAATTCTGTATTAATTATAACAATTTTGAACAGAAAGGAGAAAGGGGGTATGTAGTAGTTCCACATACGATATAAAATAAATGATTTATAGTATAAGTATATATATACTATATAGTAGTTCCACATATGATATAAAATAAATGATTTATAATATAAGTATATACTAGTATATACTATATAGTAGTTCCACATACGATATGAAATAAATGATTTATAGTATAAGTATATATATATACTATATATACTTATATGTGTGTGTGTGTGTATATATATATATATATATATATATATATATATATATATATATATATATATATATATATATATATATATATATGTATATATATATATATATTTATATATATATATATATATATATATATATATATATATATATATATATATATCAGGGCTCCGGAAAACTTTGACTGGGGTGTCGAACATTTTTTCAAAGCAACCGTACCACCGATGCTGTGTGAAGCGAAAAAAAAAAAAAAAAAAAAAAAAAAAAAAAAAACCTACCACTGATGTTGTTATTGACAATGTTTTTGATGTTTTTTTAAAAAGATTTTAATTTTTAATATCAAATAGATTTTAAAAAGGATTTAACTACTACAAAGAGGTTATTTAGGTACATGTGGTCGGGCTCATGTGTACACGACACAAGGTTTGATGGCCATCTTTGTTTATTGGCAATCGTGCATTTTCGTTTTTTCTAAAGTTACACAAACTTTACTGAACCTCATTTCGAGACCTCTTTGATTGTATTTAGACTTTTTAAAATTATTTATTTATAATTAAACAGTTTGCAAAGACCATAAGATGCGCGTTGTACATAGTCTTATTTGACATCCCGCGTGGAACCTCTTTGATAATAGTCCGACGACCATGACCCCTGGTAATCAGCTGTTTATGGCTTTTGTCTGTCAAGCGATGTGATTATACTTAATAAACAACTAATCAACAAAATTAATGAGGGTTCGGACGATGAAACAAAAGGAACGGATTGAGGCCATGGATTCTAACTGATTAATAAACAAAAGCCTAATTATTATATCTGTAGTATTTATTGAAAACAGTTGACAGGTGATAGCAAACAATACTCGAGTAAAATAATGACCGGCAAACATATTTATTTATATGTCCGATTAACTGAATTCTATTATTAACTAAAAATGTCCGACAAGTGATTTTTCACATCGGACAAAAAAATTTTTTGTCTGACATGTCCGGCAAATATGACCGTTTCCGGACCCCTGATATATATATATATATATATATATATATAAGTATACTTGTATGTGGTAGTTCCAAATACAATATAAAAAAAAAATTTAATAAAAATTTTCTTTTTTTTAGTCACCATTTAATGTGGTATCCTACAGTATCATTGGAGATGATAATGCACAAAATCTGTTTTCTGTTGCTGGAAATGGTGTTATAACTTTGACTTCAAGCATAAATACAGACTCTAACAATGTTTACAGGGTAAGTACTCAAAGTGTATTGAATATTAATATGAAAAGTCCTGAATGGCTTGTATATCACAGAAACGAAAATGATGTGAAAGATAACATAAAGCTCAATCGTTTTGGCAGTAATTTCATTTTGTCAATTGATTTTTCTTAATAAAACAGGTAATCCCTTTCTTCAAAAATCTTAAAAAAAGATTTTTTTACTTGACTCTAATATTTTTTTAGGTAATTTAGGTGATAAATTGAAAAGTGTGTTGTTGCATGATGTAAACCCAACATTATAAAAATTGTGTATTGATATCATTTTGTGTCTTGTAGCTTCGTGTTGTTGCGTCTGATGGTGGAAATCCAAGTTTAACTGATACAACTATTGTATATGTAAATGTTACCAGAAACTTGTTGCCACCACAATTCCAACCTACACAATACAGTGTAGCCATTTCTGAGACCAGGGCTTTAGCCACGGCAATAACAGCAGTAACAGCAGTTGATAATGATCTTACGGTAAAGAAATTACATAATTTTTGTTCTTCAATTAAAAAACTCTCTGCAATTCAAACTTCATAATTTGAATACTGGGAATAATTTGAACCTTATTTTGGGTGATATGTATCGTTTTGAATGCTATTTAGTTTTTGGTTTCACATTAATGTGGTGTAAATTATTTGTATTCTGTGTGATGTAGACAGTAGTGCCTTACTTCTTCCATATCAGAAGACCATATTAACTGAAAGCAAGCATTTTTTCATTTATTCTTTTACTCAGCTGTTAAAAGAATGTTGTGACCTTCATTTGGTTCCCTCCTATGTGAAAATACTGAAAAAGCTTGCAGACGCATGTGTCTGCTTTGTATAAGGGGTGACTATTTGATGCTAGCTCACTGAGAGACAGCATTTGTAGAGGTTGCCTTCTCTATGTTCCTTACTTGAGATACTGTACAAGTCAAAAGCAGTGTGAAATAAAGTGATTTTGTCAAAATTCACAATATGTTTACTAAATGGGATTTGAACCACTGACCCTTCGATATTGATACCAATTGCACCATGTTTCCTCTTTCTATAAAAATTGATTTATATTCCTGTTCTTTATGTAACACTACTACCCGCTTTGTGCAAAACAACAACTATAACACTTATTGGATATTCTACAATGCACTGAGGCCAAAATTTATTAACGAATACCACTGAATTTTACTTTTACATTATACCATAAAAATATTTTACGAAAATAGAATAAATAACCATATATAAAAAAGGAGATGTGTTCTACCCAGTGCGTTGCCAAACTGACCAAAAAATCGATGCAATTATCTTATAAACACTGTGAAAATACAATCACGCCATCAAGCAGTAAGCGGATAAAGAAATTTATTCTATACCTATTCCGTTGTCAAACATATAGAAGAACATTTCTTTTTTTCTGCTAGAATGAAATTTTTTATAATTAAATAAAAATGCCAGCTTTAATTGCCTACAGAAATAGAGTTGATGTATATTTCTGTGTCCTAACTTGGCATATTTTCTAAGATCCAAGTTTGATAATATGCCAGCTCTCCCTTTTCTCTTTTCTCGTATTTGAAATAATATGTTTCTGAAGTCAGAAGTTTATCATGATTATAGAAAAATAAGATATGTTGCTTATAATCAATTAAAATTATTTTAAAAAAGTTGTTAACTGAAAAATATAGATTTGAGTATACTGTTTGACTATTTACTCTTTTATTTATTTATTATCATTATTATTTTGTTTTCTTTAGGCACCAAATAATGTTGTCAGGTATACATTAGCAGGAAATGCTAAAGCTTTAGAATTTTTCACGGTTGGGTCAAGCAGTGGTCAGGTTTCACTGATCAAACCAATATATGATGATCCAGATAATACCAGTGTATATCAGGTAAAGTTTATGGTTTTCTTTCTTTTTACACTTAATCATAGTAGTTATTTTGACATATCGGGCATCGGTGGCCAAGTGGTCTAAAGAACATGCTTACAGATCACAGCCCCTCTCACCACCTGGGTTCGAATCTCATTTGAGACAGAACCTATTGAGAGAGTTTGTCAGTTCACTTGCCAAAGGCGGTTTTCTCCAATCACTCAGGTTTCCTCCACCATCCCAGAACTGTCTCGAATTAAGTGAAAGAATCTTGACATGGGCGTAAAACACCATTACTCCACTCTACTGCTTTTGTTATGGTTTTAGCCAAAGAGACTATGCTGGCCAAGTGGTTTAAACTGTGCACTTGCCTCTCAGTGCTTAGGTGCAATCCCATTTTGGCCAGATCCTTGTGTAAGAGAGTTTGTAATTTCACTTGCAAAAGGTCAGTAGTATTCTCTTGGCTATACAGTTTCTTGTACCATCCAAGGATGATCGTCTTGATATTAGTGAAAAATCTTGAACTGGCGGTAAAACTTTGTTACTCCCCATCACTTGATATTTACAATAAATAGGCAACAATTTAAAAGGTGGTATAGGGTTTGAAACTGAGGAAGGTGTGCAGGTCCAAGATCATGTAACTTTTCAGTTGTGTCTGTATTGTTGCATTATTATATAAATTTTAACATACATGTTCAAAACATTTAAATTTTAATATGCAGACTTGTTAGAATTTTAGTTTTCACTGATATCATGTTATTTGTAGGGCTATGGCAAAATTTTGCTCAAAATGTACCTTATAAGAAAAAACTGTTAAGAGTTTAAACATATGCTTACAACTAGTAAAGAGCTTTGTAAATGGTGTTAATGTTATTTTTTTTAAATGTTATTCTAGTTGACAGTAACTGCAATGGATATGGGATTCCCTGCATTGAGTGCCATTAACACAGCTACAGTTTCCGTGTCCATCTTCAGAAATAGATTTGCACCAGAGTTTTTAAGTCAGCCATATTTTGCTGTTGTTACCAGAGAAACAAATACTGGAACACAAATCTATACAGTCACAGTAACTGACCGTGATACACAGGTAAATATAACAAGCAGATTGTGCAGTTCTTGCCCTAGAATGACCTATTGGCATGAAGAGGATGTAGGAATGGGTACTGACCATCTGTATGTCCATCGGAAATGTTAAAATTTATGGGAAGTTTTTCTTTATTTGAATACTATTGTATCTAGCCACAAATAGCTGCAAAATTGCTGATGTGGTTTCAAACATCAACTTCAAAGGAAAAGAAAGCTTATTTTTAAGAGTTATTCCCCTTTTTAGATTAAGAATTTTTCAAAATTTAGAAATGTTCATTTTAACCTCTTCTACAGTATTGTACTGATAGTTTTCTTTTTTCTTTCATCATTAGTAAAATATTTCATGTTTTTTTGTGTTGTTACATATTTTAGAAGGGGAGCAAAGGTTTGATTATTTTTGAGACCAAAAGTTTCTGGATCATTTTATTTTATTGTATATTTCACGAAATTGTTTTATTAGGATGTTTTAATGATTATTTGTCAAATAAGCCCTTGGAAACAAAATAGAAAAATAGAGTTTTTTTTTGTTTTTGTTTATGATATGTTCTTTTCTGTTCTGTTTCATTCTGATCTGTTCTGTTCTTTTCTGTTCTATTTTATTCTGTTCTGTTCTATTCTAATTTCTGTTCTGTTCTATCCTGCTCTGTTCAGTTCTGTTTTATTCTATTCTGTTTTGTTATATTCTATTCTGTTCTATTCCATTTTAATTCATTCTATTTTATTTGTATTGTATTCTATTCTATTAAATTTTATTTTATTTTACAGACTCCTTACAATCAGGTTACTTTGTCTGTTATTGGTGATGACAATGCTGTTGCCCTATTCTCTTTAGAACAACAGGGCAATACTGGTATCATTCGAGTTACTTCTAGAAATGATCTGGCTGCTGATGCTGCTTCGTTTTATAGGGTGTGTATTACTTACATACAGTTACTGGAAAGCATCTATTTTGAGATGTTTATGTATTTATTTTATATAAAAATAAAAAGTATGGTCCATACATATGTGAAACACTTTAATAATAGTTAGTGTAACAACTTTGTTAAGAAATCCACAAAATTTGATACAAAAATAAGTATGGTAAAATTGGGAACAAATTTGTGTTTGATACTCTGTGCACTGGTATTTACCGAGTTATTGCCCTTTGTTTTGTCATTTGCTCTATGAATTTAATGCAAAAACTTATATTATTGTAATATATTGGACAAGTCCTTTTTTCATATTGTCTAAGTTATTGCCCTTTGTTTTACCCTTTTTGTATATGAACTCTAACAACTTTATTTCTAATTGGAATTTTATGGAACCCAATACTAGGAATGGAATGGTACCATCTCAAAATTAATTCAGTTACAGGTGTACCTTTAGCTGATCTTAACACCTTAAATTTTAATAAAATACCTAAAATAATTTATAAATACCAGTAATTTTTGGTGAAGATAATCTTGCGTAAATACCATTTTCAGTTTGATAAGAAACTCTTGTTTGTGTGTTTGTTTGTTTAGATGTATACATATAAGAAAGAGTAAATATTTACGATATTAAAAATTTCTTTTTATTTACAGTTAAGACTCCTTGCTCGTGATGGAGGGTATCCATCTCTGACCGCCACAGCTATACTGAACATAACAGTGCAAAGAAACCTGTTTCCCCCAGTTTTCTCACACAGTGATATCACTGTGACTATCCCAGAAACAGCCTCTATTGGAAGTTTTATCGCCGATACAAATGCTACTGATGCTGACACAGAGGTAAGCTTTATTATTTACAGAATATCTCTTCTCAGGATAGACTTGAAATCTGAAGTTCTGTTTTATCCTGTTTCCATTAGATGATTGATTGATTAATTGATTGATTTCATGGGGTTTTGTGTCCCAGTCAAGAATATTTTACTTATATTGAGACATTACTAGCTATAGGTGAAGTGGCATAAATTTTGACCTTGGAAGTGCACTTAGGGCAATGTGCAGGGAGGGTTTTTTAACATGCCATGCCTGCCATGACATGGGGCATTGGTTTTTAATGTCTCATCCAAAAAGACCCCATAACTTTCAATAATAAATGCGTTTGCCTATTTTCAAGTTTTGGTCAGACCCAGCCCTGCCACATATGAAGCTAGCACTCTACCAACTGAACTACCATAGTGGTTTTCCATTAGATGAGATTAAATGGTTAAGGTAATGACTTGTGAAAGTCATGGTCATAAGTTTTTTCTTAGATTATAAAATGTTGGTAGGTGTGCAGAGGTTACAACATCAAATTCGTTTCCAGGTGATAACTTTGACAATCTTTCAGTCCTGTTTTATAGAACCTTTTTAATACATGAGGCAAGGTAATAGGTCAAGGTCATGGCATCATTTTCTATGAAAGATTTACATTGCTAAATATTCACTACTTGAATTGACTATCATGCTCCTTTTCTGGTGTTTTCTTGAGAATAGAGTGAGTTTAAAGTCATTAGCTAGTTTTTGACTTGTGTGTTTTTCTACTATTTCAACTGTTTTTGAAGCTGTTTCCATTCAGATTTCATTTTATGTTTTTGGCACAGATTGTCACGTAAATTCAAGATTAAGGTTATGGACTCACTTGTAAATAAACATTTATTTGCTAAATAGAAGTTGAGTTGAGTAATGATGCTTAATGTCCCGGTCAAGAATATTTCACTTATATCAAATTGCCAGCTAAAGGTGCAGAAAATTTGCCTGTGCATTGCGCTGATGGCATTATACAGCAGGGTTCTTTATCTTGCCAAGCCTACCATGACACAGGTTGTTTATTTTAAGTTCCCATCCAAAAGAACCTTGGCTTTTATTTCATAATGGCCAGTGCTTGGCGAAAGAACAGTCACTACCCAGTTTCATGTCTTGGGTCAGACCCAGTCAGGGTTCGAAACTACAACTTCCCACTTACGGAGCAAGCACTCTATCAACTGAGCTACCATAGGACTTTTTTTAAAAGATAATGACTTGAGAATGTGTTGATGTTTTTTGTAATAATACTTCAAAAATTAGGTCAAGGTTGTGACAAAATTTTTTACCTTTGTGCTTATGCTTTTTAAAAAAAATATTTTTGGGGCTATATTAATGAATTGTGAAGTTGGTTTTAAACAATAAAGTAAGTTTTTTTGTGCCACCAATGGCACTTTAAACTGATATATAAAAGTTGGAATGAATTATTTGTCCTTGATCTTAAATATGTGGAAGCAGATGACCTTTTTTCAGTGATACCATTTCTAGTGCACTAAAAACAGAATTACTACGACTAAAATGAACATTTATATTTCAGGCACCAAACAATGTCATCAGATATTCTGCAATTGGAGATGCTGATGCACCAAATTATT
Source organism: Tegillarca granosa (assembly GCA_029721355.1). Classification (NCBI taxonomy): domain Eukaryota; kingdom Metazoa; phylum Mollusca; class Bivalvia; order Arcoida; family Arcidae; genus Tegillarca; species Tegillarca granosa. The sequence goes on along the minus strand of JARBDR010000324.1, from coordinate 13,226 downwards.
TCTATGTCAACCCAATAGATGGAAGAGTGACACTACTTAATTCAGTACTCAACACAGGAAGAAGTGGCTACTCTGTAAGTGTAATGCCCCGGTTATGTATATATCAAAGCAACAATTATGTATGTATCTGTTTTATGCCCTGTTCATGTATTTCATAGTAAAAACTATATAAATATTTTATTGTATTGATGTGTATCTAAACACATATCTTGACTATGTCTATGGTCAAGGTTTATGTATCATGATCTTGACTGCCTCCATGAACTACGGTAGTTTTGTGTGTCTTGACCTTGACAATCTTCATGGTCCAGTTGCATGTATCATGACCTTGACAATCTTCATTGTCTAGGAGTATGTGTCATAACTTAAAGTTTCGGTTTTATCTTTATCAATTCATGCAATATACATTTATGGTTTATACCATATAGGGGATTATTTTTGTGGGGCTAAATTTGCTAAGTTCAAAATTACAGCTTATTTCTTTCATCGATCTAAAACATCTTGCTCATGGTTGACTGGTACACAGATTTTTTCACAATTTTTTGTGGTGGTTTTAATATTCCATCAAAATATACCAAAATTTGCAATCTGTGAAAATTACTGGTTATGCAGTATCACTTTTAATAAATATGGAATATAATTTTTTACAGCTGAGGGTCCAAGCAGCTGACCAGGCTTTTCAACAAAGGTTTGCTCAAATAACAGTTCAGATCATTATATCAAGAACTACAGAAACATTGGGATTCATTTTGCCTGCCTATACAAATCGAATATCAGAAAACCTAGCTGTCGGACAGCCAGTGACAACAGTTACCGCTCAACCACAGGTAAGTGTCTATTGATAAAACCACTTCTCATGTTGTGAGACAGCTTTAAAAAGGTTTATTCTTTATGCTGAATATTCTTTTTTCATTTTATTTGAATTTAAGAAAAAAAAGGTGTGAAAGTAAAACTATGTCAGACTTTTTTTTTTTTACATATATCGCTTGCAATCAGACTGATCACCATCTGTTAATGCAAAAATCAAGCATGCAAATTTATTGAAATTGCGAGATTTGTGAAATTTAACTGACTTGAAAATTGCACTAATCATTATTCAATGACAAGAAACATGAAAGTACCTGGCATTCAAATGTATTAAAATGATGAGACTTTTGAAAATAACTGACACAAAAATTTTCTGTTTTGAGTAGATTTCACAGGATGCTCCTAGTTCAAAGTCATTTGCAAAATATACTATTCAATATATATATATATATATATATATATATATATATATATATATATATATATTATAAGACTCTTTCATATGTGTGGATGAAAAATAGGGCTATTCTGACTGAGGGATCACTAAATACAGTAAAACCAGAGGCTTGCCGAACATATTTATAAAGAGCATATTTATAAAGACCATGTCCAAAAATGGCTAATCACATTGTGAAATCACAAGATTTGTGAAAGTTTACTGACTTGAAAATTGCACTGACCATTATTCAGTGACAAGAATCATGAAAGTACCTCTAAAAATAAGAGACTTGTGAAAATATCTGACACAAAAATTTTGTTTAGAGTAGATTTTACTCTGAATCCATCTAGCTGACAGTCATTTGTAAACTATACGAAGCAATAGACCTATATATACATATACTCATTTTCAGATAACATTTATATACAGATAGGCATTTTATGGTATTGCTGTTAATTTGTATAAATTTTAATTTTATTTACAGCCTGACATTGTCTATGATATAATTGGTTTTAGTGATGGGCCTGATTATTTCAACATATCTTCGGTAACTGGTAGTATCTTCGTAAGACAAGATTTACGTCTAGATCTAAATAAGAAGACTCTTTACTATGTAAGTAGCTCATTGTGTGTGTGTGTGTGTGTGTGTGTGTGTGTGTGTGTGCGCGTGCATATGTATGTTGAAGTATATGTGTAAAGATGTTGTATATGTGTTTTGTTCCTATGTTTTAGAAATATAAAAATCACTTCTGAAGGCAGTTTGATTTCATTTATATTTGCAGCTTCAAGTTAGAGCAAGAAAGACATTTAGTAATGGAGAACAAACAGCAACAACTCAAGTGAACATTACTGTTACAAGAAATGAAAATACACCATTTTTCTCCACTCAAGTCTATGAGACAACAGTTCCAGAAACATTGGCTTTAGGTTCCTCAGTTATACAACTACTAGCTACAGATCAAGATGCTTTTGTAAGTTGTTAAAAAGGAGAGGACTTTTCCTCATGATTGTTCAAAAAAGTAGCAAATGCCCATGACTTTTCAAATTTCAACAGAAAATTTTCAGGATGTGTATAGATATAATAGGTATTATAATGGTCTTGTTTGGCCCCTTAATTACAATGAAATATTATTTGCTTAAATATTTTAAAGTTGAGATTATTTCATTCAAATGAAATACATAAATTTAATGTTTGATTACTGATGACACCATTAGTACATCAGAAATATGATGTTGAAATGTGTTAAATTAATTTACAGCTGTTTTGGGATATATTTGGACAATTATCCCTCCAAAAAGTATGAGCCCGATGCATATGCAAAAACGTCTTTTAAATACAGACTTAAGAGATATGGGTTACTTGGTATAGTGCTGAACTGTGTTTGGGAGAGACCTGGGTTTGATCCCAGTTCCTATCCTGCATTTGTTCCTCTGCTTTTACAAGAGAATTTTTTTTTTTTTGGAATTATTGAAACTGTGTTCATTTTTTTTTTTTTTTTTTTTGCATCACCATGGTGATAATTTTTTTCCCTCTTTGCTTTTACAAGGGAAATCTTTGTTTTTTTGAATTATTGAAGCTGTGTTCAATTTTGTTTTTATTTTTTTGCATCACCATGGTGATAAATATTCTTTTTTAATCTATAGGATGTTGTGGTTTATGAAGTTATTCCTAGAGCTGGCGTAACAGACAAATTCTATCTCAGTCCTTCGTCTGGTTTGATTTCATTAAGAACTGTTCTAACTTCTGATACAACTTTTCGCTATAATGTGAGTATAAAAACATATTTAGGTACAATAAATTTATATAGGTAAATAAATGTACATTTTGCTTTCTCCTCTAAAATCACTGTAAGCATATATACTTCTTCTTGAAGAATAGTTTGTAATGTTAAGCATGCCTAATCATTTTTGTCGAGCCTGGCATTGCCATAAGGCGAGACTTAGGTGTTACTTTTCCGGTGTCGTGGCATCAGCGACCTGTCAAAATGTGAAAGTTTATGTTAAAGTTATGTATTTTCTACTTGATCAAAGACCAACCAGGCGAGGCATTTAAATCTGTGGAATTCTTGTTTAGTTATGATGAGATAGTTGCATTTCATAAAAAAAAAAATCAACACAAGAATGATTTTTTGGTAATATTTTACTTTTTTAAAGTTAATTAACTAATTAAAACAAGTTTATTGGCAGCTTGATATGTGATAACATTTTTCAATTTTTCCAAAATTTGGAGAAATGGCTCAATCAGATTAATCAATAGATCCTTTCTTTTTTATGTTTTAATTATTTATTTTTTAAAAAAATTTTAATAGTTCACTGTAAAAGCTCGAGACCAGTCTTCACCAGAAAAGAGTTCATTTGCAACTGTGATAGTTAACGTGCGTAGAAGTTCTTTCCCACCAGTTTTCATAAGAACTCCATACCAAGCCAATGTTGATACAAATACTGCTGTTGGAACTCAATTCTACACAGTAACAGCAACTGATAGTGATTTACTGGTAAGATATTTTTGTTTTACATGCAAATATTGCAGCCACTGATAGTGATTTACTGGTAAGATATTTTTGTTTTACATGCAAGAATTGCAGGAGACTTACAACTATAATTGAAAATTGTCTGAAAATAATTCCATCAATATTTCAGTATTTTGAAAGCTCTGCTAAAAAGAGCTTTGTTTATTTATTCTAAATAATTCAAATTTTAAGAAAACCCATTTGATTGGATCCCATTTATAAATTGGATTTTGATGAAATTTGTTTAGTCTATTGTTAACAAGAGTGGAATAATCAGTACAAACTGAAAAGGCATACTGCAGTTTGATTGGTCAATGGTTTATGGATGATAATTTGTCAATGGTTTATGGATGATAATTGGTTAGTGGTTTATGGATGATGATTGGTTAATGATTTATGGATGATACTTGTGTAATATTGATTTTATTTTTTAGAAACTTGATAATGTATTTTATTATGCAAATAATTTTAAGTTTAATTTGTAACAAAATTTGTGTGCAGTTAATGAGTATACTGGAATTGGTTAATGGTTTTAGGATAAATCCTGTAATAAAAGCAGACGACACATTTATGTAGGATGACACTGTGTTTGTTTTTGAGTTGAATGAAATTTGTGAAATACAATAAAACTTTCAGTTAGCATATGATGTTTTTAGGTAAACTCCTGTAATATTGATCACTACAGACAGACAACACATCCATGTTTGATGACACTGTTTTTATCTTAGTTGCATGAAATTGGTGAAATACAATAAACTTCAATTAGCAATTGATGTTTTTCTGGTTAACTCCTATAAAATTGATTACTATAGGTGGCAGACGACATCCATGTTGGATGATGTATTTTTGATCTCAGTTGAGTAAGATTTGTTAAATGCAAAAAACTATTATTCTTCGGAATATACTCACTTGACTAATTCTAATATCCGAACTACAGATTTGTTTGTCATAACATTTATTTAACAATTTAAAGAGAAAATAAAAATATGGAATAATAAGATGCCTCTTATATCTTTTTATGATTAATTTACTCATTTATATATGTATTATTATATTATGTCTTATTTTCTATTTTAGGGTTCAATTCGGTATGAAGTCAATGGTTATTTTTCGGCACCAGCTTACTTTTCAGTCAACCCATCATCAGGAGAGATAATTGTACTCAATTCTTTATTAAGTGATGTGGCTCTCAATTATGTGGTATGTGTCTATATTACACTCGAAATCCCAACCCAACCCCCTTGATCTGTGATATTGTACTACTGACCATAATAATAACTCAATAATGCTTGTTCTGGACAAAAAATATTACACTTCCATTAGGATTTCTGTCTCCCATAACTGATGGTGAAACATAGATTCTCCAGGCTTTGTATAAATGATGACATCCAAATAGGATTAGCATTTCTGTAAACTGTAAAATCCCCCTCAAAATGAATCCAAAAAAGTTTAGATTTTGACATCTCTGAACACGAATTTATAATTCTTTTTAATGTATCTGCAATGAAAAGCCAATGCCTAGGGTTAAATACCACTCCAACAAAGTCCAATGTAAGAATTTTTTGGCAGTTTGTTTGCTGAGTATTGGTAGAGGCTTGTGGTTTTCTTCAGTAACTCGGGTTTCTTCCACCATTGCAAAACTTATATCTCTTTGATTTAAGACAAAACTTTGGCCCTTTTTTTTATTGGAATAAGTTTCCATTTAATCAAGTGCCATTTTTTCCACTGAATTTAACAAAGTCCAGCACAGGTTGTAATAAAAAGGATGTTAAGTCTGTTGACTTTAAAATTTAAGGTCTGAATTTTTCGTCCTCCACATCTTGTAGCTTCAGGTTCTAGAGCACTGGCTTATGAGTCAGAGAACCTTACTTCTGTAATACCTCTCTGGCAGATCGTAGCTTGAGAAACTGTCAGTTCACTTCTGGAAAAGAGTTCTACAGCACTGGCTTATGAGTCAGAGAACCTAGGTTCTATAATCCCTCTCTGGCAGATCTTAGCTTGAGAAACTGTCACTTCACTTCTGGAAGGTAAGTTTTTTTTTTTTTCTGGTTTCCTCCACAGTCCTAAAACTTGCTTCCCTGAAATAATTAAAGTATTTTGATTGAGATATAAAAATCCATTACCATGTTTCGTAAGCATTCATTTGGACACCCCTTATTGTTAAAGCTAAGCAGAATTTTAACATTCTTTATCTATTTTCAGCTTGGTGTAAAGGCTTATGATACCTCTGTTCCAAGTCAAGTGACTTATGCTAATGTTACAATCAATGTGAACAGAAATCCAAGTGCCCCAGTTTTTACACCTCAAACATACAGCAGGACAGTTCCTGAAGACTATGCACTTGGTATTAGCTTGGTACAGCTTACAGCTTCAGATGCTGATGGGGTAATTAATTTATAGACTTCTCTGTCTGTCTGTCTGTCTCTGTACCTCTGTCCGTCTGCCATTCTCTCCCTATCTCTGTCTTTCCGTCTGTCATTCTCTCTCTCTCTCTCTCTCTCTCTCTCTCTCTCTCTCTCTCTCTCTCTCTCTCTCTCTCTCTCTTGGGGACTTCTAAAGTAACACATGTCCTTGCATTGATTAATAGGTCATGACCATGGTTAAATAACAGTGATGGAAGTGGCATGTTATGGTTTTCATTCACTATTTCTTCTTCAGAGTGGAAGATTTTGTCTGAATTCTACCTGAATTATTTGAACAGTTATTTTGTCTACAATTTCTTTCTTTTTTTATTTATTACTAAAGTTCTAAACATTCAACCTAAACAAATAAACTAAATAATTTCTTGAAACAGAAATAGTTTGTTTAAATGATTATCTTCTAAACGTTGTTTATAATCATTTGTTTTATTCTTTAATGTTTATGATCTTTTACTAAAGAAATTTATTTTCATGAAATAATTTAAATATTTTCAGTATTAGAATGAGCTAGAAAATGTTTTTTAAAGAGTTCAAAACTTGAGGATTTTTAAAATATAAAGCTTGCATATAAAATTTCAGATATCTTGGTTCTGGAAGATTTGTTAGACATGATACCTTAAATTAAGTGATAACCTGGCCCCACTTTCACAATCATTTAGTCAATTGACAGTACACTCAACTCAAAGTCGGGAATATTTCAATGTCAATTTTAAAGACATTACACAGTTAAAATTGAATATCTAATGTTATATCTAAATTGTATTGTGTAGTATTATTAAACAAAAACAAAATATTGTCTAATAAATCTTAAAATATTCAAAATATTGATGAGAGAAAATGGTAATATTTAAGTTGAGTGTACACTCATTGAGTGAATGATGGTGAAACTGGAGCCTGAACCTAATTAACACATTTTCCTTTCTGAACAGACTGTTAATTGCTGATTTTTAAAAAAAAATAATATTTTCAGCATTCTCTACGTTATGCTATTTCGAGTGTGTCGCCTTCAGAGGGAAGCAATTACTTCTTGGTTAATGCAGACACTGGGTTACTGACCCTGGCCAGAACTCTAACTTCAATAACAACCAACCAGTTCCAGATTACAGTATCTGTGACGGATAACGGAATACCTCCTCGTGTTTGTACATTTCCAGCTCAAGTAACCATTCAGGTTCTTAGGAACCAGTTTGATCCATTCTTCTTAAATGAACCATATGTGACAACAATCCCAGAAACCACCAACATCGGGGTAAATGTATTGCAGGTTACAGCCAGAGATCAAGATACTGTAAGTATTTAATAATTTTGGATAATTTTGGTTAGTTTGGAAAATAGTTCTTTTAAATCAGGAATGGGAATGCATATAGGCATGATAGGGCATTATTTTACAATAAAAATACAAAGTAATTGAGCTGAAATTCATTTGATCAGAGACCCAAATCTTTATTGAATTACTTAAAAAAATTGGTAAGAGACCTTTTGCCTTTAGTAAATTAATACTTTGAATTTACTTAATTTTTTTTTTCATTTGTTTTATTTTCCATTATCAAAGCATGAAAAATAAAACTTTCATTAATTTTTATTGTGATATAATTTACTTGCATTTGATTGACTTCAAATGATGATATTTGTTGAAAATTAAGTGACTGAAAAATTTTCCGATGTACTGTACCATATTTCTATAAAATTTTCTTCATGGAATGAAATCTATTTCCCAAACTTTCTTGCACAAACTTTCATGAGAATTTGTACTCTTTATACGTTTTGTTTAATTTCAGGGAACTTCCTTTAATAATATCACATACCAGTTGATAGGTGATGACACCATGCCATCTTACTTTGCTCTTAACACTTTGACCGGACAGATCACTGTTAGGTCTGTGTTAACAGCAGAAACCAGGGACTCCTACCAAGGAAGAATAGTAGCTTTTGACAGTGGATCACCACCAAGAAGTGCAACTGCCACTGCCAAGATCTTTATAACTCGTAATCTCAATAAACCTGTTTTCAACCCTACAAATTATGCAGAAACCATTTTAGAAACATTATCCATTGGTACATCAATATTAAGAGTCACGGCAACAGATGCAGACAGAATAGTAAGTTGAAAGACTCTCATTTTTACAACTGCAACATTGATTATTTCCATTTCCTTGTTTTTCCTCTTTTTGTTTTAAGTATTTTAAGTCTAACAGTCTAATCAAAATAAAATTATAAAGAATAACCTGTGTTTTTAACAAGTTTATTGAGTCATAACATGTAAACGGATGTACACACTTTTCATAATGAGCTATGCCTACGCTAAGCATATACACCATTTTTCATGTTATGACTTGATAAACGTGTTAAAACACAAGTTATTCATTAATTAATAACCTTGGTCTTTTTGCAAATAGAAAATTTTTGGAGGAATTTACATTATCATCATCATCATTATTGGTGGCAATTTCATTAGTCTAGTCATCTGATTCTTAGTACAGTATAGTCATCTGATTCTTAGTATAGTCATCTGATACTTAGTATAGTCATCTGATTCTTAGTATAGTCATCTGATTCTTAGTCATCTGATACTTAGTATAGTCATCTGATTCTTAGTATAGTCATCTGATTCTTAGTCATCTGATACTTAGTATAGTCATCTGATACTTAGTATAGTCATCTGATTCTTAGTATAGTCATTTGATTCTAAGTATAGTCATCTGATACTTAGTATAGTCATCTGATACTTAGTATAGTCATCTGATTCTTAGTATAGTCATCTGATTCTTAGTCATCTGATACTTAGTAAAGTCATCTGATTCTTGGTATAATCATCTGATACTTAGTAAAGTCATCTGATTCTTAGTATAGTCATCTGATTCTTAGTCATCTGATACTTAGTATAGTCATCTGATTCTTAGTATAGTCATCTGATTCTTAGTCATCTGATACTTAGTAAAGTCATCTGATTCTTGGTATAATCATCTGATTCTTAGTCATCTGATACTTAGTATAGTCATCTGATTCTTAGTATAGTCATCTGATTCTTAGTATAGTCATCTGATTCTTAGTCATCTGATACTTAGTATAGTCATCTGATACTTAGTATAGTCATCTGATACTTAGTATAGTCATCTGATTCTTAGTATAGTCATTTGATTCTAAGTATAGTCATCTGATACTTAGTATAGTCATCTGATACTAAGTATAGTCATCTGATACTTAGTATAGTCATCTGATTCTTAGTCATCTGATACTTAGTAAAGTCATCTGATTCTTGGTATAGTCATCTGATTCTTAGTATAGTCATCTGATTCTTAGTATAGTCATCCGATACTTAGTATAGTCATCTGATTCTTAGTATAGTCATCTGATTTTTAGTATAGTCATCTGATACTTAGTATAGTCATCTGATTCTTAGTATAGTCATCTGATTATTAGTCATCTGATTCTTAGTATAGTCATCTGATTCTGATTCTTAGTAGTCATCTGATTCTAAGTCATCTGATTCTTAGTATAGTCATCTGATTCTGATTCTTAGTAGTCATCTGAATCTAAGTCATCTGATTCTTAGTATAGTCATCTGATTCTTAGTATAGTCATCTGATTATTAGTCATCTGATACTTAGTATAGTCATCTGATTCTAAGTATAGTCATCTGATACTTTTGATTTGTAGACTCTTGTAAACTCTTATTTAATGGAACTTGCCAGCATACCACATAATCAATTCCTCTTAATGTTTGTGCAGAATGAAATGGAAAACGTTTATGTCAAATATGCCTAAAAAACCGCCGTTATAGCGGGAAAACATCACTTTATGCAATTCCATTGCCAATTGAAATAATTGCCCTGCACAAACGCTATGAGGTATCATGTGGAGCTCTGTGGAATTATATTAGGGTAAACATGTTATTGCATGCATTTTTATTGTTTTTCAGGCACCATTCAATACCATACAGTATTCCATTCAGGACATAAACAATGTTGCCAGCAGCACTTATTTCCAAGTCAATCCATCAAGTGGCTGGATCACTGTACGAGTTCCTTTGACACAAGACAATCTGTTTACAAACCAGTTTAGGGTAGGTATTAATTGAAATGAAACAAGTAGATAGAAATAAGCAGGGATTATGGGAATCCAAGAAAATAGTTCCCTACTGAATGAACATAATTTTTTTTACATTTCGTAAATATTGGTTTCATTTGTCTGAATAGTAAAAATAAAAAATTAAGAATGGTTGTATTTATTTATTTATTCATTTATTTATTTATTAAACTAGAATTTGTCACTAGCAATGAAAATAAATGTGTTTGGAAAAAAATAAACATTGTCAATACATTTTTTTAATGAAATTTTTTATAAAAATATGTTTTTTCTTTCTTTAGTTCAATGTTTATGGTACTGATCAAGGATCTCCAAATCAGATCTCAGATATACCAGCAAGTGTTACTATCAACATAATTCGTAACCAAAATCCGCCTGTATTTGTTCAGGAGCCATACTCCACTTCCATTTCATTTACAGTACCATCAAATACATTTGTATATGATGTCAATGCCACTGATGCTGATACTAGGGTAAGTGAAATTGCTCAAACAATTTTTAAAGGTAGGAAAAAATGATATGGTTTTGTCTTTTGATTACTATGGTAACTCAAGTTAAAAATGAAAAAAATCATATTATCCCAGCTTTTAATTATTATGGTAATTCAGAATAAAGGTGAAAAAATCATTTGGTTTTGGCTTTTAATCACTATGGTAACAAATGTTTAAAGTAAATAATCTATTTGATTTCAGCTTTTGATCACTATGATAACTTGTGTTAAAGGCGAAAAAAATATTTAATTTTGTCAATTTTCTTCATAATGTGGACTTTTTTGGTGCCTTTGGGTAAGATATATTTTTTAACTCGCAAGAAAATTGTCCTTATGTAAAATTGCCATAACATGTGGTCTTGTTGTTATGGCAAAATTTTGACACAAGAACAATGTTCTTGACCTTATAATATCTCGCCAAAAGACACGCTATGTTACAGATTCTTTATACCTTATGACCTTGACCATTTGCCTACTTTACAGTAAATAAGAAAATAGTGTTATTATCTTGTATAATATGAGAGATTTTTTTATTTGTAGGCACCATTTAACGAAATAAGATATAGCATCATAGGAGATGATCGTGCTCCACAGCTATTTAACATTGATCAATTTACTGGCGTCATCAGGACCTCGTCACAGAGCTTAATTACAGACTCAAACACAGCATATACAGTAAGAATCTATAGATCATAAATTTATTATTATACATTGGAAACATTAATGTTTGTTGGGTTAAAATTTCTTGAAAAAAAAAAAAAAGAAAAAAAAAAAAAGAATTTTTGAGAAAAATTTCATGGAATTGATTCTAGTGAAAATAAATCCTATTTGCAGGTTTATGTCCATGACATTTGCTCAAAGCATGAATAGATGAAATAATTCTGTATTATGTTTAAAAAAACTACATTTTCTTATAGTAATTATGCATATAAATACACCATCTTTAATCATAGAAAAGACCACCTGTTTATTAAGACCATTGTTTTTGTGTTCAATGTTTAATATTGTAGTCTTTATAGACAGATTTTACTGTAGTATACAATTTTGTACTTGGGTATTGCTTCAATGCTTTTGTTACAAGAAACTTTATCCAAAATTCTAAAAATAACAATAACACACTGAAAGTAAAACAAAATTGGGTTGAAATACACAAGTATAAAAATCAAGAAAAAACAGATTCTATAAGAATTTTTTTTCAATATAATTGATCTTAAATATTTCAGATTCGAGTCGTCGCTACAGATGGAGGTAACCCATCAAGGTCAGACACATCATCAGTTCTGGTTACAGTTTCAAGAAATCTATTTTCTCCCCAATATTTACAACAAAATGCAACAATAAGTGTGTTTGAGAATCAGAATTTAGGAGAAAGTATTTATCAGTTGCAGGCACGAGATCAGGATATTGGGGGTAAGTTTTGAGTTTATTGTCATTAAGATTTTAATGGATTATCTACTACCAGTTACATTTTGTATTTATGATTCACCATTGACCAAGACATTTATTTTACACTTTTCTTTAACAATCCAGGGTTCTTAGTGGCCGATTGGTCATAAGAGAACAATTATAAATCACTGTTTTCTTACTGCCTAGCTTTGGCTGATCCTAGAATGAGGAAGTTTGTCAGTCACTCGCTGAAGGTGGGTTGTTTTCTCCAACTACTCTTGTTTCCTCCTACATCCAAGAACTGACTGATTCAATATAAGTGAAAGAATCTTGACATTTTCATTAAAAAAAAAACCATTGCTACACTCCATTATCCCATCATCCAGAAAGCTGCTAGGTATCGTAAGCCAGATGATCTCAAGTACCTGCATATTGGTAAGTCCCATTTCACTTCCAAAAGTTGGAATTCCATTCATGCAAATTTTAGTTTGAGAAAATTTGTCAGTTCACAAAGGTTAGTTTTTTTTCCTGACACATAAAAAAAGTAGAAATATCTTGACCAGGGTTTCCATTTTCAAGTGTTAAATGAACAAATATAAGCTGTGGTGTTGTCCCTTTTTCTTCTTTCTTTCTTTTTATTTGTCATTTATTTATTTGGTGCTAATGCCTGGTTATTTTTTGTTTTGTTTAGGCTCCATACAATACATTGGTTTTTAATTTGATTGGCCAGAACACAGCAGGAGAATTCTTTGAAGTTAATTCTGGTTCAGGTTTCATCTATGTCAAAAAATCTCTTACTTTGGCACCATTAAATACATATGTGGTGAGTTGTAATAAACACAGTCATCATGTGAAATCTCATAAAAAAGGTCACTTGTCAACAGGTGATGAGTGAGTGGGTGAGTTTTTGTTTAAAGCCGCATCAGCGTTATTGCAGCTATTCGCGGCTGGAGAATGTTAAAAATATAACAATATATAAAAATAAAATTTATGTAAAACTAAATAGAATACATTCTCAAACAACTACTTAACTGATAAAAACCAGTAATATCACAGATAAGTTATCATAAAAGACGATAATAAATGAT
>JARBDR010000323.1:17500-25230 GCA_029721355.1 Tegillarca granosa | reverse complement strand
AATTATAGTACTTTCAATACAGCCAGTCGTTGACCAGCTGTTGTAGAAATGGATGGGAAACGGGTTGAGAATATATTACCAAATAAGAGCTTATAAAAGTTCAAACAAAAATCGGTCATTTTTATTTGGTTATACAGATTTTGTCTGACTAAGGGGAAGGTTATGGTTTGATTAGGTATTTTTCGGTGGAGAAAGAATTTTCTGACTAACACAGAGTCTGTCCAAGATGCAGCAAAATCTGGCTGACCTTGTAAAAATATCAACCTGAAAGTCTATAATTAACAGAAATGACAGATATACCATTCGTAATATTGTCAAAGCTGTTGACATATTGCCTTCGCGGGTACATTTCATTTTGAAGCGAATTTTGGAAATATAAAAGATTCCTACCAAATGGATCCCGCATATACTGACAAATGACCAAAACGGGAACGAGTACAAATCAATAAGCAATTGCTAAAAATGTTTCCCAAATTCAGTCAATTTGTAAATAAAACAAACATACCAGTCCGTGTCCACATCACAATCCCAAAAACAAAGTAAAAACTTTGCAAACTGGCAAAATATGTTATACACGTGAACTTCCATCAAGGAAGTTAGGCCACAAACATTGTTTTTGGTGACGAAACATGGATTTATTATTTCGAACCAGTAAGAAAAAATTAGAAACAAAATATAGTTAACTAAACATGTAAAAACCTGTAGTTGCCAAAAGCAAGGTTCTTTTTTTGCATATTCTTCTCATTGATGGTTTAGTCGTGCACATTCAGTTGCCGAAGGGCAAAAGTGTTACATGTCGGTATTACCAAGATGATATACTAAAAAGCTTAAGCAATATTATCTTATACGATACCCTGTTTCAGCATTAAAGTATGTTAATCTATTTCATGAAAATACTCCACTAACATACATCTGCGCTTTTGAACCAATGTTTAAGGTCGCAGAAGATAACTGTCTTGCCACATCCGCCGTACTCCCTATATCTAACCTCATTTGACTTTTTTCTATTTCCAAAACTTCGGTATAAGTTCTGACAAGCACTTGGCTCAGCCATCAGTCAGTTCTACAGATGCCTACTTAAATCAGCGTACCTTAGGCGTTTCAGAAATGGATTCAGAAAATGAAATTATGTATTTATTTCAAACCGCGAAGAATATTTTGGAGGGATGTAATGTTCATTTTACTATTGGAGTCAAACGCTTTTAAGAGATCGTACAAAACATATTACATATCGAATAATCCTCATACTTGTTCATGTAGTAAAATGAAACTTCTGATATTTGCGACTTTTCAAAAGCAATACAACGTTGTACGGTAACCAACTTTCGTGAATCGAATACTTGTCTTTTAAGCCGTATGCAATTTGCATGATTTCACACGAAACCAGCAAAATATTAAAGATTACAACCAAATTCAAATTAAAAAATATGTCATTTTCAGCAGGTTATTTGGCATGACACTTTTGAATTATATAATTTTACGTATTATATAAGTCTCGATTCGTTGTAGGAATGCTACGTCTTTTTGCACAAATTGTTTTTAGAATATCTACTATTTCAAGATACAAATATCCCAAAGCATGATTTCCGTAAAAACATGAAAGAAGAGGGCAACATCATAGAACGGGAGTATGAGGTCGAGTTATTATGCAATGTCAAATAATTCTTTAAATATCAATATAGAAATTAATTGTTCACCGTGTGTATTTTATTACTGAATGTATCAACTAGTAATTTTACTCTTTTAAATAATCAGTTCTAGAAATATTCAAAACCAGATCCGGTAAAACTGTAGTTTTTACGATGTATCTTTCACGTTCACTCGAATTGAAAAATTATGTAAATGTCAATGGCAGAAATTTTTAAAGTAAGTTATAAAACAATTGTTGAATATTCATACGACAGTTTAAAAGTCAACTAGCTATATTGACCACAAGGAAATATTCAGTAAAAGTAAGTGCTTTCCACGGGAAGCAAGTAACTCAGTTTTCTAATATTATCATTAGAATAACTGTGTCTGTGATCTTTTCTGGCCACAATAGTTTAAACATACATACAAGACGGGATGCCAAAGAAAACACTAACAAAGAAAACAAAGCACCATGAAATGTACAATCATTTAAAATAATGTAGACATAAAACTGTCGAAATAAACCTTCTATCTAAAATTTAGCTATAGTGCTGATATAAAAACAAGCAACTTGGTATAAACTTTGACTTTGCAGCAGAGTTTATGTAAAAACAACTTTAGTAATATTTTTTTTGGAGGTGCTTATAAACAATCTTCCAGAGTATGATGATGCATTTTATAAAGAAGCAATGTTAACGAAAAAATACAGGAAAAATAGAAATAATTGTATTTTGCCAGGTTGAAAAACATATATTTTTTATAAGTTTTATTGTCATATATGCCTTTTTCGACAAAAGATTAATCAATTCAAAATACAGTTTTTGATATGCACAATTTAATCATACAAAATCGCTTTGGTGAACAGTTGTAGAGCGTTCGCTTTTAGGGCGAGAAGTATGGTCTTTGGAAACTTTAAAATTTGAGATAATGATGCGTTAGATGACGCTTACAGTAATGGGAAAACAGAGTATCGTTTGTTTTATCAAAAGATCATTTGACTGAATAAGTTGTATCTTTGTGGTTTAATGACTCAATATGCTAGCCCTTAACAAAACCACACTAAAAGTGTGCTTGTGCATGGCAGATCATATTCACACTTGCTCGTTACTCGCAAACGCGGGCTTGATCTCAATTCAATCACTTATAATTTTGCCCTGTTGGAAACGGCTGCGAAATTGCCAATGCCGTTCTTAAACAACACTACAACAATTAACCAACAAACGATTTGAAAGAGGTAATAAAAGAATAAAGCAAACAAATGCAGACAGAAAGGATAGTTTTATTTTGACCATCAACTGAAAAATTTAATTTTCAATCAAAGAAGCAATAAACGTACTTAAGAAAATAAACAAGTAAATAAAACAAGCAACAGTAACAGGATGAACTTAAATGTCGATCAAAATACGCTAGCGCTGGCAATAGTATTAAATCTAAGAAAAATAGTAAATTGGAAATGAGCAAAAGCTAGTCAAACCAAACACATCAGATTGTCATTTGATGAAATTAACATTGCAATACAATACAAAAAGGTCGACGTATATTGAAGCAACTAATTATTGAAATCAAAACTTAGAATTTAAAAGGAGAATAATATTAGTAAAGTAACTTTAAACAATTTTAAACAAATTTATTTTAATAATATTGGTGTTAAAATGCCATATGGTGACCAACATTTTGCAAATATAGACACACATTTAGCTGCAATTTAAATATTTTTTTCTTTCAGTTGAAACCTACAGATTGATTCTGAGCAAATCAGGCGCAGCTCACTACATCAATGCCATTTCTGTACCAATAAGGGAAAATATTTTCATACTTGAAATACGAAACAACTAGATACCCTATGCCTGTACGAAAGTAATATTTTATTTTGCTTACAACAAATATTTATTTTGGCAACATTTCCAAATAAATTAAGTTATACAGACAAAGAATGTGTACCTTACAAAGGACGTTAAGGAATTTTAGCTAGAGTATATAGCTTGTATTTGTTATGAAGTGTTTAATATATGTAAGGTTTTTTTACTCTGCAGTCTTGCAGAATGTCAAGACAATTTTTGGTCACAAATACCTTTTGCAAACATAGTGGTCGATTTGTGGAATATGATTAGTGAATACAATTCTTGCACAGTTGTCAGTTTAGAAAATTTCATCGTTTTGTTTTTTTTTTTTTTTTTTTTTTTATTTATTTATTTATTTATTTTTATTGTTTATTGAAAAAAGTTCTCACAAACGCTCATTTGAGATTTGCTTTTGATATTTTATTAACAAAACGACATGAAACAACTCAAATTAAATAACCAAAAGAGTATAAAATTATAGGCTTTATTTCAAATGTTCGACCCTATAACAATACCAGACACGCAAATACTGAGATTAAAGCAATATCAAATTTCAAATTTCCTACCTAATACGATAAAACGAATTTTTAAAAAGGAACCTTTCTTCAAATTACCAACAATTTAAAATAAAGTCGGAAAGGTTATACTTATACAAAGAAGATTTTAATTTGTATAAGACCTGTAACGTTAGAAAATATCCTGCAAGATCCCTAGAAACTCAAGTGTGCAGGAATATAAAGATTTTATCAGAAAAAAAGTTACGACTAAAAAAATGAAAGTTTTATATCAGAACCTTTTTTCGTCCAGCGCACAAGTAAAAAATCTACAAATATTATCTTTTAATATTTTATCTTACTACTAGTATTCATTTATTTTCAATAATTACTGTACTGGTTGCATGGAAATTAAAGTATATCTCATTTAGCAAGGTTTGAAAGTTTTCAAATACTTTTTTGTATTTTTTCGCATTTTTAATATATATTATGTATACTCTACGGAGTTTACAGGTAAATTATTGCGTAAACATTTTATTCAGTATAATAATTCTTTATTTTGATTGCTATTTGTATACAAAGCTTACTTACAGCTTACTTAAAGACAATTGAAGCTTAATCTCGCTAATTGTTTTCATTATATATATTTGTCAAAAAGGTTTTGATTTGGCACCCTTTAAACGAAAACAAACTGGACCCTGGTAAATTAATCCTGACAAAAACATCAGAGTCGATGGCTATACCTGGAAACAAGGAAATCAACTTGAATGTATTGGAAAAGATATGCCTGTTTAAATAGTTTTTTGTTTCCATAAAAACTTGTATCATTTTGAAAATTAGACAATTTAACAAATGTGCATATATGAAAAAGGCATTGTTGTTACATATATACATAACTTATAGAATAAAGTATGTATCCTGCATATTTATTAAAAAAAATAATTTACAGATCCACTAAAAATTATAGTTTTCCTAGGCTTTTTATTATCAATGGTCTTAGGTCCAGGCGATGTCTGTAGAATTCCGATTTTAATTCAGGTTAAGAAAACAAACTTTTGTGACATCCCAACATTACAATACAAAGTAAAACGCATCTATTGCCATTGAAGAAATGTTGGGTTGAAAGCATATAATATTTTTGACAAAAAGTATTAAAGTAAATAAATCATGTTGCTTTTCTTGTATATACATTTTGTGACAAATGTCTTTTGTTTGTACTTTTGCAATAAAATCAAGGATTACCTTTGCTTATCTTCAGGAAAAAGGCGAAGGGAAACTGATCAAACTATTCCAATATATCATAGAAATCAAGGTCTACACTTATAGTTCCATTCAAAATGTTTCGTATATGTTCGATCGGATAGTGAATAAAGCTACTGATTAGAAAATAAATAAAATTTCATTTGAATACTACTTAACTGTTGTAATGGATGCTATAAAATCTAAACTATAGGTCTGATCAAAACTTAACTCTAAGAAAACTTACTCAAGTTGTAAAACTGATTTATATAACTGATTCATGTTAGTACAACCACATTATCTTATCATTAATGATTTATATATGTTTTAGGGACGGAGCAAGGTGTTGTTGTTTATTTTATTTCGTTTATAGCGTAATAAAAATTTAAGCTACAGCAATGATGTTGACATTTTTCAAATGGCAAGACTTCAAATCAGAAGACCGCAATTTGTGTCTGAGGTGAGGAAATATTTTGCTTTTCTTACGAAGAAACAATCATTTTGATATAGTTCCCGGCAGTTCAACGCACGATTCAAAGCATTAGTATAGCACACCAATACAATTGGTGCATACAATCATAAAATCAAAAATGTTAACAAAAGAAAATATGTATTTTTTATGTAAAAACTAGTTGCATCTTAAAAACATATTCATGTTAATAAATGATAGTGAAAACTAAAGATAGGCATTCGTAAATAATTAGCTATTTGTAGCAATGAAGTTATAGTTATATCTAAAGAATATAAATTACAAGGATGTATTATATTTTATCTCTGCCAATTTGTTCAGAACTGTTTACGCATTGGCTGGTCCGTTAAAAATGAATATTTCACAAACAGTACGTTTTAGAAACAGTTTATTCTACGGCGACGGACAGAACACTTCATATTTGTTTACTTTATCATTTTCAAAAAAAAAAAACAACAACAGTGGAACCTTATCGTAAAGAGCTAGCATAATATTAAAGTCAAGACTCTTTATAACAAATTTAACATCTTTAATCAAGACGAAGATGATATCGAATTTAATCATTTTACCCTAGTTTAAAGCTGCATTAAGTTTTCCAAAGAAAAAACTAAAACAGTGCTAATCTAATTAATTATGTTCGTAATGAACAATGTTATATTTGGTTCAACGATAAAAGCTCGAATAAATACAGAAATTACAGTAATTACCCAGCGAGATGCAGCATTTGAGATCTAATATCAGAACATGATTATGCCATCAAAACCCGGGTCATTTAAACACAAATTTAAAAACGGTAAAAAAAATGAAAAAGTTTATGCAGCTTTAAAGTCTATTTTTTAATTTGATTCAACTACAAAAATAAACTTATTTCCATATTTTTTTGTTTTAGGAGCAGTACCACTTTTGTTACAACATTGTACAAGAATATTTAGAAAAGGCACAACTGTACAATGATATGGAATAGAGATTTACACATTTTCTTCAAAATTGTACTAATTTGTCAAAGCAGTCAGGAATAGATGTGTAGAGGATACGTAGTTTGCTATATATTTTTCTACTGAACTTCTCTATGTAATCTTGTTCATTTTAAACGAGATTAATTTATGCACACGCTTAATGTTTATGCTTTTTATTTGCGGAGTTTAGTGTTAGAGTCCATGTAAAAACGTAAATCACAATATTTTATTATTTAATACTATCATTTATATTGCTAGCGTATGCTTATATTTTATTATTTATCGCAGAGTATAAAGGAAACAAACGGTAGTATTATTTTTCTCATAAAGCGCTCCAGAACCTAACCGGTCAATGCCTATATAACATAATTGTTGTTTTTTAGAGATGAAAAAATAAAAAGCCAAGTACAATTACGTAAATGTATAGCAATAGTCTCTTTAACCCTTATGATTTCCCCTTTCATTACTTCACCCAATATACTAAAATTTAAATCTATTTTGAATGACAAACTTCTGAAATAAATCAATATTTTTTTTTATTTACACAACAGGGTTTACTTTTCTTTCAAACATAACGATTCCTCCTTGATTTAAGTAAATAACCATTTCACTTGAAAATAGAGGAGAGAAATACGTCATGAATGAAAAACAAGAAGAAGAAAAAAAGCTAAAACTTATTTAAACATATTTTTTATTATCTATATAATAAATCAAAATCATACCACTAAATGACCGAAATACAATCCTAAAAAACAAAGTTAAAGCTTTAAAAACTGGCCGATTTAGTTATACACGTCAATTTCCATCAAAGAAAGTGAGGTCATGTGCTCCGGAAGAATAGGCACTTCCTGTTTGGCTAGCTAAACCCGTCACGTTCAAACTCAAATTTGGGAATAAAAGGGACATGGAAGAATGGTAACTCAAATATATCTAGTATAAGTTTACATACAGTGACTCAATACTTGATACAATATTGTACTGACGGCCATAAAACTTTTACCTATGCTAGCAACATTTTTTGAGTCAACAATTTAATTGTAAAAGATTATTCGTTGTTGAAAGTCCGCCTAGAGCGAACAACCTCTACTATACTTTTTCATCA
>JARBDR010000323.1:0-12500 GCA_029721355.1 Tegillarca granosa | reverse complement strand
TCTGTTTACAAGAACATTATACATTTTACGGATTTTTATATGATTATTGCATTGAGCAAACATTTTAATATTTGACACTGGATTAATTCAAACATAACACGTAGAAATGTCAAATTTATGACATAATTAGCAGTCACTTAATATTTTTAAAGTGCCCAATTTTCTGTGTTTGTCTCCTTAGTTTGATATTTATCAATTAAGATGCCAAATCTTTAAATAATCAATTTTAGTGACATAATCCAAGACATTTTTACCAGTCCGGCAAAACCTTAAGTGGTATTGCAGGATCCAATTCGAAATTGTATCTGTCCATAAAAAACTTGCCGTCGTGGTGTACTTTAATCTGAGGTTGATAAGTATACTGTGTAAAGGTTGGTTACTTTTGGGAGTAACGCCGATGTACAATAAAGAGAGAAAATAATTTATTCAGAGTACCTGAATCATGAATAAATATATATACAAAAATGTATGATCGTCGTCATATACCGGAAATATAGCGTATATATAAGCCCACTCTACATCCACCAATGTTGTCCATTTCGCGAGTCTTCTCAAAAAATAAGAACGAAGAAAAATGCCAATATTATAAACAAAATCTGCAAATTAGTTTTGTTGTGTGCTACTTTTGACTATTTATAAAGTGATGCATAAATAAGTATCGCATGATGAATTGCCAACTATTACTTTTGAATCCATTATTTCATAATTATTCAAAAGTATTACTCCCTGAAAATGAAACACTTAAGACAAAACGGTCAATAAAATAACGGTCAGTCGGGTATATGATCCTATAGCGTGACCAATACGATTGTTCCATAAACTTTTTGTAAATAGTTGAAATTCCTCGGTCGAGAGTTGACTGCATTTGGGTCTCTGACCCAGAGTCCATGATCGGACAAACGAGACATTTGACTTGACTTGACAAGTTAATCTCGGACAAGAGTGACAGATATAGAAGTTAAACATTACATGAAAACAGAATGAGGAAAACGAATCACAAGGTTACGAAAACATTTTGCAACATATGTGGATGACGCAATCTGGATGGGTAGACAAAGTGAGATACAGTGGTTTAACAGCGTCTTTCAGTCAAAATTGGAATCATGTTAGCTGTGTAAACATTTCTTAATCAAATAAAAATAAAATTACGGAGAATAAATCTTACTAAAGTTGAACATCGTGTCAACGGGACACATCATAAAGTTACACGTCTATATAATCCAGTAACGCAATATCCTTACTTTTGAGTCAAGTATAACCTTTTTGCACACAGGTGAATAGATGGCACTTTCAAGCTCAAATAGAGAAGACTGAACTTTATTTAAATTGAATTGCCATTTTCAATGCCAGGCCAAAGTTTGCAGATTTTTGTGGATTCATTACCTTAATCCGCCAGTACACATAACACATGTACTTAGTTTCACTGCACCAGTAAATAGGGTCACAAAAAAATCAGTAGAAAAATAAAGTAAAAGTAAATTATTTTATTGGAAACGCATTTATGGGTAGTGAATCTATGTTGTAGTAAAGGCGATTAATTTGAGTTATCAGGAATACACAAACCTGAGAATCAAATGATTAAAGCAAAAAGGTCATTCATTGATTTTATGCAACCTTAACGATCGCGCGACATTCCTTCATAATCATCTTGTACAGGTAATGGATAGGGCATCAAAAACAAAAAAGTATTATATATTTATTTAACGTCTTGACGTGTTAAAATTATATAATCCATATTCTGCCAAGATGGAGATATGTTGTCAAACGCAGAAACTAACATATTGTTCATGCTATTATCAATATATACTAGTAATTGTTTGCTTTCCATATTGTGTTTGACAAATATCTAGAATCCATGTTGAGCACTAGATATTTATATGTTAGCTTTCCGTTTTTTAAAAAAAAGAACAAGGGGATGGTTTCAGACATTTTAAAAAAAAAGAATGGGTTTTCGAAAACAAACAAATAATAACCCCTTAAAAACCCGTATAAGAACAAAAATAAAAAAAATAAGACACACGGAAAAAAACTGTTTTTCGGAGGAGGGAATAGGGTTTTCAAACACTTTTGAAACGGCTAGTCGATAACGTTCATATGCACAATTTTATATAAAACCTGCAAGGGAACCGTGTTACTTTGGAGAGTACTATTTTTAAACCTCGAAATTGACAAAAGGACCCGTTTACCTGACCTGATCATCTCTAAAAGAACTATGTTCTACTTAACAAAATAAACAAGAGGCACGGAGTTCTTTGCTATACTGTTTTTGAAATATGTCAGTGGAAGTCATACGATCACTTTCATTTATTATTCAAAAAAAATTGAGACCTTCATATTGAACATGTTTTATGTTTTGTGCAGACTGTCTATTTGGAATTGAAGATATTTTAAAGATGTTGATCCTATAGAATGTTACTGTAAAGGATAAATACTAATCAATTTCCACTTATTTTATAATTGAATAAATCATAGTTGCTTATACCAATATTCAAGATGTGTTTTTATATTGTTGAAATTTCACGACGCGGTTAATTTAAAACGGTTAAGGGTCTAGTTTTAACACCTTTGGTTTTAATGTTCAACGTTAGAAAATGAACACCGGTTCAAATTTTCCCTTTCCTATAACACTTTGGGATTCATCAAACCCTGAGAAGTTGCCGACACAAGAGGTTGGTCCGAAGGGTGAAATCTGGACTTGAAACAAAAAAAAAAAGGAAGGGAGGACAGAAATGAGCCGGGCTCGATAAGTGGTCGGGTAGCTCAGTCGATGGAGCGTACCGCTAGTATTGGTAAGGTTCAGGGTTCGAGTCAAGTTTAGTCACTTCATTTCTTCCTTGTCCTGTTACACTTCATTTTCAAAACCTTATTTCATACAGCATTCGATACTATAAAATATGCCCATTTATGACACTTTTGCGTCAAATAGAAACACAACCGGGCTCGATAAAGTTGGTCTAAGGATGAAACCTGGACTTGAACCAAACGGGGGTGCAGTGACTGAATAGGCTCGATAACTGGCCAGGTAGTTCAGTGGATACAGCGTATTGCTAGTATTTTGAAGGTCCTGGGTTCGAGTTCTGGTTTAGCGCAGTGATTACCCTGTTTGAGACCCCAAAATTTACACCTGTACCCGACTTATATAACACATCGTAATAAAGCTGCCTGTTTATATAGATACTATGAATACTACTTTTTATATATGCGTTATCAACTGTGTACAGGTGATTGGAAGTATTAAAAAAGTAAATTAAGCCATATATTTTTTCTTTGTTAGGCTGTAAATATAGACATTTTTTTATAAAATTGTGGCGGTTTGTCGAGAGAAAAACTCCAGAGTCCCCGTTTTTTTCGGAGTCCAAAAAACACCTATTTTTACAATTTTGTGCATTTTTAGAGCTTTTCAAACTGTTTTATTGTGGATAAACTCACTTTTAAGGATTTAACGGGATTTGATTTGGAATTTATTCCATTTTAATTTTTTGTGCATATCGTTCTTTTTCAGCTGAAATGGAAATGGAAATGGACTCTGGATTAATTGATAAAACTTATGTTTTTTATTTTAATGCAGGTGTAGATCGATATAGCTTCGGAATTATTTAAAATTTGTTCTTTGATATTTATACCATTAAGATGATTCTATGACGGGCGAAAGGTATAACATTCAACAATAATAGCAGTTAAATACCATCACAGACCATTTCGGGGGACCGTTACTATTTGCCAGCTAATGTTGAAAAAATTTAGCGACTGTATTTTAGCGCTTGAATTCTTCCGCCAATTCCTCTAAAATAAAACTGCTGCAAAATATTCACCGTTTACAGTAACATAGTCAATTTTGCATCAATTATAATCTCAAATGGGCTCAAGTGGTTGGGTAGTTCAGCCGATCAAGCGTACCACCAATAAAGGAAAAGTATCGTGTTCGAGTCCCAGTTTGGCCGCTTCATTTCTTCCTTTTCCTGTTACACTTCATATTCCATAATTCATTTCATTAAGTAACCGGTATCATATATTATAACTCTTTTTGGCGTGGATTATAAACTCCATTTACAAATGGAAGTACATTGAATTTTTATAAAATAGTTTAATTCAGTAGCACGTGATAGATCAAATAGTAAATAAATCTATTTCTAATCAAAAACGACACAGGAATGGGCTTTTTAAAAAATTATCTTATTATACACTTAAACAAGTCTTGGCGTTGACGTTTTCCTTATTATACCTGTTAACAACAGACTCTTCTGCCAAAGTCGTATAATTACATTTCATTTATAATAAAAATTCTCATTTTTGGTGTGTTTAAACAACATTTTCAGTAGGATCTTTATTTTTGCCGAAAATAAGACATAGTTTAATTGCTTATTCGCATCAGGTTCCACAAGAACCGTTACCTCATAAGATATGAATTCTAATCGATTTTGTCGCATTTTTGACGTGTTTCTAGTTTGCACAGTGCGAACATATCAGATATAAAATCATCTGATACATCAGGGAAAATCAAAACTATTAAGATTTCTCACTTAATGTTGAGGTAAAATATCAATGGGGTTTTACGTCTGAGTCAAGAATATGTCACTTTTATCGAGACCTCACTAACAATATGTGAAATGCCAGAAATTTTTATCTTGACAGTGCGCTTAGGGCAGTTTGCAGAGAGGTTTATTTAACGTGCCACGATTGCCTTGACACTTGGCATCGGATTTTAAGGTCTCATCCGAAGGACCTGCATTTCTTAATGCTGAGTGCTTTGTGAAAGAATAGTCACTATCTAGTCTTGGTCAGACGCGACCGGGATTCGAACCCTCGACCTCCAACATACAAAGCAATCACTCTACCTACTGAACTACCGTAGTGGTAATATTAATCAGTGAGTAGCTTCGGTTAAGCGATATATAAGGGTTGACGAAAGCGTTATAAAATGACTTTTCACGGAAATAATCGTAACAGAAAGATCTTTCGTTTTAAGATAATTATGCTTAGTGCATCAACGAACATAACTCTATAACTTTATACTGAAACGGATTCATTATATATATATATATATATATATATATATATATATATATATATATATATATATATATATATATATATATATATATATATATAATGTGCATTTATGCCTGTGATCAATAGCAATAGTTTGTAATTATCAAAATGATAAAAAGCATAATAATAATAACAATAAAACGTTTAATACTGGTTGTCAAAAGACAAAAACAATAAATATAAACTCAAGCCAGTCAACTCGAAAAAGTGCAAAGAGCTCACTTGTTAAAAACAAAAAACTAATGGTAAGAAATAAGAAACAAAAGAAAAGAAATTTCAGCAAGAAATGTGTATAACTAAAATATATTTCTATAAGAAATATGTTTAATGCTTAACATTGATAATGAGTTTTCTACAGGTTAAAAGAAATCACATCAAATTAGTCATTGTTATTGATTTTGAATGTCAGCTTAAGATTTTGTTCTGTAAAAAATAGTGTCTGAGATTCTATTATTTTGACTTGGTTACTGTGACTAAGTTTGTCATACATCATTATCACCGTTTTTAATTACATTGTTATAACATTGTAATGTTCGTTGTGGTTTCAACTGGAGTAAGTCGTTTCAGTAAAGATGTCTTACGTCATAGTCAAGATTCTCATATTTACCAAAGAGCAGGTTCTCGATATGTCAAGTATCCGAAGTTATCGTGAAAAAACACCGTCCTTTGGCAAAGACGGGCAAACTCCCTCACACTAGGATCTGCCTCAGTTGAGATTAAACCTAGACAGTGAGTGACATTGTATACCATAGGGGTGATCTATAGACAACTTGGTCACTGATTTTCTGTATTTCAATCAGTATTGTATTTGATATGTTCAGGATCATAAAAAGTTAGTTGTTATGACCTGTGTATGTTCGAAAGTGTTCCGGATTTGAATTGTTTCCGGTTATTATTCCACTCTCGTCCTTTGTATGAATATTTGAGTTATAATAAAACAGTTCGAGTCAGCCGTTGAATCATTGAATCATGTTGTTTATTTTGCCAATCGGTCGAACGTATTAATGATGCATTCGTAAACAATATTGGCGACCAAGATGGCGAAAAATGGCCAGCCATTTGGCAACGAACTAAAGACATGATTTTACAGAGGCTACCCGGAGTAAAATGTTTGATTTAACATATGATTATATAGAGCATCTGAGGAAAAACAAATCCGTTACCTGAATGCAGTTTTGATATGTCTTCAAGCGTATAACTTGAGTTTTAATTTGAATAAATGCGAGACTTTTAAACAGCGTGTTGTGTTCCGTGGACACGATCTTTACGCTGAAAGTCTGAACAAACCGGAAGCTAAAATCGATGTAAGGCTTAATGTACCTTATCCGTACAATGTACATGAATTTCATCATTTATCATGCAAAGTTATTACCGAATCGGAATGATGATTTGCATCCGCATCATGAACTGTTAAGTAAGAACCAAACGTGGGTCTGGATGAATTGTGAAAGAATTTTACATATGCTTGTATGGGAGATATTTCTCACTTATAACATACCATAAACCTTTGACCTAAATTTTCTGTCAACGTAAAGTCATTTCAGTTCCTTCTGCTGCTAGGATGCAACGCTATGCCTTGTTCCTACCATTATGTATCGTGATACGCACAACGACGAAAGTTTGTCTCGTTTGCCTTTCTACTCACAGGAATTATCTGACATGTTTTTGTTTCAACCGGAATCCTTGCCAATTGATAGCATTATTTGCGACAGGAAACCAGTGGTGATTCGACAATATCGTTGGTGTATAATTTAGCGTTAAATGGGTGGAACGCGAAACCGCAAGACAAGGAGTTAAACCGTAAGGACGAGCTTACAACACATTGGGCTGTCTGTATGGGGTGGATGAAGGGTTCATGCGTTTATTTGTCCTAAATTGAGAGGTTTAGTTTGATGTTACAGAAACTACAGACTGGTCACATAGATGTTGCGAATATAAATGCAGTAGGCCGAAGTTATGTATGGAGTATTGATTTCGACAAAAATGTTAAAAACCTTGCAAATTTAAGTCGTGGCTGTCGTGATTATAAAGAATCGCCACATGTTGCTCCTTTTCACCCGGAAGTGACCGACCAGGCCATAGGAGAGAGTTCAAATAGTCTTTAGTAGTGTTAGTTTTCTTAGTGTTAATTTTTTTTAATCGCAGTCGATGCACATTCGAAGTGTCAAGAGGTCGTGCAAATGCGTGAAACAATTTCCGGACAGAGAGTCGAAGTTTTGCCTACTTTGTTGCCGAGAAACGGTATTCTGGTTCATATAGTTAGCGATAAAGCGCCTAAATTTACTTCTGAAGAATTCCATATTTTTTAGTCTAATGGTATTAAGTACGCAACTTCCGTACCCTATCATCTCAGCTCAAACGGATTAGCGGAACGCTTCGTTCAATCCGGAAAGGTAGCCTTCATTGCATATAAGAAAGATAACGGATTTTACAAACCAAATTATTGAAGTTTTTGCTAGCATACCAAAATGCTCAACATGCTTCAACTGGGGAACCGCCCGCTAAATTGTTCATGAATAGGGTTTTGCAGTCTCGAATGGACCTGCTCAAACCTGGATAATCGTGAATAATCAAAGTGATATGATGGAAAGGCAACACATTCGATGGCATTCATTTTCTTATGTTAACTGTATTGCCGTCAGAAACTATAGATCTCGCAACTCATATAGGCCAGCTTGGGTATCCGGGTCAATCACTGGGCAGACCGGACCGGTTTCGTATCAGGTCGAAGTCGCTCCCGGTGTTGTCTGGCGACGTTGACCTAAAAGTACAAACAGCCGGTTGCATCTGATATGACATGTGCCAATAATACTCTTAAGCGCTGTCGTTTAAAACATCAATCACTTTGTCATTTTTTTATCAAATAAAAGGCTTTCCATAATTTCAAGAAAAAATTAAGTACACTGTTTTTAATGAAGTTTTTTTACTGTCTTTTAAATTCTGAATTTTAATAAGTTTGAGTTCTCTGTGTATTTTGAACCGATGCTTAAAATAGTATTAATTATTGGGGGGCATTGAGACCTTCAATTTATTCAATCTAACAAATTGAGAATGTTACTGTATTTATTATTATTTTCTACATTTACCTTAAATAAGGAACTTTGGCTTTGAAGAATAAATTTGTTCTTAGTCTACAAAAAATAGCGCTTCTTTTAACTAGGGCTGGTGAATCAGAATCTCCCATTTTGAAACCAAATATCATGAAATTTGAAATTGGAGAAAAGACAAATGTTTCAACAGTTTAGGAATTCTCTAGAGTTGTGGTAAAAATCAAAACAAATTTTTTTTTTTAATTTACATTACATAGTTGCGAAATTAGCGTGTGAAATGTTTGTTTTTGTACACAGTTATTTTTCATTATTATTATTATTATATTTATTATTATTATTATTAATTACAAATTTAGCCATTTTCTTTATTTGTTTTAAAACTCTAATTTTGACTTAAATTTTGATAAAAATTCTGCATGTCTTTAGAATTTATTGAGCGGAATTTACAACATAAGGTATAATATATAAATATAGATATATAAATATAGCTGATTATTTATTTCTCTGTTTGGTGTAACAACTGAGTTGATTTTGAGAGATATGAAAATTTCTTTTTTTTTTTTTTTTTTTTTTTTTTTTTTTTTTTTAATGTTGTTAATCAAGTTGATGTTGCAATCTCGTCCAGTATGAGGTACTTAATTGTTTATCCATTTGCTCTGGTAGCACTTTTTTAATTAAAAAACATCAACTTTTGTATTTCCCAATCAGTTAATAAAATTAGTTTTTAGTGCAGGGTACCCATTATTTGTAATGATGTTGTCGTTAAGCATATTTTTCGTAAGACACTTTTTAAATTTCTTTTTAAATTTTGTTCTAGAAAATTTGGCTTCTAATAAGACAGCAAAACAAAGCAGTATTTTTGCTGGCTATGGGGCAAACAGGGCTGTTGATGATGTAATCATTCAAAAAATTGGTTATTGCTCACACACAAATTGGAATCCAACACCATCATGGTGGGAAGTTGATTTAAGCAGGATATACGGAATAGAATCTATCAAAATATACCACAGACATGACACCAGTAAGTAGAATATGTAAATGATTTCATTCAAATCATGCATAAAACATAATTTCACAATATCTGTAGATTTCGTTTGTCTTTATTTATTCATGGATCTCTCTATTTCCCACTTTACAGTTAAACATTACATCAGTGACAAATATTGGCCAGATATTAAATTAAATCAGTAATATAAATGGATATAATTCAGATTTGAGTTTTTAGCTGATGCGTATAGCCCACGAATGCTTATTTTTACACAGATAAAATATGCAGAGTAGATACTTTGTTTCATTCGATTTTTTAAAATGAATTAAACATTGAAAAAATCAATTGAAATACATGTATATTAAAAAAAGATGAATTAAAAATAGTTAACGAAATTAATTATTTTGAAAGAAAAATACTATATATGTACTATATTACTAGTACACTATCTTAGACTAAGTGCTCTATATTTCTCTATAGAACTGAATTTGTTTTGTTGTTATCAAACTCAAAAACAAACATATATATCCACCTTTAAATCAAAATCCTAAAATAGAGAGAAACTGGAAATTAAAGATGTAAACTTGACCTTTGGAAGTGATATTGGATGCTCCAGAAGGGAAGTACACCTGCAAAGTGTGACATCGAAAGAAAGAGTGAAAGTAACATGTAACTCTGGAACTGAAATATATCTAGATAAATTTTTGATTTTGTTTAAGTTGTTCTACTAAGTTTTTGGTCATATTGTTCAATACTATATCAGCATATTCTAATAAGGGTCTTATAAGGCTTATATTTATCTTTTCAAGACAGCGACAACTGATTTTATACTTAAGTTTTCTCAATATGGTAGGTCTGTTATCAGCTTTTGTTAAAAGAGTAACTTTTATGATTACCCATAAGGTGTTTGTGCGTTTCAACTTCGGTTATTTGAATGTGATTCATATAGAGCTGGGGATGAAAAGGGCATGTATTTTTTGCGTGATATGATAATTGATTTGGTTTTATTGGTATTAAATGTAACTAGCCACTTTTGAGCCCAGTTATGGGTAAGGTGAAGATCATTATTTAATATGTCAGCAGCATCGAATGGGTCTTCAACTAATATTTATAGACGTATCATTAGCAAACAGATTAAATTTACTACGTATGGTATTTACTATGTCGTTAATATAAACTATAAAATGAATTGGACCCAGAATTGAAATAATTTTAGGAACGCGTGCTCGTATTACTTCCCAAGTTGAGGCTATATTATTGTTAAGAACGACAAATAACTTTTAGACCATAGAAGTACTGGTCCATCTATTCCAATAGACTTCATTTTTCTAATAAACTCTATCATAATAATAAAACAAAACATACCAGTACGTGTCCACATCACCAATCCCAAAAACAAAGTAAAAACTTTGCAAACTGGCAAAATATGTTATACACGTGAACTTCCATCAAGGATGTGAGGTCGGGTGCTATAAGCTTTACTTATGTCAAAAATATAATCATTATTTCATTGTCATTATCGGAGGTGTAGAGATATCATTAATTATATCTAAAAGTTTATTTACGGATGAATCACCTGGTCAGGACCCAGATTGATAAGGTGTAATAATATCGTTGTCCCTATAAGTAGTTATTTATTCATGTATAACATATCGTTCAGTGGACCTTATATTTAATAGTGAAATAGAAAGTAAATTACTGACTTTGCTTGGATCTTCCTTCTTAAATATAGGATTAACATTTGCTTGCTTCTGTATAGTGGGAAATGTGGTGTTTTGTATTAATTGTGAAAAATATTTTCTTAGCGGGGTACATAGTATATCAGAAGTCCGGATGCAAAGGAAAGGATGAATATTGTCCGGACCAGAAAGCTTTTGTTGCTTTGAAATAATTTATAATATCTTCAATATCCTTAGGAGTACTTTGTAAGTTTGTTAGGGTGTATTCTGAATGGGGAGAGATTGGGTAGTTGATCATCGTTACAGAGATATGTTTGTTTTAACAAAGAATTTCTTGAAGTGCATCAGCTTTATCTTGCTCCTTGATTATCACATTATTTCCAAAAAGCAAGGGTGGGATAGAGGAAACGTTTTCATGCACAAAAACAATTTTGCAATTTGCCAATCAGTTCTTCTCGTTTAGTTTACCGGAATTCAATTTTTCAGTCATTTTACTGTAATTATTTTTCTTTGGGTAATCTACATGCAGGAGTACATCTATTCCACTATATAACTAAAATCAGCCCAGTGAGCAGCTGCATTGTGTTTTCTTGGCCTTTGTATGAATTCGTTTGCGTTTCTTATGAATTTTCTTGTGTAATTGTGCATCCAGGGATTGTCGTTGTGTCTTATTTTTAATTGTTTATGCGGTATATGTTTCCGAACTAGCTTCTTTATGTTTTCAATCTGAAGAGCGTTGTTTTCTAAATTGTCATCACTTATAAAATGCTAATTAGTCCTTAAGAATTCTTTTCTATTAATCCCAATAAGCATATTTATAATACCTAATAGTTCTTTTGATAGTTATTTCCTAGGTTTCTTAATGTTCTAGCGATAGCCGAGGTCAATATTTATTTTTCGGGTCAATATCACACCAAATACAACCACTAAAAAGTCCAAAATTGTTTTATTATATAATTTTACCACTTTAAAACTTGGGTTGACAATGTTATTTTTGCTTTAATAATAATAACGATGAAACAATTCCATCATATTGTTTACTGTTGTGGTGTTCTGAATTCTAAACTTTGATATACACCGGATTTACCGGATTTACGTGTAACCATTTTAGCCAATCATAAGGATGGAATTGATAAACTATATAATAATATGTGATACCAGAGATGTATATGAGAAATATCGGACAGTTTTGGAAAGGTTGCTTGATGCATAGTAATAAAAAACATGTACATACATAATAAAAATGCTCGATGTTAAACACTGATATAAAAACACAAAGGTCAAGTGATACACTGTAAAAAGGAACTGAGGAGAACTGAGAAAAAGGAAAAAATTAAAAATGATAAGTAAACTAAAAATGAAAAATAAAATGTTAAACATTTCATAACTAAGGAAATAAGAAAAGTTAAGAACACACCAAAGAGAGAATTTTTGATTTATAATAAGAATATAAATTATTATTATTATTGTTGTTGTTGTTGTTGTTGTTGTTGATTGTTGTTGTTGTTGTTGTTATTATGTACAATATTATATAATAATAACGCTGTATTAGTGGTTTATTTTGTAATGATAAATATGTGGTGTGTAAGTTGAATTAGTTAAACAAACAGAAAAAAATAGGCAAAGACGTGTATGAGTGTCATAAAACAGACAAAAATATATAATTTGATCAACTAATAATTTTGAAAACAAAAATATATACATACTCTATGCATTAAGTCATCTCGATCTGTG
>JARBDR010000322.1:0-14347 GCA_029721355.1 Tegillarca granosa | reverse complement strand
CATAATTTAACTCAGCACTGCTCTTAAGGTTTGTATCGATAAAAAAATGCTGGAAGGAGGCAGATGTTTCTTCAAATCCAGAAAATGGTGTTTTTACAGCCATGTGACCTTCAAGTTGTCTGTCATTACTTAATGACACATCGGCTTCAAGTTTTTGCTGCTGTCCGTATACTAATTCAGCGTGGCTTCTGAAGCTACTTGGTCTCTGATCATGACTGATCATCAAAATTGTTTCTGTCATTCCAGAGAAAGGTGTTTTCAATGTTAAGGTTCCGGAAAGAGGAAATTAGTTAGTTCAAATTCACCTTCCACTTTGTCTTGTCCGTATATAAGCTCTGAATGCAACTTCAACATTCCGATGTTTTTTCCTGTTGCAGTAATATTCTATATCCTCAAAACCACTGAATGGCGTTTTCACAGCAATACGTCCTTGCAAAGGATATTTAGATGCATTGATGTCTGCTTCAAATTTCCTTGTTGCAAAATTTTATTTCAGCAATGACTCTGCAATGTTATTATTTCTTATATTGTGTCTTGCGGAAGCAATTACTTGTTCCATTCCTCTGAATGGGGTTTTATCACTATTGATCCATCCAACTGTGGTCTTTTGTATAAGACAAATCGGCTTCAATTTTTTTCTGAGGACCATAGGAAATTTCTCCATAGGATTTAGACAGTTGGATCCACCGGAATGACGAAATGATGCTGACAATGCTTCGAAGTGTCTGAAAAGGTGTTTTAAAAGAAATAGAACCGTCTATTCTATCATTAAGCTAAAATTGACGTCAGTCTCAATCTTCTTTTGGCTGCATAATTAATTCTGCATGCGTTTTCAGACTAGTTTCTGATGATTCATGTGTAAAAGATGATGCTATTTCTTCAAAACCCGACAAATGGAGTTCTTAAGGTAAAGCTTCCTTCGAATGGAGATTCTACCCTAAGGACAACATCAGATTCAATTCTTTGCTGATTTCCATATATAAATTCACTATGTGTTTGAATTCTATTGTTAACAAATTCATAATTAAATGTGGCCTTGGTGTTCTCAATGCCAGCAAAGGGTGTTTTTAGAATATAAGTTCCTTCAAATGGTGATTCTAGACGAAGGATTAAGTCAGATTCAAACTCCTGCCCATTGCCATAAACAAGTTCTGCATGTGTTTGCATTCTATTTTCTCCAAATTGATAATTAAGAATAATTTTTGTACTTTCATATCCTCTGATTGGCGTTTTTACAGTTAAACTTGTTTCTAATCCATTGCCGGTATTGAGAATAACATCGCTTTGATATAACTCATCAAGTACGAAAAGTTCAGCATGTACAGTTTTTACTGGATTGGATGGTGTGTATACTATTGCTCCCCGGGTATTTTGGAAATTACTGAATGGCGTCTGTAGTTTGAGAGATACCTCGTGCTTTCTTCCAGCTTTTAATGTGAAGTCCCCGACAATATTCTGATCTTTGTAGCCTAATTCGGCATGGCTAACTATATTGCGTTTTGTTGATTGATGGTTGAATGACACTCTTACATCTTCAATATAACTTATTGGAGATTTAAAAGAAAATGAACCAATAGTTATCAGTACATCTAAAGAGAATATCCGATTCCAGTTTTTGGCCATTCACTCCAAACTCTACATGGTTGTTAAGATTTTGAAGATTGCCTCTATGATTAAACAAGGCATTAAATGTATTACCAGCAACTCGGATTAACATGGAACCAGTGGTCTTTTCAGCGCTGTCAAGATCCGTCTCAACATGCAATTGTTCCTTGGAGTCATAAAATACATCAGCTGAAAGGCGTTTGTTCGAAAAGCTTCCTTCGTGAGACATAACCACACGGATATCTCTTGAGAAAGGAGTCGATAATGTAAATGTCAAATCTTTCCTTTGTCCTTTTTCTAAGTTCAATGCAATTTCAATCTTTTTGCTGGAAACTCCCTCCACAGAACCAGTTGTTGAAAGTCTCTCAGCATTATTTCTGTGATGTAAATTGATAATTATATTGTCGAATTTATCAAATGGTGATTTTATATTAACACTGCCGTCAATAAAATTTACATCTGCCGTGTTCAAGGCTGCGTCCTAATTCATACTGTTTAGAACCACTGAAGACAACCTCAGTATGTGAATGGAAATCTCTTTACCACCAGAAACAGAACTAGCGATTGCGATTTCGTTGAATCTGGTAAATTCAATGCAGCTTTGCCAACAATATCAGCAGTTGAATCAAAACTTGTTACAAAACGATGCCTTCTCTAAGTTACGAGTAAATTCCGCCTCACTTCTAAATTGGACAAAGAACCTTCGTGTTTTGCTGTAGCTTGTACTAATCTAATAATATCAATTGGTGTGTTTATCGTTGTTGTAAATTCTATGGATGGTTCCGTTTGCATCGAAATGTCGCCGGTAACTTGCCTTTTTCCCCCCATAAGTAATTTCACCATGGGAAGTAAATTGCCGTATGGTCCTTCATGGTTAAACTGGAAGGCAATATCATTGTACATTGGGGGTTTTCAAAACAGCTCCTCCCAGCTATTCTTTCAACTGAATTAAAGTAAGCATTGAGTTCTGATTTCTGTCATTATGTTTATATTCACCTAAAGCTTTAAAGTTGTTAATTTTCCCGGAATAGGAAAGTGAAGCTTCCATTTCATTATAATCTTGGAATGGGGTTTTTAAGTTGCTGTTATGGACATTCCGGATTTTGAAGAAAACGTAACATCGGTTTCAACTTTTTGTGCACCAAGTGCTCCTTCAATATGGCTTCGGAATCCAGAGCGTCTTGCTGTGTGTACAATAGCTGCTTGAATATCATCAATGTAAGGAACCTTCAAAATGACGTTACCAGATAAGTCATCAACAAGGTTGACTGCGGTGTCCAACTCGATTCTTTGTCTTCCATAGGACATTTCGGCCTGTGTGTGGAAATTAGATCTCTGTCCTTCGTGAGTAAATGTGCCTTGAATCCTTGGTGTTTGCATTGCCTGTACAGAAAATGATCCTCTTGTAGTTGGGGCTGTTACAAATGTCAGCATACCATCAATTATGTTTGTTTTACCATACATGATATTAGCTTGGCTTCTAAGACTTGACACTTCACCCTGTGCCGAAAATGAACCTTTAACATTTTCAAAGTAAGGACTTTTCATGACAAAATTTCCTTCAATACTGTCTATGGAACTAAATGTTAAGTCACTTTCAGACCTACTGTTGTTAAATAGAATTTCTGCGTGAGACATGAAATTCTTTCTTGTTCCGTCGTGCGAAAATGCAACTCTGTTGACTTTTAGTCCTTTAAATGGTGTTGTCACTATGATTTCTCCGGTTATTGGTCCGAGTTTGCTAAATCTAGCATCACAGCTTAATTTGTTTTGTCCATTAACAATCTCTGCACTGGAGGCAAAATTGTCTATAGAACCGGAATGATTTATTGTGCCGCTCAATTGTTCATATCCTGAAAATGGAGTTTGAATGTTAACCCCTGCAGTCATTTGTGAAGAAGTATCTAATTTAGCATTTATAACTATTGGGTTGTAGTGAAGATATGAAATGTCAGCGTATGACTTAAAAGAATTAGGCGATGCTTCATGTTTTCATTGTAGTCCGCATGGATTCGAATCCTCTAAATGGAGACAGCAGAGATGCAACGAATTTAATAGATGGGTCAATAGCAACTTCGAGGTCACCGATTATTTTTTTATTATTGCCATTTGAAAGTTCTCCGTGGCATTTAAAATTCTTCTAGAACCTTCATGTGAAAGAGCAGCTCTTAAGTTCTTATAACCTCTGTATGGTGTTTGAAGGGTGGCCTCGGCAGTTAACATTGGGTTTAGATCGAATTTTATATTGCCTTCAATGTTTCGTTTTCCATGGCGATATTAGCACGGCAGTTGAAACCCTTCCATGAACCTTTATGGACGAAAGATGCTTTAAGTTTTCTGTAACCATTCAACGGAGTACTGATTGTCAGTTTGCTATTGATATTTCGATCAGCGTTTAAAACCAAATCCCCTCAAATGTTTTCTCCCTTTTTAAAAGTGATTTCAGCATGGCTTCTGAAATTTGTCACTCTTCCTCGGTGACTGACCGCCGCCTTAATGTCATCATAATCTGGCTGTTTCAATACAACTGATCCTTCCATTTTTTTGTTATTACTGAATAAAACGTCAGCTTCTATTTTCTTTTTCTTGCGAACTGAAATTCAGTGTGACTCTGGAAGTTATTAAGGTCTCCAGAATGTCTAAATAAGCCAATAATGTTGTCTGCAAATGGTGATTTTAAAGTAAAGGTGCCTTCTTTTCTCTTGGCATTAACAAATTTAATGTCAGCCTGGTACAATCGTCCAACTTCATGGCTCAATTCACAATGTGATTGGAAGTTTGAGAGATCACCAGAGTGACTGAATCTTGCTGAAATATTATCTCTAGAAGGGAGTTTGACTACGATAGAACCTTCCTTGTTATTTTGATTACTGAAGGCGACATCAAATCATATTTTCCGCTTGTTGGACATTCATAATCACCATGTGTCTGGAATCTGTTCAGTCCACCTTGATGTCTAAAGTTAGCGGCAGTGTATGGCATTTCACTAAATGGTGTTGTTATTTTAATAAGTCCTTCAATGTCATAAGGTTCTAATCTACCGACCGTTTCCACCGTTAATATTTTTCTTGGTAATATTCAACTGAATCGATGAATGTCCTGTTTTCCCCTTTTATTTTACTTTCAATATTTCCTTGTACATATGGAAGTTGTGGAAACTGGGTGTCAATGCGTACATTTCCCGAAACTCCCCTAATTGTGCTCCAGTGTGAACTGATAGATAATTTTCGGAGTGATGGCTGCACTTCCAGACTTCCAATAGAGCGAAACGCTGGCTATTACCAGTGAACTCGATCTCCGTTTGCAATACTCTAAGGGACTGATATGGTGTGTTCAATGTGAAATAAATTTTCTTTGTATTATCCCATTTGTACCTACTTTTCATTGAAATTGCCCTGTCTGGGTGATATTGGATAGTTGCTGTGGAAAGTGTATCTTCGCCGTCCATGTTTTGAGTCAGCGACAGCATTTTATCATCGGTGAATGATGATGAGAATTTCCAGTAACCGTTAATTAAATCATCAGGAGTTTTATCTAAAGATCCTACAACTTGGATCTTTTCATTTGGAGACCACTGAAGATCGATGTCAGTTGTCAATGGATATGTTCCATATTGTGTTATTGATTTTAAAGATATCTCTTTGTTGTTTGCTTGTAGGATATGACTTGTTTTGGCTACGTTATTATCTCCGCTATAGCTATTCTCAAAACGTGACATGACAATTCCATTTCTGTTGACATTCAAAGCAGAAGATATCATTCCTTTTCTGTGTTCGTGGTTTATGTTAATTTCAACATTTTGATTGTCTCAAACGTACTACGAATTATAAAACGAAGATGACAATGTGCCCTCGTGGCCAGGACAGATCTTGTGCTCCATTCAACCAATTTCTAAAGAGTTTTGTCCCCATTTAATATTCATGTTTGACCCAACGTCAGATTCAGTATTTTTGTGTGTGTCCAAGATGATTCATATCTATTTTGTGGGACTGTCACAATAAAACGTCCATTGGTGTTAAGTCGTAATCCTCTTAAAGCATTCATCATCTCACCTTCATAAGAGTAAACATCATTGTTGTGTCTCAACTTTAAGTTATTTTTGGAATTTCTGTCCACTAGATTTGTGTCCAAATGATAATGTGACAGATTTTATTGAGTTAATTGTTGATTTAATGGATACTCGACCTAAAATATCTGTGCTTCTGGATGAATTTTTATCGGTTCCGTCTAGACTAAACTGCACATTATTCTTATTCCAGCTCAGTTTTGCTTTCGATGCCATTTTTTTACCAACATCATGGGAGATTTCAAGCGAGGATCTTTGATAACCCTTAGTGGTGATTTAACTATAATTGACGCATCTAAAGCATCCCATCTAATTGGTTTTTTTCATTGTCACTGTGGCGGATATCCTTCTGATTGGTTTCCAGTTGATATTCATGTTAGTGGTATATCTCGATGAATCTACCTGTGTTGTTGAGTCAATGGCAACGGATCGGAAACCTCGGAATGGTGATGACATTTTAAGTGTTCCTTTGACTTGTTTGGAATTTTTTGCCTCCTTAATTCCGAAAGTGGTGTCTAATACGATTACTTTTGAGGTATCCCATTTCATATCAAAATGCGAAACGTATTTCTTTCCACCGACATGTTTTAAGTTTAAGGTTAATGTATTCGTTGGATAAGTTAGTGAAATTGATGACTCTATATTTTCCATACCCTCATACATGGTTTTTTGCGTTGAGTTGCAAACGATCTTTTTCATTTTTATCTGCATTCCATTTAATATCAATCCTTCCATTATAAACTGGATTCTTCTTTTCTTCCTTCAATTTCAGCTGTTATTCGTCGAGAGGGATATTGCAGCTCGCCGTTGACTATTAATCCTTCATTTCAGTGTATTGGGTTACATATTAACGACATAACGCTCATTTCCCTTCTCCAACTGAGCTAGAAATTTTTTGGATCAATGTTAAGTTGACCAGCTAAAGAAACGCGTTTCATGCCGACGACCTGGATATCTGTTGAAACCTCATATTCAGTTCTAGATGGTCTACGCAGATTTGTTCTCATGGCGGATCTAATATTGTTTGCAGTTTGGATGGATATTTCGTGAGTGAAATCATTTTTGTTATTCTCTGTCAAATCATTTGAAATGACAATTTCTTTTCCAGGATAAGCCAGCGACAAAGAAGCAGTTATGCTTGTGAGCGCTTTGCTTTTGTTTTTCAGACGCAAAGATGTTGATATAGATTTCTTGTTTCCATATTCAAATATGATGGATGAATCAACTGATTTTTTATCATGCTTATGGCCGATTCTAACATGCATATCAATGCCCTGTAACATAAAGAATTACTAATGATAAGTTAATACCAATAAGCAAAACATCTTTTAATATTTGCATTTAAAAATAAATCATTTAAAATTAAAATTGATAAGTATCTTAATAAAATCTGCTTTCAAAACGGCACAAAAACTTGAACGAATTAAAAGTCTAAACCTTAAATCGATATTTTAATTCGATTTCATAAAAATAAATTTCTTAAATTAAAATCATCCCGCAATTCGAATCTGTAAAAAATGTAATGTTGTAAGATTTGTTTTAAAGTGATACAAAACATTGTTATGTTATCTTACGGAAGCTGGGTGCTGAATTTGGAAGTCAGATTTCAGGTTTGATGATTTCCATGCAAGCTTTGGTGTTACGGAAGTTGAAATAAACAGTCTCTTTGTTCTGTCCTTTTTGTTGGCTCCATAGGTTATTCCATACTTCCTTCTGAATGTTTTTGTTATGGCTCATACTGCTAGCAATTTGGAATTATATTCTGGTCTTAGTTTGAATCCAACATTCCTAAAAATAAATAAATAAGTTGTATAATGATGACAAGAAAAAGTAAAAAATTTGTCACATACGGATTACTGCCTCAATATAATTTAAAGTCCTTAATATGAAATAAAACCATCAAAATAAATACATGAATCAATATTCTGACAAAATCTATATCATGCAACTTTAAAAGTTTAGACATTTTTACTCTTTGAAATATGAAAAAACAGAAACTCGATAATAACCAAAAAAGACTTAAAACTTGGTTCAAAATAATTGAAATAATAAAAACCTAATGAACACGTGAAACGAATTATGCCGTATAGAACTGATATTTGTTAGTGAAACATAACTTGGCAACGAGCAAATAATTCAACATCTAAGTAACAAAAAAACATGAATCTGTCATGTAAATGTGATTTACTTTATAATCGAAAATTAATCGTCGATAATTAGGTTACTACCCGAGGGTATCTATAACTCAGTCGCAGTAATTTGTGCTGTCAGAAAATATACCATTTAGCCCATCTTCATTTTTTAAATTTATCTAAAATTAAGGTTTGTTCCCTCATGCAAAGCATTCCTTAGCTGGATTTGGATTCATATAAGTTTGGAACTTAAGTTTCATTAATTTACGACTGTTTGGCTTATGTTTTTATCTATCAAAGTTTTCGCATAAGTTTATGGCGTATCACAATTTAACAGGTATTTGTATTATATATTTACTTCAATAGAAGAATTTTAACATTCTATAATACTAATAACGTACAATGAAAAAGATTCTGTAATTTGTAGATATATTCAACTTACGTATTTCCTTTAATTGTTGTTGTCGTCTTTGTTTGGCTCTGTTGATCTTGGCATTTAAAGTGACTTTATCCCGAATGACTTTTGGGATAATGTAATCCATCTGTGTTCTAATGTTTAATGCTTTTTCCCCCTCTGATTGCTATGTTTGATTGCATTTTTGTTGTAAGTATTGGTGATCGTATATCAATCTTTCCTTGGATTCGCTGACGCTTGGCATTTCCAGTATTTCTGATTTTTTCCTTTTTAAAACAAAACATTATAATGCAATAACTTTTACCTAGCCTGTCCATCGTTGGGACTTATTTTAGGTAGTATCTGCTAGGAAGGCAAACAAATAGTCGATGAATCTTCTTCTTAATTTTTTTTATTTTTTAAAATCTTAATTCTATTTTGTGTTTATTTATTTATTCCTTATCTAATTTTTGTATATCGCTATATGGCTATGTCCTCCAATCATATGTCATATATTAACGTTCATTCACTCACAATTGAGAAAGTTATTACTTGCAGAAGTTGTCATCCCTTTCAAGCCATTTAAAAAATACACATGTAGTATGTTTTGTTGTTTACGCTTTAAAATGTTGTATGATAAGGGATTTTATCGATACCTCAGCCTATTTACATAATTTTGTTTAAAACTAAGGTTTGTTCCCTCATACAAAGCATCCCTTAGCTAATTTGGATTTAAATAATTTTCGAACTTTAGATTAATTTATTTCAAACTGTTTGGAATATGTTTATATTATCAAACTTTTCGGTTTTAGTGTCACTGATGAGGAATGAATTTCCAAAATAGGCACATCTGGCACATCAAAATTCAACTGGTATTTGTGTTATATATTTACTACTCCTGGGTGGGTACCGCTGCTGGTGGAGTAAAAACTCCCCGAGGGTATCCATAACTCAGTAGGCAGTACTTAGTGCTGTCAGAAAATGTACCATTTTGCAAAATTTTCAGCTGCCTCAAAATGTAAAATTTGTTTAAAAACTAAGTTTGTTCCCTCATGAAAGCATTCCTAAGCTGGATTTGGATTTATATAATTTTGGAAGGTTAGATTCATTTATTTCCAACTGTTTGGCTTATGTTTTTTATTATCAAACTTTTCGGTCTTAGTGTCACTGATTAGGAATGAATTTCCGAAATGGGCACATCTGGCACATCAAATTTTAACTGGTATTTGTGTTATATATTTACAAAAAATACAGATAAAGCGATAATGTCGTGTTAAAATTTATGACATAAAACAGAATTAAATAAATAAATAAACTGACATTGAATTTGCTGGAAGAAACAAGATATTTAGTGTCGGCAGAGACGGTGCTAAGGGACGTGACTTGAAATAAATGGTAAAGCATCGGAGACTGTTTGAAATTCTTTTTATATTTCTGATCTATAGAACAAATTTCACAGTGATTAAAGATAGAGATGTTAAGATTCAAATTTAAACTTACCAAATATTTTACTGGTTTGTCAACAACTTTGTCCAAGGTTAAATCCACGGTTGCCGATGAACTAGGTCGATATTCTAACAGACCCACCAAATGCTATTAATTCTTTTACGGGTGTCTTTAACAGATAGGAACGGTCTATACTTAATTGCTTTCTTTGTGATATATGTCTGAAGTCTGCTCTCTAAGCTGTGAATTTTTCCTTTTTCAAAACTGATACTGGCTTTGACGGATCTCATTATCTTTTGTTACCATGGTAACTTAAAAGTAAAAATTGATATATACGTATGTAATCAAACACAAACATACCGGTTCATGAACAAATAATAATCTCAAAAGCAAGTAAAAACTGTAAATCTGGCTAGTTAAGGTAAACACGAAAACTTCCGTCAGGAAAGTGAGACCAGGAAGGGTAAGCGTCTACTCTTTATCTACCAATATTTTTATAATTAACGTAGCGATTAATAAATATTTGGATAAATTTTAAAAAAGTGAATATTTGTTCTCGAGGTTCATGAAGTCTCATAACTTGATATTCATAACATTCATTGATAAAAATGTTCAGACAAATAGAAAAATTAACATCTAAATGTTTAGATTTAAGTCAGGGTTCATAGTATATACATTAAAACACAAAATATACAGTCCATGTCCAAATGAAGGATTTCTTGCAAAACACTTTATGGCTTTTTTTAAAATAAACACGCGTTTATTGAAAAAGTCATAAAAGACATATTTTGGCCACTGTTTACAGAAATCACAAAGAAATAAGATAAATTTATTTATTTATTTTTTTTTATTGAAGATAATTTGCATTCATTTTGATATAATTTTCTAAATAAGAAAAAGAAACCATAATTTTCAAAATACTTTAATTATTGGAAAGAAATGAAACACAGCATGAGGAATGAATTTCCAAAATGTGCACATCTGGCAACTCAAAATTTAACTGGTATTTGTGATATATTTTATACAGCTTGAAGCTTAGAAGAATTTGGCAATAACCAATAAAACACAAACATACAAGTCAATGTCCAAATTACAATCCAACAAAAACAAAGCAAAACTGAGTTATTTAGTTATACACTTGACCATGCATCAGGAGGTGAGGCCGGTGATCCGAAAGGGTAAGCAGCTCTTGTCCAGCTAGCTACACCCATCATATACAAAGTCAAATTTTAGAATGAAAGGAGCATGAAACCCCGGCAAGTATAATAAACAAGTATTAAAAACTTAATATTACATGTTGTTTCATTGGTTGTTTAGTAATTCCAGCCAATGTAAGGATGTGTCTAATAGTTTTCCTGGTTGATATTCAGCAGATCCTCCGAGTTTGATGACTTCGTTTTTGGGACTCTTATTTC
The DNA here is from genome assembly GCA_029721355.1 of Tegillarca granosa. NCBI lineage: Eukaryota > Metazoa > Mollusca > Bivalvia > Arcoida > Arcidae > Tegillarca > Tegillarca granosa. The sequence continues at coordinate 3,289 of JARBDR010000322.1, read as the reverse complement.
AACAACTGGTGTAAAGATATATGATGGTCCTTTTCTGCTTCTTTTAATTTCACTTTTCATTAAGTACAAGGTTTTGCCATCGACGTCAAACTTTCCACTCAAATGTTTAACATTTCTGTCATACTGCACCTTTCCTGTAAAAAAATAATCAATTTTGAAAGTTATAAAAGATACTACAAATTTTAAATCATTGAATTTTAATGAAAGCAAGTGAGACCAGTTCTAAATATTTAATATTATTATCATTTTCAAATCAAAGATTCATCATTAAATTCATTATTTCTTTTTTATTAAAATATATGTTTACTATTTAAAAAATCTCTTTTTATATAATCTGATTTAAAGAAGCTGTTATATTCACCTGTGAATGTTGCTTTTTCCATGGTGAAATCATATTCATTTCTAGTGTTTTATTTTCTTTTCTAAGAATGAAATCAGCAGCAAAAGCTCTATCTACAGTCGATCCAGGTGTGTTTGAACCTAGCCTCATTGAAGCCTCCTCTTTTGTCTAGAGACATAATTCATATAATTAAAAAATGAGTTTCATTACACTGAACTTCGCAAATAGTAATTTGAAGATACAATCTATACGTAGGTTGTAAAAGGTTCTGGAAAAAGATGCTTGACTAAGCAAATGAATGAAAAAAAGAGTTTTTAATTATTCATCTATTAATTTTTCCCACTCACTAGTGTCATCATGATAGGAATTTTTCATTTAGTAAGATTTTTTTATATTATAAACTAAAATCTAACAGGTATTTTTGTTATATAGATTAACTGCTAATAAATGTACGGGTGGTTAGTCGATTAAGTACGAGTAAATTTACAGGCACATTTTCAAAACGAAACTTTTACAGATGTATTTGTAAAGTGAACAGAATAATAAGTAATTTAAAAAAGTAATCAAAGGAATGACTACACACTTTCAGTAAATTAATTACTTACAGATAATTATCTGAAAATCTATGACCACTGAAGTAAAACGTTCAGTGGTGTGGGGACAGTACTATATAAAGATATTAATCATATCGCGTATTTTCATACCAGTCGTCCATTAATACGCTCATTTAAAAAGTAATAGAAGCATTTTACTAACACGTGAACCAACAACCACTGTATGTACAAAAAAAAAAAACAGATTGTTTCAATATTTTTTCGAAATATAAATATTTACTTTGCTTATAAAAGAAGCTAGGAAAATTCTTGTAGGTATAGCAGATACCAAAAGAGGAGGTAAGAATCAGGAAACATTGACCTTTATAAAGCTATATGGATCTCATGTCATTACTCTTCAACGTTATAAATCAATGAACATGACACAAGGCTACTGAAACGCGCAAGCGTGTGAATGTTTGTGTTTGGTGTGACGCCCTGAAAATAAAAGTATAATACTTACATTAACAATTCTAGCTTCCATTTGATAGCTTGGTGTGTGTCTCTTTTGTACATATCCAAAGCAAGAGATACTGGACCAGTAAATGGAAATATGGCGCATCAGCTTTAAGAGAGGCATTTGGAAACTGAACTTCTCCACATAATTCCAAACCTGTAATTTTGGCCATTTTATCCCCTGTGCATACAGTCTTTGTTTTTCTGTTTTCAGTTATCATCTGTTGTTCACGTTCCATATCATGATGTACAGTGAAGAAGGATGGTTCTATAAATAACCAAAGTAGCATTGACACGTCAAAAACCCAATCTATTTTATACTGAAAAGTCACGGCACAGATTATTTTTAAGAACAAATATAATAAATGTTTAGATATAAATAAAATATTTGCAGCCAAAAAACAAGTTATGGGGAAAAGCTAATGCAATCAATACCACAACATAAGTAATTCGTGAAAACGCCAATCCAACAAATTAAAACTATATATATATATATATATATATATATATATATATATATATATATATATATATATCTTATATATACTTATTTAAAAATATGATTTGAACTTTCTTTAAAATCTAATGCACAACCAAGAAGGGAAATTAAATTACAAAATCCATCAGCTACCAATATTTACTATATGTATTACAACGTCTTACTTCATTATGACTGACTTGTGTACTATTTACGACACGTTTACTTATTTAGTATTACCTACTTATGTACTTAATAATATACATACTTAAAGTTCAAAATTTCCATTTTCTGACGTGGTATGTCCAACTGAGCGTTAAAAACACGACCATTTGCAAGCTCAATATTTCCTTGAAGTGCTGTACTAGAGTGAAGAGTAGACACCATTTTCATTCCACTTTTGGTTACAAATGCGTCAACACTCATCATACTTGATATTAAAATGGAACCACTACAAGACAAAAGGCTTGGTTTAAACCCCTACACATAAATACTTAGACATGGCACACATGACTAATATTAAAGTTATTTAGCATTTGTATGATAAAAAAACCTAATATTACTAAACTTGGATATAGTAGACAAGATTACCAGAGTAATGTGCAAAAAAAACCACTAAAAAAAGTTAAAACTGGCAGACAGGAGTATCACTTCAAAGCGCTTAGCGTATTGTATTAAAAAAACCCTCATACGAAAAAACTTAAAGTTGCCAGACAGTATTATCACAGAAAATTTCATGCACCTTTCATATTGTATAGCAGATCCTGACGTTTGGGTAAGACTGATATATACTTTTCACATTCAAAGTTAGTGATGATCATTTATCTTATGAAACGTTTGTTTATTTCTATATTCACATTCACATGTTGGTTCTTTTGAAATCCTAAAACTAAAACCAAAACATTACCTTGGTTTTATGACACCATTGATAGAAACACTACGTGGACTAGTTCCTAATTTCCTAAGGTCCATTCTGCCAGAAGCTTTAAGGTCAATTGTAGCTGTTCCATTAACTGTAAGATTAAGCGGGAATCCACTGCTTGTTGGTATAATCATACTACTATCGAGGAACATTATATTTTGTGTAAAACTGTAGTCGTGATTCTTTGACAATTTGATCAAAAAGTCAAGGAAGTTAAAGTTGTTGCCGTTGGAGAGATCTTTAACTCCACTGAAACTGTTGTAACGGAGCTCATTTCCAAAGACTCTCATGTAAAGGTTACCTTTCATTTCATCCATTGTTGATTTAAACTAAAAAAAATGATAACGTTAACCACTAAGGAAATGTGTGTGAAAAGAAATTAAAACGTTGACCACTAAGAGTATATGTGAAAAAGAAATTATAACGTTGACCACTAAGATATAATGTGAAAAGAAATTACGTTGACCACTAAGATATTATATGTGAAAAAGAAAAAACAA
>JARBDR010000321.1:0-89209 GCA_029721355.1 Tegillarca granosa | reverse complement strand
TTAATGATCTAGAATTAAAGTTTGATAAAAAGTTGGAGCAATTAGAAAAACGACTAGATGATAAACTTAATCAGAAATTTGATCTGATTTTATAAAAACTAGATCAAAGAAATTCTTCTATAAATAATCAACAGCAAAGTTTCAATAATAACAGTCGAGGTAGAGGTTATCAAGGTCGTTTCTCTGGGTCACCTTCATCTGGAAGAGGAAGGGAAATACAAGTAATTCAAACCACCCAAACTAGTGATGGCTTCTGGTGAGGGCCAGACGGAAGCCGCTTGTAAATTAAGTGGCCTATCACTTTTGAATAGGATGGTTGGAGTTTCAAATATGACAGAGGTATATGTGCAAGGTGAAATTCATCGGGCTTTGATCGACAGTGGGTCAATGGTGACCACTATGTCAAAATCATGTTACGATAATTTAACTCGTAAGCCATCATTGTTTGCTTAGACAAGTTAGGATTGCAAGTTTCATTAGCAGATGGTTCAAATCTGAGTATTTAGGCTATGTAGAGTGTAGTATTTCGGTTCCATTCTTAAATGATGTTGAATTTCATGTTCCGGTTTTAGTTGTACCAGATTCAAAGTTAAATGATATGTGTGATACAATTATAGGTACTAATGTAATTAGGTTATGTACAAATCAGGTAAATGAGTCTGACAAGAATATTCCTAATGCATGGCGTTTAGCTATGGACAGTATTAAGTGTAAAGTTCATTGTGTAAGATCTGCACATAAAAAATGTTTGGAGATTGGTCCTTACCAGTCTGCAGTAATTAATGGTATTGTAAGAGGTTTAGATCAGGATGTAAAAGAAATTGTGACTGAAAATTTAGAAAATCAGTACAATTATATAGTATGCCCTAGAGTTTTAAAAGTCAACAACACCTCTATTGCAAAGATTCAGGTTAAAATCTGCAATATTTCTGCAAAGGCAATTAGTATAAAACCAAGGTCAGAATTATGTCAAGTTAACGAGGTCAAGGTTATTGATGACTTGGCACAAAACAATTCAAATATTACAGAGTCCTATAAGGTCACTGAGAGTACTACTGATAATATTGTGAATGAATTAGGCGTTGATGTGAATGTATCTGTTTTAGATTCTTCACAGATGGGTAAAGTTAACAAACTTCTAAGCAAATGGAAGCACATTTTTTCTACAAGTCCCCTTGACCTAGGTAAAACTGACATAGTTAAACACAAAATAGAACTTGAAAACTCCAAGCCTTTTAAACAACCTTATAGAAAAATCCCTCCAGCAATGTATGAGGAAGTTCGCCAGCACATCAAGGAGATGCTTGATTCAGGGGTCATAAGGGAATCAAATAGCCCTTTTTCTTCCAATTTAGTCTTGGTAAGGAAGCGTGATGGGACTCTGCGCATATGCCTAGATTTTAGGATGTTGAACTCTCGCAAAGATGCTTACATGCTTCCTAGGTTTGATGACATAATCGACACTGTGTGGGTCCAAATATTTTTCAAAGTTGGACTTAAGATCTGGTTACTGGCAGGTCGAAATAGAGGAAGAAGATAAACAGAAAACGGCTTTCTCAGTAGGAAACTTAGGTTTCTATGAATGTAGCCGTATGGGCATGGGCTTAACTAAGCTCCGAGTACTTTCCAACGCCTAATGGAAAAATGTATGGGCGAAATGATGCTCAAAGAAGTGCTTATATTTCTTGACGATATTCTCATTTTTGCCAATACATTTGAGCAACACATCAAAACGGTTAGAGTCTGTGTTTGCCAGGTTGGCTCAGCACAATTTAAAAACTTAAACCTTCCAAATGCGAGCTGTTTAAAACGTCAATTACATACTTGGGTCACGTTATATCGGAGAAAGGTATATCTACAGATCCCGAAAAAAACTTTAGCTGTCGACAACTGGCCACCCCCACAAAATGTAAAAGAATTGCGTCAGTTTTTGGGATTTGTTGGGTATTACAGACGCTTTGTTAAGAACTATTCAAAGATAGTACAGCCTCTTAATGCTTTATTAATAGGTCATTCAACCAACAATCTGCTAAGCAATCTAAGTTAAGAAAAAACCTACCAGTTGGATATGGGGTGAATCTCAGCAGAGAGCTTTTAACACTATAAAACAAAAGTTAATTGAGCCTCCTATTTTATCATATGCTGATTACTCTCTACCATTTATCCTCCACGCTGATGCTAGTAATGTTGGACTAGGTGCTGTTTTATATCAGAAACAAAATGGTGTTGAGAGGGTGACAGCATACGCTAGTCGTGGTTTAAGACCAAGTGAGCGTAATTACACAGCTCACAAGCTGGAATTTCTAGCTTTAAAATGGGCTATCTGTGACCAAGGCCAAGCTTGATGCCACTAGTCATCGTTGGGTTGCCATCCCTTGCAACGTATAATTTTACTCTGTCTTATAGACCAGGGAAGATGAATCTGATGGGATGGTCTTTCCCGTAAACCCCAGGTCTTTACAGATACAATTAAAGCCATATGCGAGTCTGTTTTAGTTTCTATTCCCCTCGCATTATGTGTATCACAAGAATGTATTTCTCATACGGCCGATGAGGAAGCATTAACTGGTGAGCACTTTAATAGTAAAAACTGGCAAACTGAGCAGAGTAAAGATAGAAACATTACGGAGAGTTGTTGACTTGGTAAGAAGCGGTTTTCGCCCAAGGGAAAAGGTCTAGCAAGGGAATCGCTAAGTGTCCAAAAGTATCTCAGGGAATGGAAATCGTCTTCAATTACACGGAGATATTTTGTACCGTACCGCTTCTTTAGATGGTCACCAATCAAGCAACTAGTGCTGCCCGAGTCATATCATCAATTAGCTTTAAAGATGATTCATGATGATACAGGTCATCAAGGTAAAGAAAAGACTTTGTGGCTAGCAAAGCAAAGATTTTATTGGCCTGGTTTAGAAAATGATATTAATAACAAAGTGGAAAATTGTGGCAGATGCATAAGGCGTAAGCAGCCAGGTTAGGACCAGCTGCCGAACTTGTGCCTATTAACACCACCAGGCCCATGGAACTAGTTTGCATAGACTTTCTTTCCCTTGAAAAATCTAAAGGTGGATATGAACATATCCTGGTTATAACTGATCATTTTACCAGATACTCTCAGGCTATACCTTGCCGTAATCAATTGGCTCATACAACAGCCAAGGCATTATTTGAAAATTTCATTTTATTTTATGGTTTTCTTGAGAAACTCCATAGTGATCAGGGTCGCAACTTTGAGATTAAAGTAATCAAAGAATTATGTAAGCTGGCAAATGTTCAGAAAAGTAGAACTACCCCTTACCACCCCATGGGCAATGGCTCGGCTGAACGCTTCAATCAGACTCTTCTTAAAATGCTAGGTACTCTTGAGGAGGATAAAAAGGCCAATTGGAAATCTTATGTTTCGCCTTTAGTGCAAGCGTATAATGCCACTAAAAAACGAGGCAACTGGCTATTCTCCCCATTATCTCATGTTTGGCTGGCATCCTCGCCTGTCAGTTGATGCATATTTAGGACTTGATCCTGATAATGATGAGAAAGTTAGTCACGAGACTTACGTAGAAAAGTTGAGAGATCGAATGCGGTATGCGTACGAGTCTGCAGCTAAAGAAGCCACTAAACTTGCTGCTCGTAACAAGTTAAGATATGATAGTAAAGTACGAGATTCTGTTATTGAAGTCGGTGATCGTGTTCTTGTTCGTAAAGTGGGACTTATAGGTAAACAAAACTGGCTGATAAATGGGATCAACAACCCTATTTGGTTATTCACAAACCAAGTGGTGATATACCCGTTTATAAAGTGCGACCAGAGTTTGGGAAGGGGCCCTCCCGCACTCTCCATCGCAATATGTTATTGCCATTTAATATTATTCCATCAGAGGAAGTGAATTTTACAATTCAATCTAAACATGGCAAGCCAGTTAAAACCCAATCTGTTGTGAATTTAACAGAAGTCTCGGAATCTGAAAGCACAGAATCAGACGAAGAAAGGTCTCAAAATGCCCGTTATGTCATACCCAAACGAAGGAAAAATTTTAATTTCACGTCATCGCCAGGCTTAGCAAAAACGAATGATACTGTCAATATATCAGAATCATTAATATCTAACAATTTAGTTGATTTAGATAATACAAGAACATATATTACTAGTATTGAAATACCTCAAAATAACAGATCAATCAAAGATGCATCTGTTGATATCAGTACTATTAGAAATGAACATAAAAATGAAATAGAAACTGAAAATAGTGATTATGATTTACGCAGGTCACAACGACCTAGAAAACCACCTGATCGATTTGGTGAGTGGGTAACCTCACAGATAGATATATTTATAAAAGTTAACGTGTTGCCACATGAGTGATTCTGTATATAGGTTGGATGTCCAACATGTGGACTAGGCATGATAGTCACGTGATCACTGAGTTAAAATATGGTACGATTCTACCGCATTGCGGATTCACGGGTGCTTACACGGGCATAGTATTAACGGGAAAAACGTGCGTGTTTTTGGTGTATATAAAGAGTCATGTATGGTTATACAGCATTCGAAGTTAGCCACTCGTTGTAGCAGCAGCACTCATACTCTTATAACTGTCCTCGATGTCGGACTCTGAGAAATTACTTGAATCGGACCAAGATAGTGGTGGAACCCACAACCATAGAGGTAACACTAGCGCACAACTTAATACAGATTTAGCTGATACTTTTCAGTTGTTTAAATCATATTTAGATGGAAAAATTTCTACTCTGCATAAGGAACTTGCTGTGGGTAACGAGTCATTTGCTAAAAAGTTAAAACAAGAAGTAACTACCAAACTAAAGGGAGAAGGTAACCAAATCCAGTATAACTTTAACTCTGATATTTTATCTGATTTACATAAACTTCAAAAGAAATTACCAGATGATTCTACTGCTATTAATATCATTTCTGGCATTATTGTTAAAATTAACAAAAGAAATAAGCTCATCAGAATTGCAGACAAGTCGCCAGCTGGTTGGAAAACAGTTCGAGAATATGAGAGTGACGACCTTGCATCCGACTCTGAAGATGAAAAACGACTTCGTTCAGCAGAAACAGAGCCCTCCGGAGCATCAAGGAGAAGAAAAGGTTCCAGCCATATAACAAAAATTCAACAAACGCAGTGTCTCGTCCATCTCATTCTACAGCTACTGCTGTCATGCCTTTTCACAGTACGCAACAACAACAGCAGCAGCCCTTTCGTGTCAACCGACGTAAAGAACCAACTCCATATGACATCTGCTACCGATGTAACCAATTTGGTCACTGGAGGAATCGTTGCCCCCTCGCTAATACAGGGTCCAGCTCAGCAGTCTCAGGAAAGTGATAGTGTCAAAGATGAGTATCATTATTTTGCTTGTTTGTATGAGAACAGTCTCTTGTTAGACCAATTTCAAATGTTTATTGAACATGTTCATTTTTTCGAAAAAATTGATATTGCTTCTACGGGTAAAGGCGTTAAAAAACAGTTTGCGTAAAAATGTAAAATTTTGGCGTGTTATAGGTGCTAGTGAATTTGTTCTAAATACTATTGAATATGGCTATGTTATACTTTTTCTAAAAAATCCTCCCCCCCCCCATGTTTATGAGAAATAATAATTCAGCAATTTTTCATTCCGAATTTGTTAATGAAGCAATTTCCGAATTGTTACATATCGGCTGCATTACTGAAACCCCATTTCAGCCGTTTGTTGTTAATCCCTTAAGTGTTTCAGTTCAGCAATTGGGTAAGAAACGGCTAATCTTGGATCTAAGTGAAATAAATAATTATATTAGAAAAGATAAAGTAAAATTTGAAGACCACAGGCTTGCTTTAGACTATTTTACTAAGGACTGTTATTTGTTTAAATTTGATTTAAAATCTGGTTATTTTCATTTTGACATTTGCACACAGCAGCAAACTTACCTGGGTTTCTCATGGAAGGGCAAGTTTTATTGTTATACTGTCTTAGCGTTTGGCCTTTCATCGGCTCCCTATTTATTTACCAAGTGTCTTAGACCGTTAGTAAAATATTGGAGGCAAAATGGCCATGACATTGTACTCTATTTAGATGATGGCTTGGGTATAGCTCATTCTAGGTCAGACTGCCTCATTATGTCATCGTTTGTAAGATGGTCATTATCACAAGCAGGGTTATTGGTAAATGAAGAAAAATCTATTTTTGATCCAGTTCAATCTTTAGAATGGCTGGGATTAATTTGGAATTCGGTAGATTTTAGCATTATAATTCCAGAGAGGAGAATGATTGATACTATGTCTTCACTTATCGATATTTTAACAAAGTTTCCATTGTTTACTGCCAGAAATTTAGCACAAGTTACAGGTAAAATTATGTCGATGTCACCAGTCATGGGTAACATCACTTGTCTAATGACCCGTTACATGTATATGGCTATTGATAGGAGGGTCAAATGGGATCTAATTTTATATATGGATTTTCCTCACTTAGTAAATAAGGAATTAGTATTCTGGTTTAAAATCTAAGACGTTTAAACAAAAAGTGTTTGTTAAATTACACATTACCCAGTATTATGATATATTCTGATGCTAGTAATGTTGCAGCAGGGGCATTTACAGTTGAAATGAATGAGCGAGTTTTCCATCAAATGTGGAATACAAATGAAAGCATTATGAGCTCTACATGGAGAGAAATCAAAGCAATTCATTTAGCACTGTCGGTTTTTAAAAACAGTCTGCGTGGAAAAGTTGTCAAATGGTACACAGATAACCAGAGCTGTGTCTCTATTATACAGAAGGGCAGTACAAAGTCTCATCTACAGATTGTAGCTTTAGAAATTTTTGACACGTGTTGTGAAAACAGAATTTCACTAGATATATCTTGGATTCCAAGATCTGAAAATTCCAAAGCAGATTATATATCTAAAATGGTTGATTTTGAAGACTGGGGGACTTCCTCAGACTTTTTTCAGTTTATGGATTCCCTATGGGGACCTCATACTGTTGACAGATTCGCAAGTAACTTAAATAACAGATTAAAAAGATTTAATTCAAAGTTTTGGTGTCCCAATACTGAATTTGTAGATTGTTTTTCACAAAACTGGTATGGTGAAAATAATTGGATCGTTCCTCCTATATCCGAGGTCGGTAGAGCTATCAAACATTTGTTATATTGTAAAGCAAAGGGAACTTTAGTTGTTCCAAAGTGGCCTTCATCATCATTCTGGACCTTGATTTTTAAGAAACCGTATGTGATAGACGTTTTGGAATTTGAACCACATCAGAATATATTTATTCAAGGAATGAATAAAAATTGTATTTTCGGTTCGAATTATTTTAATTCTAGAGTTTTAGCAGTGAAACTGGACGCTTGGGCAGTTCTGTAATGACATGGCTGAATGCAACAGCAAGGTCATTAGTTATTTGTGACAAGGCCAATTAAGTACTTATCTGGCAAGGTTGCAAATTAGTGTTACAAGGTCAGTTTGGATTGTTACACAACTGACAAGGTAATTTATATGACAGGGTCAGTGGTAGTCTGGCGAGGTCAGTACAGGACAAGGTCAGTGGTAGTCCGGCGAGGTCATGTTAACATATACTTATTGCATCGGTTCTAATGATATTTTGTTTTTCTATACCTTTTTCAGATATATTTTCGTGTGGTCTATTGGCAAACATACCAACTCCAGATGACCCGGTTTTATCATCGTTAGCAGACCGTTTACCAGAGTTCTGTTTGCATTCAAAGGCCAATAATACACAGAAGAAGTACAAATATGTTTTTGACAGTTTTTGTAAGTGGTGCAATAACTATTCTAATGTTAAAACTTTACCCGCTTCAGACTTTTACGTTTCTTTGTATTTAATTCATTTATCTGAAACATACAAATCCGTCGCAAAAGTTCAAGACGCTTTTTATGCAATTAGCTGGGCTCATAAACTATCTGGATATCCTAATCCATGTGCATCTAATTTAAGTTTATCAGTTATAGAAGGATCTCGTAGAATGATTGGTCGTCCTACATTAAATAAGAAGGATCCTATAACAACAGATATGTTATATAAGTTGGTTTCAATTTATGGTAATCAAAACAATAATCTGAGTGATATAAGAATATGTTGTATGTGTCTTATAAGTTATGCTGGATTTTTACGTTTTTCAGAGTTTGTAAATTTACGTAGATCTCATATTATTTTTTATAGTAGCCATGTATCTTTGCTTATTGAACGAAGTAAGACGGATCGCTACAAAGATGGTGCTAATGTTCTCATTTCCAGAACGAATAACACAACATGTCCAGTTAATATGTTGGAAAGATATCTATATTTAGCTATGATTGATGAACGGTCTACAGAATTTATATTTAGACCACTTTCATTCTGTAAAATGACCAACTCTTTTAGGCTTAGAGGTACTAAACCTTTGTCTTATACTAGAGCAAGGGAAATCTTACTTATAGCATTAGAAACAATTGGACTAGATAAATCTAAATTTGGTTTACACAGTTTGAGATCCGGCGGAGCAACGGCTGCTGCATCCGCAGGAGTAAAGAACAGGTTGTTTAAAAAACATGGTCGATGGTCGTCTGAAGCGGCAAAAGACGGGTATGTCAGGGAAAATGTAAAGGAGAAATTATCTGTATCAGAAAATTTAGGAATTTAATACCCCCCTTTTTTCTTTCTTTATCTTTTCGAAAAGCTGCTACACGTGTAGGCGCTTGTCCTATACTTTTATGTGTTGAGTTTTATTAAATAAATATTTTATATTAGTTTGAGCTTGGCGAATTAGAATATAAATATATTTATAAAAGTTAACGTGTTGCACATGAGTGATTCTGTATATAGGTTGGATGTCCAACATGTGGACTAGGCGTGATAGTCACGTGATCACTGAGTTAAAATATGGTACGATTCTACCGCATTGCGGATTCACGGGTGCTTACACGGGCATAGTATTAACGGGAAAAACGTGCGTGTTTTTGGTGTATATAAAGAGTCATGTATGGTTATACAGCATTCGAAGTTAGCCACTCGTTGTAGCAGCAGCACTCATACTCATAACCCCGCCCACCCACCCCTAAAGTATTTTGACTTGTATTATATGGTACTTTTTCTATTGTAGATTTTTTGAAAGTTGTTATATCTGCATGTATTCAGTCTGATTATGTGCCACCGTGAGTGTGCTTAAGGATGAAGATCTGTTGAATTTGTATGTAAAATTGTTTTAATAAAGCTGCTACACGTGTAGGCGCTTGTCAAAGCTGTTACACGTGTAGGCGCTTGTCCTATACTTTTATGTGTTGAGTTTTATTTTATAAATATTTTATATTAGTTTGAGCTTGGCGAATTAGAATATAATTATAGATGGAGAGTATTTTGTCTAATATTTGTTATCAGTTAGTTTTATGGGGTTTTGTAGATTAAAGTTGGTATTAGTAGCTTGTTTTGTTGCAAAACAAACCAGTTGATATGTAAAATATTTTCAAGTAAATCATCATTTGATGTATTTATTATAAATGTAGATTAATCCTTCAAAGTTGAAGCTATGAAAACTTAGTATTATTAGCAGGAAGACTAGTCTCAGACTATGCCAATAATATTCTTTCATTAAAATAAGTTGTTTCATAAATTATAAAAGTTATGAAAAATAAATAACTGAAAATATAGGTGTAAATATGGTACATAAAGGAAACCGAAATGTCGGGAGACATTTCCTTAGGAGGGGGAAAATGTAACATAGGGTTAGTTAAGATTAATTTATTAGTAGTTATCTTATTTAGTAATAAATAAATTAATTAAATTTGTCTTTGTTTTTACTGTGTCGTCTACTGTGACTAGTAACATGTACTAAGTGGGTGTGTGCGTGTACTTTTATGGGTGAGTGACTTCCGAGTATGGTATTGTCCAGTATGTGTGTGTATGTTGTTATCCAGGATGAACAATTTTCCTTACTTTGCACGAGTTACACTGCATGCTTACTCCTCTATATAAATAATTTTTTTACTTTTCCTGAGTCCACAACTGGCGCCTCAAGGTAAATGAAACACATACATAATTTTATATGGGAACATTGGTAAGAATAATTTTATACATGTATTGAATTTCTAATATTGAGTTTTCTGAAAATTTCGGTCGCTTTTGTCATTTCGAAATTATTCTTCAAATCTTCATCTTGTTAGTATTGTATATTTGTATTTGTATTTGTTTTAGACTTTGTCCTTCGTCTCAATAAAATAGATATATACGAAACCACGATGTGTTACATGTTTTACAAGCCCTGGTTATATATATATATATATATATATATATATATATATATATATATATATATATATATATATATATATATATATATATATATATATATATAATACAAATACCAGTTAAATTTTGATGTGCCAGATGTGCACATTTCGGAAATTCATTCCTCATCAGTGACACTAAGATCGAAAAGTTTGATACATAAAAATATAAGCCAAACAGTTGAAAATAATGAATCTAAAGTTTCAAAATTATATAAATCCAAATCCAGCTAAGGAATGCTGTGCATGAGGGAACAACCCTTAGTTTTAAATTAATTCCAAATTTAAGACGACTGAAAATTTTGCTAAATGGTACGTTTTCTGACAGCACAAAGTACTGCATGTATAAATTTATAATTCGAAATGTATGTAAATTATACAAGTTTAATAGATCAGAATCATGCGTTCTGTCTTCTGACATAGGTCCTATCCATTAAATTTGCAATTCTATTAGCTGGTGTATTTTGATTGGACAGGTATTCAACTTTGATTGATAGCAAATCTATTTCACGAACTGTGAGGTGTTTAACCAACAAATTTGATTGACGTGTGTCATGACTGTGAAGTAGCCATAACCTATATTAATGGATAATTAACAAAGAGATTAAAGCAATTATCCATATCAAAACATGTAATAATGCTATTGAATTTGTTTACAATTCTTTGAATAAGAATTTAATCCTGTAAACTTGCCTTAAGAAATGAAATCAAGTATGCCATAAGATAGTGTTTCTTGACTGAGGATGGGTGTTAAGAATTCTGGCTTCCCACCCCTACCCTCTCTTGAAAATGATTTCCTGGAGGTTTTTATCACTCTTTTCAAAAGTCCATAATGAACAAGAAAATATACAGATGAGTGGAAAGGATTTTAATTATTTAAAAGCTATACATGTTCATAGCACCACCCACAGTGGGAAATGACCTTAGGTGCCCTTTATTAATATCACTCTATTCAACTTTTCATAAGGAACCAGAAAATACATAAATTAGGGGTGGGGATTTCAATAGTTTAAAATTAACTTAGCACCACCCAGCCCTACCCTTCAGTGGGAAAAGACCTTAGGTGTCTTTGATTAGTGTCATTCTTTTCATTTTATCATTAGGAACCAGAAAATATATTCTTTAGGGATGGGGATCTTATTAGTTTATGAGTTATGACAAAGCCCTATTTATGGTTTTATAGCACACCGCAAAGTGTTTAAGGAAAAATTGGTGATTTTTGTTTTTAAAACCCCATCTTCCTGTCCCTCACCCAATAAATACCCATGGATGTAAAACTTTAATGGTGCAGGAACCTATCCTAAAATTTTGAACGAGATTGAATGATGCGTTTAACTTGTTTGGCAGTGCTGATAAAAATTTGATATATTTTTAACAATTTAATACATAGTAACTGAGAATTTATTAAGAACAAATTCTGTATGTGAGAAAGAGGTTAGTCACTTAATTAACATGTAGTTCATTAACATTCAATCATTTTTGTTTAGTGCTTAACTTTATACATTTATTCAGATTACCCATTTTTATCGGGCGCTCATATATCTGAGAAACTGAATAAGAAAGAAGAAGATTCTGTAAGAGTTATCTATCTTTGTACGTATTGGACAGAAAGATGTTTGTTATTAAATTACGCAATTTACACGCACCGACCGCTGAGCCGTCGAGATAGAAAAAATTTGATCATTTATCCATATCTACCAAGATAGCAGATTGTTGGTACCAAATTTCATCGAAACCTATCATACCGTTTCTGAGTTCTGCACCGGACAATTTTAAGGAAGAAAAAAAATTATAAAAATAATAAGAAGAAGAAGAAGAAGAAGAAGAAGAAACAGAACGAAAACAATATGATTCCCCACCTTTGGGTGGGGAATCATAATAATATACATGTACATCCGATAGACGGACATTTGTAACCTCGCAGAGAATGTTTTTTGCCGATAGTTCGGAATATCACACTTTAAAGTGTGCCGCCCAATTTTGGACGACATCCAAAAACGAGTCTTATATACCTGATCAGAAGTCCATGAAATTATGAATCTCGTCACACTGATATTTCGGGTTACCAAACTTAAGAGTGTCGCCCAACTTTGGACGACATCCGAAAAATCAGATAAAAATTGATCAATTTATTCTTTTTCATATGATCCAAGTAACTCTAGAAGTTTTTTCCCTTTTCCGCAAACTACATTTAACGCCAAATTTACTTTCGAGTATTTATTTTAACTCTATGGCCGAAAGATTCTCATAATTTGGTGGCTTTATACTTTCAGTTTCTTTAAACAAGCTATTTCTTTTAAAATTTTTGATTTCTTGGTCGATCTTAATTTTAGAATGTCATGACTTCAATAATCTTCAGATGTTTTAGAATATTTTCTTTTGGCCCTTTCACGATTTTCGTTTTGCAAATGTTCAAGTCTTTTCTTAGTTTTAAGTGCATCAACAGTAGCATCTTGTCTATTGATTTTTTTGTGGTGTATAGTTTTCACCTGATCATTTATTTTCTCCGTGCCTTGACCAAATATCCTTGACTTGGGCGTCAAACCCCATTTACTTATCAATCAAAAGGAGGAGGGGGTTAGTTGTCTAGTATACTAGTTTAAACAAATTCAAGTCAATATTGATTTTCTGAAATTACAAAAATTATTAACATATATATAATTGATGAAAGAAGAAAAAACTTATATACAGAGGATCCCGGAAGAAGAGTATACGCTTATGTAAACCGGTTTCCTCAACAATTACAAATTGCAATTTAACTATTTTACATGTCAAATGAAAACATGTAAATAAATAGATAAATAAATAAATAAATAGTGAAGGTTATAAATTTTAAAAAATGGAAATTTAAAAAAAATTATATCAAATATGTTATTCTCATTACCCTTTTTTAAAATAAATATATAAATAAATAAATAAATAAATAGTGAAGGTTATCAATGAAAATATTTAACGATTTTAATTTCAACCCCCTTTTCAATCACAAAGACACTTGTTTTATTTACTTACTAAAAACACCGCAAGGGCAATGAGGTTAGAATCTTACCTGTAACTGTAACATTCATTTTTATCTTAATCTGGTAAGTTGGGTTGCAAATTGCACTGGCCTTGCAATTAGTGAGTATCTGTCTGAATTATTGGTATTTATAGGTTTGTATATTCTGACTATTGACAGATCTGTGGGAGTTACGATTTTCCGGATCGATACATGAAAAAAGTTTACATAATATAATTTTTTTTAAAAAAAATACAAAATTAAATATCTAAAACATAATAGCAAAATCTAAGAAAAACACCAGATAAAGTGTTTTTTTAGATAAAGAGAATTTGAAATTGATTTAATAATTCAGAAAAAATAAAAAAACGATTATGTTAATTTGTTTGGACATTTGAAATTTTTTATCTACAGGTAAGTATTTTTTTTTGTATGCTATAGGTGAGACTCGTAGATCTTTGTGGACCACTGAGAGAACGTTAGAAATTAATTAAGGTAAACTACAGTCTGTTTCAAATTAAAATTTTCCATTCATAATACCTTTGGAAGTAAAAATATCATCTTAGAATTTAAGTGTTGAGGATGTAAGTCAATATCATTCAAATAGAAGAAAATAAAAATAATAATATGTTACAGATAACTTAAAAACTAAAATTTAAGTTAATTTGTAAGAAGTCGGATGATAACATAGCCCACTGATTGAGTAAGTGTCTTCACATTTATCCAACATTTGATATTGTGATATAGGTAAAGGTAAATTTTATGTTGGATAAATGAATGTTGATAATGAAAAACTATTTTTGAGTGTTTTTTCTTCTACTTTAAAGGATAATTATATACAGAATATGCTTGAATATTTTGAACAGTCCTCTAAGTGTGATTTTTATAAGTATTTAATAGATACTCATTATTTACAATATTATTTGAGAAAACCAATTCCACTTAAGTATCAACAAACCATTTGTAAATATAGACTCTCTGCTCATGATCTTTTGATTGAAAGAGGAAGGTATACAAATATTGAAAGAAAAAACAGACTGTGTACATGTCCTTTAAATGTTGTTGAGGATGTATTCCATTTTGTTCTTATTTGTCCTTTTTATAAGAATGTTCGCAAGCAATATATTAAACCCTACTTCTGGACCCGCCCATCTGCTTTTAAGGTAGTTCAACTATTTGGTTCCTGTAATATTAAACAATTGTGTAATCTTGGTAAATATCTATTAGCTGCTGAAACGGTTAAACAAAATATATCACAAGCTTCCTTCCATTAATATACTTTATAATACATGTATTGCTTCTGATAAATGTCATTCACAATGTATTTGTAAATATGTATTAGATGATTTGTATTTTTGTATTATACGCCATGCTTAATGCATTTATTTATTATGTAATGTAATTTAAGATGCTGATGAGTTGTAAACTTAAAGCAAATAAATTATTATTATTATTATTATTATTATCAAAGTAAAACGGAAACTATAGATGGGCTTGGGTACTGTGAACAGGGAAATTCATACCTTCACCTTTTTGAAGATTTAACATACCAGGTAAAATGGAAAGTTTTATTTTCAAAGATTTTCATTGCCGCGATTTATTTCATTCCAATTAAAAATAAAAAATGAAACAGTATGATTTATATTAAGTATTTATTTTTAATCCCGTAATGTTATTTTTAAAACCAATATCAAATATTTTTAAAAATACAAATGACATTAAGCAATATAATGTTGCAGTAAATGTATTACATTTTAAACAATAAAATAATAACATCAATAAGCACTATCACATAGATAAAAAGTACCACTTTTTGCAAAAAAAAAAAAAAAAAAAAAAAAACTTATTTATCAGGAAATATGAAATGTATATCTTTATCAAATTTTGATTAGGTGCTACCACACAATCCTTCCATTCTGCTCATAAATCATTAAAAAGTGACATAGTAGTATTGTAAATTCTTAGCGAATTCTGTGTGTCAAAAAGAAAAAAGAGTAGAAAAAGAAAAAAAAAACCCAAAAATAAATAAATATAAAAAATAAGAAGAAAAAAGCTAATTTTCTTTGAATTCTAAAAATTGACATTTATTTCTTATAGTAGTTATTTTTAATTCTCAGTTAAAAATTTAATATTTTTCATTAAATTTAACATTTGCAATTTTATTAAGGTAGGAAATGATTTAGGTTAATTTAAAAAATTCAACATATATGTTTTTACTTTTTATTTATGGTTTACTTTTTAAAGTAAAGGAACTTTCATACTGGTAGTGAAAACTAACTGATCACACCACAGGTAAAAAATCTTAAAACCAATGGTGCGTAAATCCAATGTTGGATAAGTGTGAATAGTGAATTTTCAAATGTTGGATAAACGTGAATGAACCATTGAGTAAAATATTGCAAATATGTAAATTTGTACAGACACAGATTTTATAGTCAGTTCATTTTAATTCTTGTTATTTAAAGAAAATGTGGCAAATTTATAACAAATCTAAGATTTTGGTAGTGTACATACTGATTGGCAATTTGAAACGTTTGAATTAACTAAACTTTCAAAAAAAGGAGAATACGTTAAACAATATAAATCCATAGAGTGATGTTAGTGTCCCTAAAATATATAGAAAACTGTCCCCGATAGTAAAAAAAAAAAATTAGCTCAAAGCCCCATGTTTTCTGTATACATTCTTAGTTTTATCAGTTATTTTACCAAAGCAGATGTTTTAATGTAACAGTTGACAATATTTATTAATGTGATCAATTATGCAGTTATGAGCGTCTGTGCACATATCACCATATTTCATTATTACTATTTATTTCATTTTTATATGTGAATAGATTTTTTGGTAGAATAAAATGAAATATTATTTAAAGTTTTGAGTCATTAATTTTTTTCATTTCTTTATCATTCTTTTTAAATTTTCATTCATTCATTCGATTCCTTTTTCAATAATTACAATATATAATATATTTTCATACTACATTTATTTATTTATTTATTTATTTATTTATTTATTTATTTATTTATTTATTTATTTATTTATTTATTTATTTATTTATTTATAAAAAGAACACATATTCATGAAAAATCACATTTATGTATAAGAATCACCGTCTCGCTTGTATAGTTTATGCGTAATTTTTGCTGATTTAACGAGATTTTAACTAAAGTTTTGAAATGGTTTTTTAAAAGATATTTTTATAATTTTTATAACTGAATGTTTCTGAGAATGTATACTAACTACTGGTAGGTGTAAAATTTTAATAGCATTTAAAACACTATTTAATATTTTGATTTAAAAATACATCGTTTACACTTTTTCTTTACATATATAACTAATTTCATAGGGAACTTTCTCGGTTTGTCACCTAATTTTCAAACATTAAATTGAAACGATTTTTTTATCAAATATAAAATAATTTATACCTGAATTTTCCTGAAGACTTGAACTTTATTGCTGTAGGTGTTAAATTTTTCTTCGATGCATTATAAAAATAATATCATAGATTTAATCAACGCATCTTCAAATTTGCCGTTACAATCCATTGTATAACACCGCGTATACGCCATTACCCATAGGGATTCATTTCTGAGTATGACTTCAAACCCTATATCAATATCTGTTGAAATAGTCAGTTTATAACCATTTGAAACTATTTTACGCTATTTTCAAAGTTAAACGCAAAAAAAACGCTTAACCTATTTTTATTCGAATTTCACGATTTGTACAAAATATATACTTAAAGCTGCATTAAGTTTTCCAAAGAAAAAAAATAAAACGGTGCTAATCTAATAAATGATATTCCTAATGAACAATTACATTTGGTTCAACGATAAAAGCTCGAATAAATACAGAAATTACAGTATTTACCCAGCGAGATGCAGCATTTGGGATCTAATATTAGAACATGGTTACGTCATCAAAACCCGGGTCATTTAAACACAATTTTCAAAATGTTGAAATACGATAAATTAAACACAGAACTTCTTGAATTTGTCATTTGTGACTTAGTAAGGGAAAAATAACACCATTTCAAATACATCTGGATATTAATGAAGGACAATTAATGCAATCTGTCATGTTTCACTTTCGATTCTAGGCTTTTCCGTACATCCGTGCGCATGCTCCAAGCTCATCGTAGAACACTGACCAACCGGTCAGAGGATTCCGTTTATTTACAGCTAAAAGAAATGAAATTTTAGAAAATGAATGTCAAGGATCGTGGTTAGAAGATATCTACTTTTAAAAAAATATATTTTTAGAAAATCAAAATAAATTCAGAAATTTGGTAAACTTAATGCAGCTTGAAGTCTTTAGAGAAGCTAAAAAACGAAATCGGATTTTGTCTACTACTTTGGTTTTAGAGGAGAAGATTTTTAAAAGTTGTTTTTTTTTTCAATTGTACGTCATAGTGACCTACTTTCTATATAAACGGCAACCAAAAGTATAAATTTGAAAAGCGCCTTCCCAATAACTCTTCTTGTGAAGTAAGATCAATACTGGCCTGAGGAGATTCGAAAATGTGAGTTAAAAACGCACATACACACGCGCATACACGCACTCACGCACATACGGACACATACTGCGCCATGACATTACTCGGTTCACATGCCCTATATGCCAGGCGAACTAAATAACTCTTCTTGTGAAGTTAGATCAATACTGGCCTGAGGAGATTCGAAAATGTTAGTTAAAAACGCACATACACACGCGCATACACGCACTCACGCACATACGGACACACACTGCGCCATGACATTACTCGGTTCACATGCCCTATATGCCAGGCGAACTAAAAATGGAAACGTGGAAGTGTGAGAACATCAGGTGAAAGGGGGATAACCAAGTGATAATTATAATGCAGCAAGACTGAATTTCAGGGGTGTGGTTTCAACTAAACATAATGTATAAGGTGACTTGGAAATTAAGTGTGTCTGTAAAGTATTAATAATATAATGAATAATAAATAATAAATGACTTTAGAATAAACCTTGAATTATTGACCAAGTTACACTTCCAAATCTGCAGGAAAAACAATTGGGGATATAGTATTTTAAACATTTAATCTATTACATGGCATCATGGATCCAAAACGCCGTTCAGACATATTATTTACTATTCCTATATTCTTTCAAATTTTAATTACTGTCCCTAACATTTATGTGGTGAAGGCAGCACTTATGAAAAAATACAAGAACCTTACGTGTTCTATATATGAGGACCATGTTACATAATATGGAAATCTACCAGTAAAAACTTAATTACCATAATTAGAACAATGGCAATAGAAGTTTGTTTTTAAAATAGTTAAGTTATATATATATATGTAGCGGTCTGGGTAGCTCAGTGGTAGAGCACTCGCATATAGTGCGGGAGGTCCCGGGTTCGATCCCCGGTCCGACCCTGCATTTTTCTCCCTCTTGTTACATATATATATCTCTGTGTGTGTGTGTGTGTGTGTGTGTGTGTGTGTGTGTGTGTGTGTGTGTGTGTGTGTGTGTGTGTGTGTGTGTGTGTGTGTGTGTGTGTATTTATCAATATATAGTCAATTTTAAAAGCTCAACAGATCTTATTTTAATTGTTATTTAACAATCGACTTTAAATAAAGATTACTTGTATTTGGAGCATGATGTAATACAAGAATAACATTGTGTGACTACTTTTCACTGATTTTAACTTCCAATTGTCTTTCGAAAATTTCTTAAAATATGAACATCGGCACAAATTAACAAAGTCGAATCTACCTATCAGATGTCCCATGCTAATCCCGACCGGCCTGTTAACTTTTGCATCTGTCGACTATTTACATCTGTGATAAAATCTGAACAATATTCTATAACTAAATTTCACACCTTCGCCCGCCATATCCCTTTTTAGTAGTCCATGAATGACGTCATAATATTTTGACTCGCCTTGGTAATATATTAAATGGGTTCAACGTGAGAATGGTACGATATATTCATTTCCGGATCCGGTCAAACAAACCCACATGTGATTAAGAAATCGGAAAATTTATACCATTTAAACACAAAAATGCCGAAAGAACGAGTAAAAAAGAAAAGTCGACAACATCAAGAGATTCAGAAGCAAGGTACAATGATACTTGATAGATTTTTTTTGAAAATTTTACAATTTATGATCGTTGATTAATTGTCTGCCTTATGTGTTATGTATGATGACAAATAATAACATTTTTCTCGTATTAACTGTGGACAGGGGGTAGGGGTAAATAATATAAAGCAATATAAAGCGGTATTATTTTCCTTTTTTCGGGGTTTTTCAGTTGAATTATGGTTTCTAACAACATATAACAATCTTTAAAATAAAGTTCAGTCTAGCAGCACCAGAAAAGTTTCGGCCCCTATTGATACTTAACTAAAGTTATTAAAATAGTGAAACTGAAATAATAAATGATTTAAAAGTTCTCCCGGGGCCTCATCAGTTAGAGAAGAGAACTGGACCTTAATTAAGACATGCAGTAACAACTAACACCAAAATATTTACATAATATATAAAAAGTATGATACAATATTTACATAAAAAATATCAAGAAAAAGTCGGGTTTCACACATGTGTGCATGTGCTACAGCCACAGCACCCTGACCAGTATCTAAAAATAAAAAAGTACTGAATACGACAGATGGCCTGATGGTAACAGATAAGATAAATAAAAAAGTAATATAGTCCGGTTGCGCACATTTGTACATGTGCTACAAGCACAGCACCCTGACTAAGAACTTAAAATACAATAAATAATAAACGGTTGATGTGACCAGTTTTGAGTTTGAATGCTTGAATTTATAAAAATTTTTAAGTATGCTTTCTTTCTCATGTTCCGATTTCCATTCCCAAACAGTTCCTTTAATTTTTAGGTATTGAAATTTAGGCGCGAGTTCGAATTCCCCAATACCCTGAATGGCTAATTTAATTAAATTTTCCTGAAATTTAACCTCCCTTTCTAAAACTTTTACCAAATCCGGACACCTTTGAGGTTTCCATTTTATAGCGACTTTTAATGAACGATTAATCGACTCGTAGTTGTTATTTTTCCAGGAAGTTGGAACTTTCCCACAAACCTGTCTTGTTTCGAATACAAAATTTTTAATGGTAGGTGTGATTTTGCCAAATATATACAATCTAGCCGTATCGGGAAATAAACGTTCATGATCAGAAGTTTTAAGATCAAAATCTAAAAGTGTATTGGAATTAGACAGACCATTGTTCCAGAACAAGTTGTCCATAATAGGCCTAATTTCCACATCTGACATGCCGATTTTACGACGAAGATGATCTTTAACATTATTTTCAATATGCGTAGTGCATAACGTCATATTAGCCTTGGGAAAAGCTGATTTTAAAGCCTTGATAAGAGCTTTTTCCTCATCTGTTCCTATTACTAAATTATCTAAACTTATCTCGGTATGGTTTATTTTTGCATTTGCGAAAAAAATCTCTGGTATGATGTGGACTCCCCATCCCAGTGTAAAAAGATCGGCCCTAGAATGACAGGACAAGTAGATTTAGACCTTCTTATTAATTTCTGGTCTTGGAAGACCATTAATGTAACATAACATGGACCCAGATTGAATGTCCTGTCGATGCCTAAAATACTGCCTTCGTTTTTTTCATTGGCACAACAACTAGTCAAATGGTCTATTTGATTATTGGTATAGAGAATAACATGAGGCAATTTGCCTGGTTGAAAGATCAGCTCTTGGATGAATTCATTAGGCTCTGAGTTCATATTGATAAGGGTTTAAATGTCATCAGCAATATTAGCACGGTTTGATCCTGGGTGTTTTTCCCTATTTACTTGTTTTTTAACATTTTTGACAATTGTATATCCCAGATTTTTAAGTTATCGTTTACTGCATCTTTGAAAACATCCAAATAATTTTTATTTTGTTCCAGTTCAGTTTTAACCCTGTTTTTGGTTTTAGGTGATGTTCAGGCATATTCTTGTTCTGAATTTTTTGTGTTGCCGTGAGGAGAATTATCATTTGGATAAGTACCAATATATTCAGCAAGTGCCCGATCGAAGAAACCTAAGTTTTTCCGGGGGTATTGTTAAAAAAAACTGATGCGTTTTTTGTAATTTTTGTCTCTTTTTAAACTAGAATAAAAGCTACGCATTATTACTAAATCAGATTCATTTGGTTGTGACTCTAACATTTTAAAGTTATTTCCTGCCAAAATTCCAAATTTAGACTTTCTTTTTACTAAAAATTGAAGTTTCCCATCGGGCTTGATTGAAAAGTACATGTAATCACATTTAGAAACATTTTTTTTTGAGTCCCAAGCACCACAGTTATCCCAAAATTCTAATTTTCTTCCCTTTCTTAAATGTTCCATATTGACTTTGTTATTGTAAACAAAATATATATTTTCTTCATTGGTTTTTTCGGAATTGAGTCCAAAATTGTTTGACTTTCGGAAGTTAGAATTTCTAATACACTATCCATTCTTAAAAATCTATCCAATTTAAACGTACCTTCTATATCCTCTGTTTGTTTAAAGTTATCTTTCATGTTGATGCTATTTTCTTGGGTCGACATTTCAATATCAACTTCATCAATATTGGAAATTAAATCAATATTTTGTTTACAATATGAGTGGTCGGAGATAACAGTTGAAACATCTTGTTCATTGTCATAGTTCTTAGAAAGATAATTCATAGTTTGTTTATTAAAATTGTCATTCCCTTCACAGGAATCATCTAAATCATCAGGAGACTGATCAGTTACAGTATTACATATTTGCACATTGCTTGCTTCACAGGGACTTAACAAATACGAATCTGAAATAGTCCGTTTATCAAAATTGTCAGACACTTCACAAGAATTGTTTAAGTTTTTGGAAAAAGATTTATCTAAAACAACAGGGGACTGATCAGATAAAGATTCGTCTAAAATACTAGGACATTTATTCAAAGGCAATCGTTTATTATCGTCTATTCCGATTACTTGATTTCTTTGAACGGGTTTCTCTATAAGTGGTACAAAATGGTTCGAATTCCACATTCCAGATTTAACCGGAGGTCCTGACCACATTACATGAAAGGGGGAATTTCCAGAAAGCGCCGGGAGTTGATAAAGCGTTATTTGACAACATTACAAAGTAGGTTAATAGAAAATTACAGAAAAAGTACAAAAAAGACTTCATCAAGTTCAGCGACATAAAATATCCCAATGATTATATCACCGGTGACCTGGTGCATCTACATCCAGATACAGGCATGAAAAAATGTTTCCACCGCCTTCGATGAGTGTTCTTGAAACCTTTATAGTTACCTGAAGAAAATATATAACGGCCCTTTTAAGGGCCACCAAAAACCAAGAAAAGCTAAATTTGTTAATCATATTATCAAAGTATTTTTTACTGATAAAATATATCAGTATTTATTGACTAAATTTGTTAATCATATTATCAAAGTATTTTTACTGATAAAATATATCAGTATTTATTGACTTGTGAATAAGGGCCAACAAAAACCAAGAAAGGCTAAATTTGTTAATCACATTATCAACTCTAAAATATATCAGTATCAAAAAGGTGTTCCATCTTTCGGTATTTCATTCACCAGGAAACACGAACTGAGCATGCACACTTAATGAAATATGGCGGCTCGCCAGATATCGTAATATCTATAAAAAAAATGAGTATAAAGCACATTTTTCTTCTTTAAAGTTGATTGAAATTTATTTTAAACAGTTTTATATGTTGTTAGAAACTATAATTCAACTAAAAAACCCCGAAAAAAGGAAAATAATACCGCTTTATATTGCTTATATTGCTTTATATTGTTTACCCCTATCGTGGACAGGTATTACTATCACACAATCAAACTGTTTTTCTTTCTACACAAGGTAGCGATATCTTAAAACTACATTAAGTTTTCCAAGGAAAAATTAAAACGGTGCTGATTTACTTTAAGATGTTTGAAATGATCAATGAACATTTTATTTGATTCAGCGGTAAAAGCTCAGATTAATATAGAAATATAACAGTTAAGGTTAAGATTAAGGTTTTGAAAATCTTTCATTTTTACATAAAACTGATATGACGATATAATCTGGAAATTAATTAAGCTTGGTCTAATAAACGTTTGATTTGTTTTGACCTATAAACAGGATCAGGTAATGAATGAAACAGCTGTTTATTTGAAAATTTATTGGTGGTTTTATTTTAAAATTTTTTGGTGGTATGTTACTTAAACAATTATTTGAGGGTTTGAATTAAACTGATGGTGTGAAAATACAGTTTGTTAGTGATACCTTGTTACATAATTAGTGCCTTTTTTACATTTGCAGGAATAAATTTTAACAAGGAATTTGGGCAACATATTTTGAAGAATCCTTTAGTAGTCAACAGCATGGTAGAAAAGGTACATATCTAACAATTGGACAAATGCTCAAGTTTTTTGGTTAAATTTTATAGACATTGATTAAATTTTTGGATTGATCAAAGTTTATGGAGATAAATGCTTAAGTTTTTTTGTTTTGTTTTTTTTTTTTTTTTTTTTTGATATGGTCAAAGATAGATATGCAGGTAATGCAGATAGGCAGTCGCACCATTAGTTTTCAGACTTTTTTCTTGCAGATGTTGAACTCAAATTTGGTATGTAAGTTTACAGCCATGAGCCACAGACAAATTTGATTTTTATTTCTGTTTACATGTGGCAAAATTATGGGCTAATTTGGCAGCTTTGCACTTCGAAAATTTCTTTAAAATATTAGTTTTCAAGCCTTTTTTAAAAGGATATTGAACTCATATTGGTATGTGAGCCTGCCATCATGAGTTACAGATCAAGTTTGAGTTTGGTTCTGATTCACTGATTTTTGTTGATAGTATGAATTTAGACTCAGAAAATTTCTTTAAATTATAAGTTTTCCAGACATTTTCTTCTAAATGCCTACAGATATCAAACTTAAGTTTGCTATGTAAGTCTACCATAATGAGTTACAGGTCAAGTTTGAGCTTCATTCTTGTTCACTAATTTTTGACAAAATTATGGGCCCGGGATGTATCTAAAATATAGAATATGAACTTGCAATTTGGCTTGTGCAACGTGATGCCTATAGATTTTTTATTATATGTTTAATCCATTTCAGGCAGCTCTAAGGCCTACAGATGTGATTTTAGAAGTTGGTCCAGGTACAGGAAACATGACAGTAAAACTGCTAGAAAAAGGAAAAAAGGTAAAGATTCAAGACAATGAGTTCATATATTAGATATACAGTAAAAGCCAGATTCATTGTCTCCATTTGTTCAGTCAAAACTTGGAGGGGGGAGCAACAGCAACAAAAGAGAAAAAAGGGAGGCCCATAAAGAAAAATAAAAAGAAATAGATATTTTGGTACTTGAGAAAACTGGCCAAAGCAAATGTCAAAGTTGCTGAGGACTTAATTATAAATTGTCTCAGTAATTTCTTTTACTGAAATATAGTGACAGTACATGTGCTACTGATGTTTTTATGGCCTTGAATTAAAGAAACCAATTTGTCATACTGATACTCTTAGAATTTAGCTCAGTTGTAAGTGTTTAATCAATATGTTGCTGTTCCTTGAGGCTAAGTGGTCTAAATCACCAACTAACAGATCATATTGCCTCTCACTGCCTTAGGCAGGTGCTAGTGTGAGAATTTTGTCATTGTTTTTCTCAGGGTACTGCACTGCAGTTTCCTCCACCATCCCAGAACTGGTCATCTTGAAGCGGAACCCCATTCCACTCCAGGCTATATGTTAATAATTAAGTTCTATCAAATCTGATGTTTATTAAATGGCTAGGTAACATTCTTTCTTCAAGCATTCTGCATTTACATTTTAGAAATAAACTTCTTCAAGCGAGATGTTAAAAACTGAAATCTATTTTCACTGTAGGTAAGAGACAGTTAAAAACTCTTACTGCTCATTGGCTTACATGCACTGCAAATGTATAAAATATTACTACCTATAGCTTGTGATATCTAAGTAAAAGTGAATTTATCATGGTCACTAGGATGGGAACTCATTCTTGTCAATTTTTTCCCCATATTTCTTTTGACAAATTGTTACAGATTGAAATTTTGAGACATACTCTCACTGAAAAAATGTGTAAAAAATTCTCGGTTAAGTAATGGTGGAATTGTATTTTTATATTTATTGCCTTTTATTAAATTGATGATAAATCCATATATACAAACCCCACATGTGAACTATGAAATATGGACTTAATAGACAGGTAGTCTTTCTTTAGAGATTTTTTGGAGATGAAATGTCAGATTAATTTGTGAATGGTTTTTCTATAGAGGTAATATAGAAGATTTTACATATGGCCAGTTATGTGACTGTGTGCAAAAAACACAGTATCATCATTTGTAACCTTGACTTTGTGACGTTAAATGGCTGGTATTATTTTTCATTATACCTTATTTTAACATAACCCAATTTAAAGTTTATTTAGATAAGAAATAATTAAGTAAATATTTGCAATACAGTTCTGACTTTGTTTTTTTTTTATAATAAAGGTCATTGCATGTGAAATCGATCCAAGACTGGCTGCTGAATTACAGAAAAGAGTTCAAGGAACGTAAGTTGCAACAGAAAAATGTTTTGGTTTGAAAGCAAATTTTTTTTTTAATTTTAAGTAAAAGATCAGTGACCTACCTACCCCCCTCTCCCTCTCTCTCTCTCTCTCTCTTCAAAAGATAGTGCATATCTTTTTAAGATAAGATAATTATGTTTGTTGAAAAGAATTGTTTATGAAGTAGTGGCTCATGATAATTCTTCTTACAATTTATTTCAGCCCCTACCAGACTAAGTTAAATTTAATGATAGGAGATGTATTAAAAACAGATTTACCATTCTTTGATATTTGTGTTGCCAATCTTCCTTACCAGGTAAGTTGATTATCCCATTAAAGAATAGATTGTATTTATTTGTATTACACATTAGACATTGATCTTATTGCCAATAATAGAATGAATGGTAGCGAACTTAATTTTACATGTATGTGGGATGTAGAAGATAGGGGTTTTGATTCTTTGTAAAGTTGGATTGAAACCTGAAAGTGATTGTCTTTCTCCAAGCACTAAAAATGTAAACTTTAATGATATAACAGTGATTTTAAACCATATTTTTACAACATACATATATATTAACCTAGTTTGTTGGATAAAATTGCAGCACGCATAAAATCTGGGAACATTTTATCTCAGTTATCTTTTATGTGAATATCATAATTTTGACATATTTCCAAATATTTATTTTTGGCATCTTTCAGTGATGGTCAGTGCAAATGTAAGTGAAATATATCAAAATAAAGTATTCAGGAAAGCATCATTTTTTCAACTCTAGTTACTCTAGAAAACTTAATTGTAAAACTGATTTTTCTGATTTGTGTAAATACTTAATCATGTTTTTTCAAACATTATAAGTATTTTATTCTTTATTTTAGATTTCTTCTCCATTTGTTTTTAAGTTATTACTACACAGACCATTCTTCAGGTAAAAATTCATTTTCTTTTATGTAAAATGTTTGTTTGTTGTTGAGAATTACAATACATGTACCAATTTTTTGTCCTTTTCTTTGTATTTAAAGAATAAAGGAGTGGAGTAACTCATCATTTAAGATCCTTTCTCTTACATGTATATCAAGGTGCTTAGTTCTGAAAATGTTGGGGGAAACTGGAGTCCCTGGAGATACCACCAACTTTGTTTAAGCAAACTGACAAACTTATTTACTTTTATTTTTCCAGTTTTAATTTTGCTGTTTATATTCTTAAAGGGTACCTATAATGATTTTCAGTTTCGGCATATTTTATTCGTCATACTTAAGCCATAAAGCTTATGGCTTTAGCGAAAATTCCGTAAAATTCAATTCTAAAACAAGAAAGATATCAATGAATTTCTAATATGTCTCCAGAAATCCAAATCAAAAAGGTCAATATCGAGGCTCCCGTGTAGTGACATCATACCAGTAACATATCTTTACAGAATATCATTTACCAACTAATAAAATAAGGCAATTCCAAACTCGTACATGTAGTTTAACATTCTATGATTATTTTACGGTAAAATAAATGAAGTGGAATTAACATCCCTTTGACATGTACCGATAATTAAGATTGTTATTAACCCTTTTGTTTATTAGATACATTTCTTGGATTCAGACCAACACCTGTAATTAACAGGTTGTAACTGATTATTTGCAAATTTGATTTGCAGGTTGATAAAGTTATCTTACAACCCTGTAATAAACAAAAATATAATTTACAGTTCGAGTAAAGTAAAAAAAAAATTATTTGGTAAATGTTATTTTCATATACAGTATAATGATTTCACTTAGAAAAAATGGATATTTCATTTTGAAATTTTAAAAAAGTAAGAAAAGGAGAAATTTAGTTTTTATGCCAATAATATTAATTATAACTAAAATTCAATTTAAACAATTATAATATATTTTGTGTAAAATAATTCGAGATGGAATATCCTGGTTTTACCTCAGCATTAATTGGTCATCAGACAGTTGAAAAGAACTATGTTACATTAATTGTGTGAATATCTTCAAATTAGCAAGTAAATGTAAAACCACCAGTTTAGGTAAAAGTTTTCTACATCACAGTAATTTAATTTTAACTGTGAATAAACATTGCACAAAAGAGCATAGGCATTTGAATTTTTATGCATTTATTTTAACCCAATGCCACAGTAAGTTCCATAAATTCTGCCAGTAGTCTGTCCAGTCCAACATGATGTTTAATTAATTTTAAAATGTCAACAATCTTTAAAGTTAACTATGTATACTAATAATTTGAATTTCAGATGTGCTATTTTGATGTTTCAAAGAGAATTTGCCCAGAGACTTGTAGCCAAACCTGGAGACAAACTGTATTGTAGATTATCTGTAAATACACAGTTGTTAGCTAGAGTTGATCACTTAATGAAGGTAATTATAATTCCTAATTTTTTCAAATTTTAATTTAAAAATCTTGTTCAGTAAAATTTTTATTGTTTGCTGAATAAACATTGGGTTTTTATGCAATTATTTGCTAACTTAATGTCATATGAGATGATTGTGTTTTCAGTATAAGGAGTCGTGCTTTTCAAGCAGATATCATTCATATGCAGTGTATTATAAAAGTCATATACATGTACCAGTATGTTATAGAATTTTTGTTTCATTAATGAAATCACTTGCCATCCTATTTTAAAATTTGGATTTCAAATCAGTGGAAAAAATATAGAAAATTAAAGCTGAAAACTTTTACATTGTAAAACTAGTTTAGAGACAAAACCAGACCAAACATAAAAAAGAAACAAGGTATCCAGTACAGAGGTACTGTGCATAGTGAAAAATCTTATTTACTGTTAGAATTATGCTAAATTGTCATAGAAAATTGAATTTTCTTAAAAAAGTATTTTCACTTGAGGGTAGTTGTAACAGGACATTGATATGCACATTTATGATTACCATAAAATATTTTTCACACAGTAATTGTTGTCCCTATGGGGAATTTACATGTTAAAAAGCAGACAAATTGTGAATTTCTATATGCATATTATTATTATTATTATTATTATTAAATTTATTTATTTATTCATTCATTATTTTAATAGTTTTTTTTCTTTCAGGGAAATAGGGAGAGTAAAACATTTTTTTGATATTAAAATTTTTAAAAAATATTCTGTGATTTTTTTATAGATTGGTAAAAATAACTTCAGACCTCCACCAAAAGTTGAATCTAGTGTCGTCAGAATAGAACCGAGAAATCCACCTCCTCCTATAAATTTCCAGGTATGTGGAGAATTGTTGTAGTTAAAAATGAATTTTATTTTAAATTTTAAAGATTGATATACATGTAAAGCAAGCTAGTCAATCTAACTAGGACTGATACAAACAAATAATATGTTCTTTTGATCTAAACAACTGTTAATGAAGCATACTGTTTATCTTGTAGGAATGGGATGGTTTGGTTAGAATCTGTTTCTCAAGGAAGAATAAAACACTTGGTGCTTCATTTAGGTAAAAATACAATACACCACAAAAACAGAGAGGTTGGGAGGGGGTGTTAAATTTTGATATTTTCATGAGTTAGCTAAAGCCATGAAATTTAATGTTGATAAAAAATTTCTAAATACCAAGGCCCTTCATGGGATTTATTTTCACTAAACTCAATTCAACAAAGAAAATGTTTTAATTTCGAGATCACGAAAAATTTTAACCCAACCAATATGAATGATTCTACTGCATGTGATATTTATTAGTTCCATACATATGGTATTTTTCATGAGTTACCTGGTGACCCATTTACAGCAAACTGCCGGTAGGTCATATAAAACTTATGATCTTATACCCATTCTTCTAATATGGTTTCTATCTTGCCAGCATATTATTATGTAATAGTGTTTGGAAAATACAGTGAACTCTCTTTACTACAGCATATTCAGTTAACGGCAAAAGAATTGTAGGGAACAAATCTGCAGGGCGCCCACTTCCTATAAAATCCTATAAATTCCTATAAAATGGGCAATTCTTATATTTTTCCTATATTTTCTCAAAAAGTATATTTGTGTTAGGACTTTTTGTGTTCACTCGCACAAAGCAGTGACTGGGGTTGTATACATCATTTTTAGTTTTTCTAAGAAATCATTGGAATGTCTTGAATTGACATGCACATTGAAAAAAGAATTCCTATAAAAAATAAAGAGGAGAGACTTGAACATGGAATGGCTGTGAGGGGTGGAGGAGGCCATTGTAGTCGTCAGTGATGTATACAATCCCAAAATTTCTTTCAGTTTAGCAATTCAATGTTTTGAATCTGTTATGTTTTTATTACACTTTATAACGGCATATTCCGTTACCGGCTCTGGCAATGAAATGTTGGGAATGACTAAATTTAATGTTATCATTTATAATACTATTTATTTTGCATTGCTGGTGACATCTTATCATTCATGATGAAAGGCACTTCATTGCCATATTGATTTCATTATGACTTACTAGATAAACATTGACTATCAATTCTCTTTCGCACTAGAATCTGCCAGATTTGGATATGAACCTTAGGCAGAGAGGCACTGTAATTCATAAGCATAAAACATTTAGCTGAGCCCCCCCCCCCCATCTTGTTTGAGATTGAATTTTAAATAAACATGTTCAAAAACCATTTGAGAGGTATTCCTAATAAAATGTAAATATTTCTATAATATTTTAATATTACATGTACATGTATGTTGCATATATTTTTCAGGCACTCAAAAGTGTTAGAATTACTAGAAAAGAATTACAGAACCAGTTGTTCAATAAAATCTATAGTGAGTCTCTCTCTCTCTCTCTCTCTCTCTCTCTCTCTCTCTCTCTCTCTCTCTCTCTCTCTCTGATGCAGATTTAAACAATTTAAACTTATTTTCACACTCATCTTTGTGTTAAAGTTCAGGTATTTTTGTTATAAAAAAATTTGGGGTTCTTTCATGAGAGCTGAAAGTAAATTGGTAACCAAGTATTTGGTAATCAGAACTGGTTTGCAAAAGGAACAGAGCCCAATTTTGATCTAACTGAGACCTTTGGAATGTTTTTAATCTGGGACATTCTGAACTATAGTAATAGGACACTTAAAGTCTGCATTATTTTAAAGCATGCTGGAAAAAATTTGTGAAGATTCATGCAACACATGAACCTAAAATGTTTATATAAATTTCTTAAGTTATTTATTTTATTTTTTTATTAAAAAGTCTTTGTTTACCCTGTGATTTTTAAAACAGAGGGATAACATTTATTTATATAATATATTACCTTTACATTTACATGGTTCTTCAGCTGGTGTCACCGGATTTTGATATTAAATTGAAAATCACAGACATTCTGGACAAAAATGGATTTGAAAAGAAAAGAGCAAGAACTATGGATATTGATGATTTTCTTGGGTAAGCATTGGGGTAAATGATAAAAATCAAACTAAACAGGTGGTTCATGTCAAGGTTTAAAATGTATAGCTGTGTTGTTTCTAGCTCACCTGTAAAATAGTACATCTGTGTTTATTCCATACTTTCATGTCAGTTTTGAATGGTAGTGTTCAAGTCTGGATTAGAGATATACACAAACAAAAATTTGATTGATTAATTTATTGGATTGACTGATTGGATTGATTAATGATTGATTGATTGATAGGTGGGCAGGTGGTTGGTTGGTTGTTGGGTTGTGGTGGGTTGGGTTGGATTGAATTGTTGGACTGGGTGTCAGATAATCTACACTGTTCTTTTTACACACTGTAAAAGTATTTAGATTGCATCTTTTACCAATAGTCCATAAATAAATATAACTTTTAATGGAGCATACAATCTATCTTGTCCATAGGTAATGCAACTCCAGTTAATTGTGTATGTGTTTGACTGTTATATTTATTTATTTTTTTTCAGATTACTGAATAGTTTCAACACAGAAGGATTTCATTTTTCTTAGCAAATACTCGTCTATTTTGACTTGAATGATAAACAGATGAAACTGTGTTAAGGTTTGATACCAGGACACATATCTGCGTCATACTGAAAGACGCTCAACATGATACCAGGACACATATCTGTGTCAAATTGAAAGACACTCAACAGTGCCCAGTGTTGCAGAAAAAAAGAGCCCTTACATAGATATGATACATAAAAAATGTACATGCCTTATTTATGATGTCATCTCCGAAATCTTGTTTTGTTTTAAGATACAGAAGAAAATTATCTAGCATTAAGTCTAAATTATTTAGGAAAAGATCAAATGCAAATTCTTTATTAATGGTGAATTGGAAATGTAAGAATATTACAGAAAATAGATCAGATTAAATTCTTAATCAGGTGGAAATTTGAAATGTTGGAATATCATACAAAAAAGTCTGCTGCAATCCTTATTGAATGGGGAATCATTGGATCTTGAAATTTCAAACACATCACTCATGTTAACAAATGTAGCGGAAAAGAACAGAAGCCATTTTGTTGATTTGATGCAAAAACATTATAGCTGTTAATGCACAATAAACAATAAATGTGTGACAGCAAATATTCTAAGGATAAGTTTCAAGGGAAACATTTCAACCTACTATATTTGATATTTTGAATTTTCAACAATTGCCACTGCAGATGTGATATTTAGGTTAAGTCATTACATGTATTTATGTTTGTCCGTATTTTACAGAAATTATGAATATTGATTTCTTAAATCATTGAATATTGTTTAAAGTTAAAGGTTGATGGAACTGTTATTTTATGTTGATTAAAATGTTATTTAATGAAAAGTACTGTTTGTTTTACCTGTAATTCGATGAATTTCTTGTGAAAATCTCACTCCATAACTTTGCTCATCAGCACATTATTCCAAAGCCACCAATTTCATTTTTCGTTGTTTTAATGTCTAAACTAAACTTTTTAGCTCACCTGAGCTGAAAGCTCAGATGAGCTATTGTGTTGGTTCACCGTCCGTCGTCTGTCGTGCGTCGTCCGTCGTGCTTTAACTTTTAACATTTTAATCATCTCCTCCAAAACTACCAAACCAAATTTGATGAAACTTGGTAGCCATCATGCCTGGGTGAAGCCCTTTCAGATTTGCACAAATGAAGGAGTTATGTCCCCTTGGGGCCCCATAAGGGGGGAAATAGTGAATAACTTTAAAAATCTTCTCCTCTGAATCTACAAGAGTTAATACCTTAGTTATTTCATTTATAACATCCTTAGGTCATCTATTTTTAGATTTGCACAAATGGTAGCCATGGGGCTCAAAATGGGGAAATTGTAAGGCACTGAGTGGGGAAATTGCTAAAAATTATATATTTGTCACAATATCTTGAAAACTATCAACTTTTTGTATAGGCATGTATATTAGAATATTGTAGGTATTGACATGACGATCATTTTGATATATGGTTCAAGGTCATGTTGAAAGGTCAAGGTCACAGCTGCAAAAGAAGACTTAAATTGCTACATATCTTGAAAACTATTAACTTTTTGTATAGGCACTTATATTAGAATATTGTAGATATTGACATGCCAATCATTTTCATGTATGGTTCAAGGTCATACGTTCAAAGGTCAAGGTCACAGCTGCAAAAGGAGACTTAAATTGCAAATTTTCTTGAAAACTATCAACTTTTTGTATTGGCATGTATATTAGAATATTGTAGGTATTGACATGACAATCATTTTGATATATGGTTCAAGGTCATATGTTGAAAGGTCAAGGTCACAGCTGCAGAAGAAGACTTAAATTGCTAATTATCTTGAAAACTATTAACTTTTTGTATAGGCATGTATATTAGAATATTGTAGGTATTGCCATGACAATCATTTTGATATATGGTTCAAGGTCATACATTCAAAGGTCAAGGTCACAGCTGCAAAAGAAGACTTAAATTGCTAATTTTCTTGAAAACTTTTAACTTTTTGTATACGCATTGTATATAAGAATATTGTAGGTATTGACATGCCAATCATTTTGATATATGGTTCAAGGTTATACATTCAAAGGTCAAGGTCACAGCTACAAAAGAAGACTTAAATTGCTAATTATCTTAAAAACTATTAACTTTTTGTATAGGCATATAATTAGAATATTATAGGTATTTATATGATGATCATTTTGATATATGGTTCAAGGTCATATGTTAAAAGGTCAAGGTCACAGCTGCAGAAGATGATTTAAATTGCTAATTATTTTGAAAACTATAAATGTTACGCATAGGCATGTATATTAGAATATTGTAGGTATTGACATGACAATCATATGTGGTTCGAGGTCATATATGTTCAAAGGTCAAGGACATAGCTGCATAATTATACTGAAATTCATTAATGATTTGGAAATTATTCATTGCACTACAGTTACTTCATTTATATTATAAAAGCTACTTATAAATGAAAAGTGAGTGGATATATTTCTGATTAAGTTTTGTGGGAGTTCTTAACTTGAGAAAACTTATAAAGTTTCTGTACTTAATTTTTTGTCTATTGCACTTTGCAAACAATATTGGACATATCTTCAGGTGAGCGTTAAGGCCCATGGGCCTCTTGTTTATTTTAACAGTGAAATGTGACTGTCAGAGCTAACAGTGAAAATAAATCTAGGTTTTACTGTATATAGTTTGTAGGGTAAATATTCTTAATTTTTTACTTGAGAACCAAAGGATCAATCATATGGTAATGCATTTTGTCTTTTCTACCTTGTTCATATTTTCAGAGATAAAAATTTTAGTTAGGAATTTGGTTCTCCTGCTTTTAAGACAGACACTCTACTACTGAGCCATGGGGGCAAACTAGAAGTATTTTCTTAAACCTTTATACTCGGGTAAAGCAATTTAAAGCAAGACATGTTTGCAGAGATGAAAGTTTTAATTATATGAAACCCAAAATCATGATGTCCCTTAAGACATGATTGGACTGCTGTATTTTTATGGAGCAATGAAGGGGTTATTTGATGTTTTGATGCTTATAGCTGACAAGCTGCTGATGCAATGTAATAAGAAGTGGAGTAGAGTAATGGAGTTTTATGCCCTAGTCAAGATTCTTTACTTAACATATGTACATGTATCTGTACCTGTATCACCTGTGTCAGATGGTCAGTTCTTGTATAGTGAAGGAAAAAAAAAGTGCCTAGAGAAAACTGATTACTTTCAGCAAGCAATTAGGATCTGCCTAAATGGAAATTGATGCAGTGTTCGGTAAGCACAGACTTTAATGCCTAAATGGAAATTGATGCAGTGATCTGTAAGCACAGGCTTTATTGCCTAAATGGAAGTTGATGCAGCGATCTGTAAGCACAGGCTTTATTGCCTAAATGGAAATTGATGCAGTGTTCTGTAAGCACAGGCTTTATTGCCTAAATGGAAATTGATGCAGCAATCTGTAAGCACAGGCTTTATTGCCTAAATGGAAATTGATGCAGCGATCTGTAAGCACAGACTTTATTGCCTAAATCGAAATTGATGCAGCGATCTGTAAGCACAGGCTTTATTGCCTAAATCGAAATTGATGCAGCGATCTGTAAGCACAGGCTTTATTGCCTAAATGGAAATTGATGCAGTGATCTGTAAGCACAGGCTTTATTGCCTAAATGGAAATTGATGCAGCGATCTGTAAGCACAGACTTTATTGCCTAAATGGAAATTGATGCAGCAATCTGTAAGCACAGGCTTTATTGCCTAAATCGAAATTGATGCAGCGATCTGTAAGCACAGGCTTTATTGCCTAAATGGAAATTGATGCAGCGATCTGTAAGCACAGGCTTTATTGCCTAAATGGAAATTGATGCAGCGATCTGTAAGCACAGGCTTTATTGCCTAAATGGAAATTGATGCAGTGTTCTGTAAGCACAGACTTTATGTATAAAGACCACTTCGACAACAAGGCCTTTTGTTTAATAATTTTTGTTGTTTATAATATATGATAGAATCATAAGAAAGTCTTTTAAGGATATAATAAAATCTTTTATTTGTGTAGGTCATCTTTTAACATTAACTGTCACAATGTCTTTGTAATGTTTAACAAAACTCGTCATAAATGGTGAATTATCTACTGTCAAAATAAAGCATGGTGTCCCTGCATGAACTGTGTACCTACAAAAAAAATAATTTTATTAATATTAAATTAAAAGTCACATATAAACTTTAAGCAAATTGAAGTTTTGTACATGTATAAAATCATGACAAAAGTACGACAAGGTCACTTGTATAATATCATTGTTTTTTAGTAAGGATTAAAACTAATTCAGCATAAATCTTTATTATGTCTGTGTATCAGCAGTTTTTTAGAAGCATCTCCTCCTTTGTTTCGTATCTGATCAGGTTAAAGTTTTGTCAACTGGTAAAGATTTGCCATGCAAAGTGTGCTTCCTCACATTTTTTTCCAAATTTGGAAGGACTCCGGAGAAACCAGATTAAAACAACCTTGAACTTCCATTGTGATTGATACAAGGATCTCCTTGAATTAAACTAATAATGAACTATTTGTCTGCTTCATTCTAGATTCTCACACTTAGTTACCTAAAATTGTTAATACTTTGAATAAACACATAAGACAGTATGCTTGAAACATCACCCAATCATTACTGATACACAGATATATACTTGCTTACAAGATGCAAGTATACATTCTAGTTTTATACTCGAATTAGGTTCATTTTAAAAAAAAACATGAAAATAATATGCATTTAATTGTAAATATGAAAATACTCAAAACCGTTATTGATTAAATATCATTTTGTTTATTATGGTACAAAATGCAAAATATTATCTGAAAGAAGTTAAGTAACTTGCCTACAAGCTGAGTAGAGAAACATTTGACAATTAAAATACAAATGTATTGTACACTGAACAAATTTTTTGTCTGTTTATTTTTGCTAGAATGGAGGGTTTCATCTGTTTACATACTTTTGTTTTTGCAACATGTACATCAAGCAGAAGTGTTTTAATTAACAAATATTTTTATTTTTATTTTTATTTTTTATTATTTCACGAATTCACTCTTAGATTGTTCATCACAAATTCAAAACAGCATCTTGGAGACTAAAGTTAAGCATTATAGATATAAAAAATTCTGACACCAACATGCAATTCTGTTTATATATCAGTGCAGGTGTGTTACAACATTCTGGTATGAATGATAACTGATAAAGTGATTAAATTTTGTATGCAGGTGCCAGATGCGAGTTATTTTTGGCATTTGAACTTCAGCTTTGCCAGTGTCTGCATCTGAATACTTACATGTAGGATGACATGGGCACCATTTCAATAAATACTCAGTCTGATGTTTTGTTCACTTCCAGAGATACACATTGTTTTTGCAAGTGCATTTGAAAGTGCAAGCATTTTTTAACATGTCACAGGATTAAGTAAACTGCTGATTATATACATGTATCAACAATGCTCCATAAATAAACCTTCTACATTTTAATTTTGAAGACCAAGTTGCTAAAGTTTGCATAGATTTTCCACATAATCAGTACATTTAGAGTATTATAGTAATCTATATTCTCTTAATTTTTACTGATATTCTAATTTGACTATTGAGTTTTTTTCAACAATGTTTTAACATAATTGCAACAGATAGTCACTTAAATAAATAAGATGCAAATTTCATTAACAAAGTGAATAGCTTTAATGAACCAAAGGAACTGTTTACCTTTTATGAGTTAATGCTTCAAGCAAAGTCATTTCTTTATCAAGTTTATACAAAACTTCTTTTTCTTTATCTTCAAAATAAACCTGAAAACAACAAATCAGCGAGTTATACTCATATTCGATACCTTAGGAACAAATAACCTTGCTTTTTTCCTGAATTGCTGATAAATTGCTGGTGCAATGATAAACAACAGTACACGTACAATCAACCACACCACCCTTAAAGCTTTAGTGGTGAAGTGGTCATAAATGCAAGATTATGAATCACATCAACTCTTGATAGGTTTGAATCCCAGTCCGGTAACTGAAGAATCTGGACTGGGGTGTAAAACCATGTCATTTTACTTCTATACAAAATGAATGAAACCAGAGTAAACCAATCCCTGTGCCATATGTGACACCCAGTATTGCTATATCAAGTCTTTATGTTGCCTAATGAACTATAAAATCAGTGGCATGGCTCATCGAACTTCAATTTAAACCTGTTATGTGAATTTCAGTATAAATGCAGCTTAACTGACATTTTGAATAGCTAAATGAAATCTCTTAGCTGGTTTTGGTCCTGTTATGCCTTTTCATTCAAAGTCTGGTCTGTCATAAAATAAAATTGTAAAATCAAGGAAAGTTTGAACCCACTAATTCTCTATTTGAAATGGTAAAAAAAGACTTTTTGCAATAAAGACTACTGTTAAAAAATTTCCCTTCCAGTCAGACATTTCTTTTTAAAACTCTGACCCAAAACATACTTATTTTATCAGCAAGTCTGATTTGTCCTTAAAGACTACTTTTAAACAAGCTTCAACAAGTCAACATTTTTTGATAGGTATGAATGTACAACTACAACATAAATATGTACACATATATATATATATATATATATATATATATATATATATATATATATATATATATATATATATATATATATATATACATATATATATATACCTGTAAAGAATTTGGTTTATATTTGTTGTCTGTATCCCAGGGAGGTGGTGGCATCTCTGGATTAAACATGTGTTCTATGTGATCAACAAATCTGAAAAGAAAAAAAACGGACTTATCTTTAAATTACCTCAATAGATAAAACATAAATCTAAGTGGACTAACCTTTACCACAATTACCTTTCATTTTGTTTTTGGCTTTTTCTTTTTAAAACATATCCAATTATTTAAACATAAACAAAATGGGAAGCAATATTAGAATCTGATACATCAAGATATCAGAATATTTATCATAAATTTCCTTTTTAATGCATGTTTTTAGGGATTTTTTTTAAAGATTTAGCTTAAATATGCCTTATTTGCATATCATGTAATTATTGTGCAAACAAAAAACTGTACAGAAAAACCTCTTTGTTTTAAACTCTAACATAATAGGTACAAAAATTAACATGTAATGCTATTTATAGGTTTTTGCTATTTATAGTTATGGCAGCCATCTTGATTTAGGATGGACATGTGAGACAAAATTTTTAATTATTAACTACCAAAGACCTGCTATACCTAATTTCATTTGAATTACTGTAGAATCATTAATATTCGTTGGGTTAAAATTTCGTGGTTTTGCATTTTAAAAAAATTCTATTGGTAGAAATTTTCATGTTCAGTTTTGTGAAAATAAATCCCATTGAGGGCAATGGAAATTAAAAATTTTCAATGACATTTAATTTCGTGGTTTTCAGTAACCCACGAAATAACGAAATTTAATCCCCCACGAATATTTGTGATTTTACAGTAGTCCATTAGCTTCAGAGAGGAAGACAAAAGTTTATGAATGCACAGATGCACACATGCTTCACTATGCCATCAGTTAACCCTGGATTTGCCAGGTTAGCTAAAAACAAATGATTATCAGCATAATACAGGTATCAATTAATAATAAAAATTATTTAAATTGTTATAGTTTAAAACAGACATCTAGTATTTTAAAGATCAATACCATACTCCTATTTAGTTTCAATCAGGTATAAATGAATAAGTCATTTTCAAGGAAAACTGGTATACACTGTTCTTCAGGGCCAAGTTGTTCAAAGTTCTTAGCTAAACTATCGGTAGCTGGTTAGCAAAAAAAATTTTAATCTTGAGTATTGGTCAATATTTTTTCAGTCTGTTCACAAGTTCATGCATACAAATGTAATTATCAAACAAAAACAAATTAGGTAAAAACCATACCTTCATAATAAATTTAATAACTTTTTCATTTTCACTTACAGATTAGTTAAACTGAAAAAAGCTTTGACCTTCCTGTTTAAATTGCAATATACATGTATATGTATTGTATAAGCTTCTAAATGTTATTTTTCAAATGACAGAATTTGGTTTGAATCCCACGCAGAACAGATCCTAGTGTGAGAAGTTCGTCATTTCGCTTGCCGAAAGTAGGTGATTTTCTCAGGGCACTCCAGTTTCCTCCACCATCCCAGAATTGACCGCCTCAAAAAAAGTGAAAAAATCTCAACTGGGGCATAAAAAAACAATTACTCCACTCCACTCTGATGACAGAACAAGAAAGCTAAGGTTGTTTACCTGTGAAGTTCATTAAAACCCTCTATAAAGTCTGTCTGTGTGTGTTCTGGGTACATAAACAGGACAGGCCATACTAAATGTCCCTCAGCATCTTCATGGACTTTAGCACCACTTGGATTGTGGGTCTCTAGACTTGTTAACAATAATGGATCCAACTTTTTATCATTCTTTGACAATTTCAATCCTGCTAATTCTACACCTCTTTGCTGTAAATGAACAAAAATATACATTGACATAACTGATTTTTTAAATAAAATATACATGTTTGATTATTCACAGAAACCTTTATGTTT
This sequence comes from Tegillarca granosa, assembly GCA_029721355.1. Classification (NCBI taxonomy): domain Eukaryota; kingdom Metazoa; phylum Mollusca; class Bivalvia; order Arcoida; family Arcidae; genus Tegillarca; species Tegillarca granosa. Next base: position 48,991 of record JARBDR010000321.1, on the reverse strand, counting down.
TGTCACATGACACAGTTTGCCAGAGTCTGGGATAATTTGGTAATGTTGTTACCTGTAATCAGGTAAATCAATGGATTTTTCTTCTCCCTGTTACTTCAATTGACAAAGATGAGAGAATAGAACATTTCATGAATGGAAGACAAACCTAAAATTTCTTTATTTTAATGTAAATAGGAAAGGTTTTAATTCATTTAGTTAAATAATTAATATTTTTCTGCATATTTTATACATGTATATATTTTTTATAGCACTAAACAATTATTTTTTAGACTTTTTTATGTTTGAATACTACCACATTTTGTGTAATTTAATATTCATTATGCTATTTACATTTATTGCTGTTAATAATTTTCTTTCTGCTTCTTGCTCTTTTCTTTCCTTTGCTTCTTCTTTTCTTCTATCTCTATCTTGAGCTTTCTAAGTCGAAGAGTAAATAACACAAATATTAAACATAAGTTTGATGTTGATGGCAAAGGGAAACAAATACACAAAACAAATGGTTCTACAAGAATTTTGATAAAACAATTTTTGTTTCATAACATGTTTTCTCTAATTTTCCACGTTTTATGACACGACCTTGGTGGCCAAGTGGTCAGAAGTGCCAGGTTATGGATCAGTGCCTCTCACTGCCCAGACCCTGAATTGGTCTGACCCAAGACTTGAAAGTGGGTAGTGACTGTTTTTTCACCAAGCACTCGGCATTACAAAATGAAAGTAAGGGTTCTCTCAGATGGGAACTTAAAAGAGGTTTCTTGTCACAGTAGGCATGGCACAATAAAGAACCCTGCTGTATAATGCCATCAGGGCAACACACAAGCAAAATTTATGCACCTTCACCTATAGCTGGCGATGTCTGGATATCAGTGAAATATTCTTGACTAGGACGTTAAACACCACAACTCAATTCAATTCTCGCAGCCCAGGTTTGATTCTCATGTAAGACAGCATACCAAATGTTTGTAGTTATCTTTTAGCATTCCAGTTTCCTCCACCATCCCAAAACTGATTATCTCAAAATAAGTGAGAATCTTACGGGGCATAAAAAACCATTACTTCACTCTAATTTTTACTTCCTGGTGTTTTAATTGATTTTAATGAAGTTTATAACTACCAGTAATGTGAGCCATGACATACTGATATGTTTTGATTTTAAGTAAAAAAGTACATGCAAGTTCTTACTTTTAAAGATTTTGATATACTGAGTATTTAGACAAGCTATGTTGTTCTTACCACAGCTCTTGTTGTTTGTTTGGGTTTTTTAATTCAATTCAATTCCACCCTTTTCTAATGTCCTTTTTCCTCCTCTGATTTTCTTTTCTCACATAATTAAAACCAAAAAATGCAATTGAGCTATGTACAAATGCAACTGCACAATCATCTTTATTTCAAACCTTACACATTATGTGACATACCATTAAAATTCAAAAGAATGACCTACCTTGAGATGGTCTGCTTTAAGTTTAATTTCTAACAACTCTTTATTTGTAACATCTATCTGGAAACCTCATTAAGGGTAAAAATTATAATTTTAACAAAATATATCTTTTACAAACTATAAAAATGTCATTTTTAAATTAGTTAAAACTTGTCAAATTACATTATTAAACTGTTTGTAAAAAAAATCATTTACAAGTATTGCTTTTAGTTTTTAAATAATGTAAGCACAAAATCAACTAGAAAAATGTTTTTAAAACCCAAATATACATGTATCTTAAACTGTGAATATCATCAATGCATATCTAAAATATTTAAGTTATTGTGAGAAAACAGTTAATTAGTTTCTGGTAAAAATGAAATTGACCTTTGAAATATGACCTTCAAAATATTTAGACCTCTTCCTTTAAAGAATATATACATGTGTATAAAATCTATGAAATTCCATTTAAAGGAATTAAATTAATTGACTGAAATCCATACATCTATTTAGAGTAACAGTGTATTTGACCTTTGATCTCAAAAATAAATAGGGTTTTTTTCCTTTCAAGAATATATACATGTATTTGTGTATCAAAGTTCGATGGCTTTCAGACAAAGCAAATCTGAGCAATTAAATGGAAACATATTTACCTATTTAAAGTAAATCTATTTACCAGGTAAATATATTTATAGTAATAGTAACTTTTGACTTTGACCTATAAACTCTTCAAAATTTTAAGATACTTCCACTAAAGATTATCTATTAGTATATTCAATTTGATAGGATTCTATCAGAGCATATTTTAGTTTGTATGTAAAAACTAATATACATGTATTACAGACAGATGAAAAAAGAGGCCAAGCACTATATGCCATTTGCAAATATTTTGTGATGGCACATTTATGATATACATTGTATTTTTTAAATCAAATAAAGGTACAAAAAAGCACTGTGTACATTTAGGTAAAATTCACTTTGGAATACTGTAATAACAGTTAAACACAGTAGCTTCACACCTACTGGTTGTATTTTGATCAAAGGATACAAATAATCCAGCATCACACCAGACTTTAACATCATCATATCTCTTTAACTGTAAACAACACATAGCACCTGTAATATTGGAAAGAAATACCATCATAAAAAACATCCTTAACTTACCATGTTCAATCTTCAAGGATAAAGTATCTATATGTTCTCTCTAACAGCAACAGGTGTCCGACATCTTTATATATAATTTACAGAGGTGTCTAAAACATGCTGCACAGACCAAGTGTCCCCAGCCTTGCTAAGCCAATAGACCACATTAATAAACCATTTATATATCAATCATGTGTAGACAGAAAATGAAAAACCAATTCTAAAAATTTCTGTCCCCAACAGGGTAAAAAGTTTTACCCCTTAGTTTTAAAACCTCTGGTAAATCATACATTGTACTATCTAGCTATTCTGTTCATAATACATGTATCACACTGCTCCCACTTTTGAAAATCCAAGTAAGAAAAAAACATCTGCATGTATTCTATTTAGTTTGAATTTTTTACACTGTACACTGTTCTCATTTGCCACATAACTAGCTAACAATATTTATTACAATGTTGCTGCATAAAATAATATTTAAAGTAGAAATTGACATGTACATTTTTGTTATTGGCAATAAAAAGATTTGTATTAATTTAGTGGCTAAAGAATAAAACATTTAATATAAGTACCACTTCAGAAGTGAAAAAGATATAGACATCAAAATGGATATTACAGAACTTATTATAAAACTTTACCTCTAACGATTGACTTCATATGAGTACTTTTGAATTTTCTTGAAAATATTGAATCATTTAATGAAGATCTGTAGTTACCTGAAAAAGGTAATAAAGAAAGGGTGTAAACACATAAATCTATCATAACCTTAAGTTTATTCTTTCTTATAACAGAATAAAATGTTGGTTCTTTAACAGTGTAGTCAGCACTTTCAGTACTTTGATATTGTGATATCATGATGTTACTATGTGTCTTGTTAAGACTGCATGGTTTTTGTAGTTTAATAAATGTCATAAATATAGATTGTCTATTATATAATAATTATTCTAATTACAGGCTAACGATAAAAAATTTTTAAAATATTGAAAAAACCAATATGGTTCATTATTGTAGTACAAACCAAAATATACAACATCAGTGTCATAACGTAATAAACCAAATAAAATGATTCCCTGGAGATGTATAATTTTCTATAGAAATATCTGGTATTTTAAGCTGTAAAAATTTGAAATTCAACACAAAATAGACCTGTTACTCTAAATAATTAAAGTGTTACGAGTACTTAACAAGATAATAGTGACATGCTGCCCTGTTAATATTTTATTAGTGTTAATCAACAAAATAATAATTACATGCTTCCCTATTACTTTATAATACTGTTATCAACCAAGATAATAGTGACATGCTGACCCATTACTGCATATTAGTCTTATTTTCCCATATGACTGTGGCATGCTGCCATGCTAATGTATTTTACAGTGTTACTTAAGCAGATGGTAGTGACATGCTGCCCTAGTACTGTATATTACAGTGCTACCCCATATGATACTGACATGCTGACCTGCTAATGTATTTTAAAATGATACTTACCCAAATGGTAGTGACATGGTGTCCTGTTACTGTATATTACAGTGCTACCCCATATGATACTGACATGCTGCCCTGCTAATGTATTTTACAGTGTTACTTACCCAGATGATAGTGACATGCTGCCCTGTTACTGTATAAGATGGCATTTAACTGTCTATCTGGACATTTACATTTTATTCCTTCTGTATAATTTTCTATTGCTGTTTTGTATTGCTTCTTCTTAAACAAATAATTTCCTTCATCTTTATAAGATTCTGCTTTTGCTGTAATAAGTAAGTGCACAGGCTATCAATATTTCAAAAATAATTTGGAAACAAATGACCACTAATATCCAAGTTGTAGTGAAGGTATAGGTAGTTGTGGTGTTCAACACTAGGGAGTAGGGAGCAGAAAGTGTAGAGTGGTGTGGGGTGGAGTTGTGTAATGATGTATTAAGCCCCAGTCCAGGGTTTATAGTTGCCACCAAATTAGGTAAGACAACTAAAATCTGGATTAACAACTGATTCTTTTCCATAAGTCAACAAGTTTGTGACTGAAATCACAGGCGTTTTAATCATAACCCAACTGTTTTTCAGTTCCTTTTTCTATTGTTTCAGCAATAACAACATTTAAGTGACTGAAACTATCTAATTTGAGCTACCTTTCACAAATCATAATGGCAAAAAAAGTTTAATTTTTCATCATTCTTGAAAGAAAAACAGACTCTTGAGAGTAAGAGAATGCAGTATAAGATGACAATTTATGTCACATTAACTAATGAATTATTTATTTTCAGGAGAGTTGAAAAAGTGACCATTAATGACTGATATACAAGTATAACCCTGAAATAAAACAAGATGTTCTGTAAATATTGTTCTAATTATCATGGTGCTATGAGACTGATTTGCTACAGTGACACCTACAATTTCTGAGAAGGAGGCACAGTGACTTCTCGATTAAAAAAGCCACTTTGTTTCACTTAAAATAAGAAGATCAATTCTAGAATCACCCAGATTCTAGTATATCTTTTCTATATGCATCATATTTTCACCTGTTGGATCTTCATCTTCATACTTCAATCTCATTAAGCCTTCCAGGTCCGGACTTAAAGGTTTACTGAAATCTATCTCCTGCATAAAAGCTGGATGTCTATATAGTTCCTAGATTAATAAAGTACAAAATTTTAATAAATATATATACATACCCTTAAAAGGAATATCAAAATTAAGAAATGTTACTATTTTAGGTATAATGCTCAACAAAAGCTACCCCAATGATGGCTCAGTGGAAGAGCACCTGCCTCAAAAATGGGAGAGCATGGGTTTAAGCTCTTACTGGGTCATACAAAAGAGTTTATAATTTAATATATTGACTTAGTATGCTAGTACTTCACCAAAAAGTTGCTGAGAGTGTGCTAGTGCAAGGCTGGCCAAAATACACACTCCAACATACATGAACTTGTTCCAAGATTAATCCATAGAGATTAATTTACCTTGCTGTCATGGCAATTGCTGAAAAGTTGCTGATGCAATGTTAAACATTACCACTAACCCACAAGAGTTGTCAGAAGAACAGGATAAATTCATATGATATAAAGCTCTTGCACTTTCAAAAGCAAGCAAAATATTGCTTTAATTCTTATTTATTTAATTCTAAATGTATACTAATATCTAGTCATAAACACATATTATCAAAAACAAAACCACTGCTAGTGCAATTCTAGATTTTATAACCAGAATCCATCATTTTCTATACAAACTTTTACATATAAAGTACAGTAGATGTTTATTACAACAATGTAAATATTATCAGAGTGATTATTCACACGTACGGTAGAATAACGCATGTTGTTGGCTGGCATTATTTTCACGTACGCATGCGCAGTACAATAACTTATGTCAGCCGTATACGGACAAGGTGTATGTTCAATGAAGTATATCGGACCTATGGTAATATAAGAATACATGAAATAAATTATCAAACTAATGAAACCATTTAAGATAAAATTATTATTAAATAAAAAGTTTGATAACGACAATATGTATAGAATTAAAAAATTATTATTTATAATAATAAAATAATCATGTATAATATTAAATAAAATCATGTATAATATTTTTTAAAAAAAATCATGTATAAGAATAAAATAATCATGAATGATAATAAAATAATTACGTGTAATATACTAGGTAAGATTAAAAATAAATCATTAAAATATAATAAAAACCAATAAATTGATTATTAAATGTGAAAAATTTGATAGCGACAATACTAATTATATTAAAAATGTTATATATAGAATTTAAAAAAAATAGTTGAAATACACTAGTTAAAATTAAAAATAAATTATTACAAATTATGAAGAAAAATAATTTATTATTAAGTAAAATTAAAATTTAAAGACATAATCAAATCAAGACGTGTGTATGGATAAAAAATTAAGTTATTAATTTATGAAAAGTGTACATGAATCGTATTCAACTAGTTAACGCAATCGTTCGCTTTGTTCACTATTGTGATAAGGACGTGATCACAGGAGTCCGCTAATGAAATAATGTAATTAACGCCTTGAACACAGGATGCTGAGTAATTAATTGAGCGTTCGTGTCAACGTAATTAATTACCTTTGAACATGGGATGCTACTCCTTAATTAGATGTCAATAATTCAAAATATTAGGTGTATGGTTTGGTAAAGATCAAGTTGCAAAAAACTGGAAACCGTTACAAGCTAAGCTCGCTAATACTGCAAAAACTTGAAATAATAGAACTATATCGTATAGCAAATGAGATAAAATATTGTAGGACAGGAAAGGATGCAAAATTGTTGTCGAATGTGTTGTGTAGTATGATAGTAAGAGACAAATTATGGATGAACTGTTGGATTTTCACTTTAAACAAGTGAAAGAGTTTGCGCGATTTCTAATAGATACTAGAGACAGAGTGCTTGTACACAATGTGGCCGATGTGTATTGGGGGAGTGGACGATTTGGTGATGGAGAGAATGTTTTCGGAAAAATTTTGATGCTGCTGAAAGAGAAGCGTGCCGACTGTATGACAAGAGTTGGTGTTTTCGGGTCGAGTTATTTATAGAGAGTTGACAGGTGGTGCAAGGGTGGTTTTAAGGCACCTGTGAAGGTGGTTGTTTCGGAAAAGGCGGTATGAGAGCAGAAAACGTCGATAGTGAATTATTTCGTCAATTATTGTGTTTGGACCCCATGTAGATCTAATTCCTTGTATTATAATATGTAAATAGTAGTTCAGTGATTTTTGAAATAATTATTTCATAAATAAATTTGTAAGGCCGGCACAATTAATTATCTAAGGTGATCAGTAGCGGCTTTATTCGTGAGATCCACATTCTATGTGCAACTTCAGATACATTGTATATTGATTGTCCACAATTTTTTTTCATATATTGGTTATCCATTTTAAACATAACACAATAAAAAAATTCAAATAAACAGTAAAATTTTTATTAAATCAAAATCATCGGGATGGATAACTAAATAAAATAAATGGATACCGTGAAAACTACGTCCTCGTCGTGGGATCTGGAAACATGACAAGTTATTATATGCAATATTATACAAATATTACAAAAATATTTATTAGCAATATGATGTTTTAAATAAATAAATGTATCGGTAATTATTATATAATTTATAAATATTTATATAATATTGCATATAATAACTCTTTATGGCTAAGTGTTCTCTATAATATTAAACAAGTTATTAAACGCAATATTATACAAATATTACAAATATTACAAAAATATTCATTAGCAATATGATAAATATTTAAACAAATAAATAAATATATCAATAATTATATAATTCTTATAATAAATACTCCTCGTGACTATGTGTTCTCTTTAATAATAAGCGTATTAAATAGTCCGATATACTTCATTGAACATACACCTTGTCTATATACGGTTGATATGTCATCGTACTGCACATGCGTACGTGTGAATAATGCCAGCCAACAACATGCGTTATTCTACCGTACGTGTGAATAATGTCGGCCAAATATTATTAACAAGAATTAAAGGAAAAACAGATTAGCTCACTCTTAATAAGAACCCAACACATACAGCATATAGTGAAAACAATATATTGAAGGTATGGTATCATTTTTTAACAGGTGAGTAAAAATCAACTTTTTCTGATACAGTTATACCTCTATCTTTTCATCAATAGTTAGTTCCTTCTTTTCTTCTGCACTTTTATTTTCTTTTTGTTGTTTGGCCAGATTTTGTATATAATCATCTAAGTCATTATTTAACTTGGCCTCAGCTTCTTCTTTAGTTAATCCTTTAATCTTTTCCTTAATCTCATCCTGATATGATGATGCCATTTAAATGTAATCCTAAGAAAATTAAACACTTAAAATGTAAAACAAATGACAAATATATGTAGTCTTTGTTGTTGGAACAGTTTTGAAGTGTATACGTGTATGGAGTATTATAGGATTCATAGCCATCTAAATGTTGTTTTCTGGTCTTTTTTTTTAATGCTAGTAAGATTACAATCGCTATTTAGTTAATAATATTTAACCGTTTGAATTGAAACAATGTCAGGTTCAATCCTTATATTAAACCATTTTCATTGCCATTGGTTGTCTATCTCGCCTTGTTGAATGTAACAGTATATGGTTCAGACCAGACATGCGATCCACGAGATATTAAGGTCTCCCACAAACTTTACAGTTGATAATGACATCTGCTGTTACCTTTTAAGGCCAATAAAGGTTTGAAAAATGAGTTGATTATTATAAAAAAAAACTTTTAGTGTCACGAACTTTGGCAACGAGAGAGAGAGAGAGAGAGAGAGAGAGAGAGAGAGAGAGAGAGAGAGAGAGATTGTAATTATTGGCATTAAGTTTGAAAGAATTTACCAACTTGTTTCAGTTATCCTTTAGCACCCTTTTGTCATAATTTTACTAAAAGACTACAAAAACGTGCATCGATGATCACATCATTTACGCAATCGTGTTCAAGGGGAATTAACTCTAAATGGGGTAGGGGTAATTAATATAAAGCAACATAAAGCAATATAAAGCAATATAAAGCGGTTTTATTTTCCTTGTTTTGGGGTTTTTTCCGTTGAATTATGGTTTCTAACAACATATAACACTGTTTAAAATAAATTTCAATCAACTTTATAGAAGAAATATGCGCTTTATACTCATTTTTTTCATCGATATTACAATATTTTGCCGAGCCGCCATATTTCCTTAAGTGCGCATGCTCAGTTCGTGTTTCCTTATGAATGAACTACCGAAAGATGGAACACCTTTTTTCCTCAAAGACTTTCCTGGTGCCGTAAATAATTAATAATGTGCACTAAATTTATAATAATAATTAAATTAATATTAATAAAAATTATAATAATAATAAAAGTAATAATTTTGCTTTATCATTTTCTTATGCTTTTCGTTTCTGTTTTTTAATAATTAAAATTATAAAAAAAAAAATAAATAAAGTTTTTCACAGGCTTCCCTTTTTTAAAAAAAGAAAATTTATTTAATTTTATAATTTTTTTTTAAAGTTCAGTCTGACAGCACCAGAAAAGTTTCGACCCCAATTAATACTTAACTAAAGTTATTAAACTAGTGAAACTGAAATAATAAATGATTTATAGGTTCTCCCGGGGACCAAAATATTTACATAATATACAAAAAGTATGATACAATATATACATAAAAATTATCAAGAAAAAGTCGGGTTTCGCACATATGTGCGTGTGCTACAGGCACAGCACCCGGACCAGTATGTTAAAAATAAGTACTGAATACGACAGATGGCCTTATGGTAACAGATGAAATAAATAAAAAATGATAAAGTCCGGTGGCGCACATTTGTACGTGTGCTAAAAGCACAGCACCCTGACTAAGAAGTTACAATACAATAAATAATAAACTTTTAAATCTTAGCTATTTTGGGTAGCGAATTCTTTTTTCGGATCGAGCTCTTCGTTTCTGACCCGGTTTAGTGGCAATGGCCCATGTTTTAGGGACTTGTAATAGACCATCGGTTGATGTGACCAGTTTTGAGTTTGAATGCTTGAATTCATAATTTTTTTTAAGTATGCTTTCTTTCTCATGTTCCGATTTCCGTTACCAAACAGTTTCTTTAATTTTTAGGTACTGAAATTTAGGAGCAAGTTCGAATTTCCCAATGCCCTGAATCGCTATTTTAATTAAATTTTCCTGAAATTTAACCTCCCTTTCTAAAACTTTATCAAATCCGGACACCTTTGAGGTTTCCATTTTATAGCAGCTTTTAATGAATGATTTATCGACCCGCAGTTCAGGTTTATTTTTCTAGGAAGTTGAAACTTTCCCACAAACCTGTCTTGTTTCGAATCCAAAATTCAGAAGTTTTAAGATCAAAATCTAAAAGTGTATTGGAATAAGATAAACCATTGTCCCCGAACAAGTTGTCCGTAATAGGCCTAATTTCCACACCTGACATGCCGATTTTACGACGAAGATGATATTAAACGTTATTTTCAATATGCCTAGTGCATAACATCATATTAACCCAGGGAAAGGCTGATTTTAAAGCCTTGATAAGAGCTTTTTCCTCATCTGTTCCTATTACCAAATTATCCAAACTTATCTCGGTATGGTTTATTTTTGCATTTAGAACTCCCGAAATATGCGAAAAAATCTCTGGTTTGATGTGGACTCCTCATTCCAGTGTAAAAAATCGGCCCTAGAATGACAGGACAAGTAGATTTAGACCTTTTTATTAAATTCGTGTTTAATTCTATTCGTCGGTGCATGGCTTCCCATTTCCATTGTAAATCTGCTTGTACGCAATTATATCTTATTAATTTAATTATCTAATTATAAAGGCTATAGGTTTATGTAAAAAATAAACTTAATAAATAAAGAAATGAAAAAATAAGAAAATAAATCAATTTATAAAAATAATATAATATAAAAATTATAAATAATAAATTATAATTTTATAATTTTATAATTATAATTATGATTTAGATTTATTATATACAAATTATAATTGAGAATTATTATTTTAGATTCATTGTATAAAAATTAAAATTTATATTCATTATATAACTATTATAAATTATATTTTTTAAATAATAAAAATTGTAAATGATATTTCATAAATAATAAAAATCATAAATTATATTTTATAAATAATAAAAATCGTAAATTATATTTATAAATAATAAGTATAAAGTATTTTTTTTAAAATAAAAATTATATAGTATGTTAAATATATCCTTTGATCTTTTGATCTTTCATTTTATTTTAATCCTTCAGTAATCACAAGCGCGCGTGTCGGTTTCGGTCATAAAAGTCGGTTTTTTAATTGGCGGTTGATCGACGTAAAAAAAATCATAATTTACGGCACCAGGAAAGTCTTTGAGGAAAAAAGGTGTTCCATCTTTCGGTAGTTCATTCATAAGGAAACACGAACTGAGCATGCGCAGTTAAGGAAATATGGCGGCTCGCAAATATTGTAATATCGATGAAAAAAATGAGTATAAAGCGCATATTTCTTCTATAAAGTTGATTGAAATTTATTTTAAACAGTGTTAAATGTTGTTAGAAACCATTATTCAACGGAAAAACCCCAAAACAAGAAAAATAAAACCGCTTTATATTGCTTTATATTGCTTTATGTTGCTTTATATTAATTACCCCTATCGTCTAAATGTAATGTCTTAACATATTCAATAAAGACCTAGTGAAGTAGTTCCAATTTCAGATAAAACACTATATATATTGTACAATTTTGCAGTAAGATGTAGAACTAGGTTTATAAAAATGATGTAATAATCTAATTTGATTGAAATTTACACGTATGATCAAAATATGCCGACCCCACCCCCAATTTGCAGATTTTCTTAGAATTTTTTCCCTAAAGACCTACATCCTTTTTCATTTAAATATTATGCCGCTATCTGGGCATACTCTTCGCTCAGGTTTTCTTGACCTTAATTAATTCCGCGTCTTAATATAAATATAACCAAAAGTCCATGAAAGTAATTCATGGACTTCTAGTATAACTTTTACGTAATTCTATGCAGTGTTAATATTTGTAATTTTTACATAAGTTACATAGAAAGATGATTATTATATAAACAAATAATTTGAATACAGTTGAAAAATTTACGTCCAAGATCGATTCACTGACTAAACAAATATTCAAAGACACTTAAAAATGCCATAAAAGTTTCAAATATACGTAGGCCTTCGGCAAGAATTGAAATTTTATGTTATTTTATATACAGGCATGATTTAGAATGTTTATGTGTCATTAGGTATCATACTTACGATTGTAGCAACATACAATTTATAATTTATCGTTTAATAAGTATTGAAGAAAATTAAATTCGGTTAGGTCCATTAATATGTAAACGTAGGCAAGGTATATCTACTCATGCACTTAATATGCGTGATGCTCGGAGTTCATAACAGAGTTATAATAGTATACATGTAGTTTTGTAAGCGACTGTCATTTTGGTCTGCAAGTTTTTCTATAATAAATAAATAAATACGGGGAAGTCCTGACTATAAGTACTTGTGATAAAAGTCGCCCTCACTTAGGTACACTGAAACTGGCTACATTAAAATATTTCTGGTCTAGTTTCGATTTTGTTACAATAGGTAGCATGTATCCATTTTATATAGTGAGTATTATATAATAACAGACTACCGTAATATGAGTCGCTATTGGAAGAAAAAAATGGAAATCTTTAAAATTATAAATTCTTTAAGATTCTCCCTGGCAAGGACAGATTGCTGTAAAAACTTCAAAATTATATCAAGCTTATTAATCAATGGATGAATAAATATTATAGTAGATGGAAACTGCATAATCATCCCCCAGTCACATTATCCTGAACCAGGTTTAACCAGTCTATACTCTGTCCTTTTAATGCCGAATGCCTTACTAGCAAGCATCATCTCAATTTTTTAAGTCTTAAGTCTATTAGCCAGCCGGACTTCGAACCAACGACCTTCCGTTCTCCAGGTTCTAAAATCACCAACGATCCAGAAGGCAACTAGTATTAAAATTAACACCGTTGAACAGTATTTTTCTATAGCATTGGTTGATTAATTTGAGTTTAACGCCCCAATCAGGGATATTTAATTTATATCTAGGCGCCACCATCTGAAACTTTAACCTTTGCAGAGCGCTTAGGACAATGAGCTGGTAGGGATCATGGCGTGCCATTCTTGCCCTGATAAAGGGCATAGGTTTTTTTTAGGTCTCCTCCAAAGGCCCCATGAGTTTCATTTCTAAATGCTGAATGTTTGGCAGAAGAACAGTCACTTCTTTTTTTAAAGTTTTGGTCAGACCCCGCCAAGGTTAGAACTCTGACTTCTAAAATGTTCTCTAGCAATTAAGGGGAAAATTTCGTTATTAACAAGAATCACGATATGTAACTATTTTTGTCAAACAATGTTGTTAAATGTTGAGATATGAAAACTTATCCAAGTTTTCAAGATATTAATAGATGTTTCCTTAAAAATATGTTGGATTTTTTAATACAGAAAAAAAATCTCTTTTCAAAGTTCTGAATTTTGAAGCTTTCTATGTAATGTAATTTTATGCTATACTGGGATCACCGAATACAATTCTGAGTCTAATGAAAAAAAATTAAGAAGCCAAATTTTTAAATGGAAAACAATGTGCAGTATATATATATATATATATATATATATATATATATATATATATATATATATATATATATATAGGTAGTTTTATGGCTTAAAATGTAAAAGCAATATACAATTTTACATCTTTTTTTTATATTTTTACCCCAAGAGCATGTCACCTGATCCCACTAGCATCATAATTTTTTACAATAAGATCCAGTGACAGGTAATAGCCAAATCATTTAATGATGATATGAGTGGCATGACAAGAAAACGCAATGTGAGACCATTTATTTATTTCATGGCTTTAATGTGCATTAGATACTAGTATTGTGATGAAATGGAATCCATTTGTGTTTTTTAACTGTTCTGTAATATCATCTGCACGAAGTGAAAAATGTTTGTCTTTCTGCAACAATATTGGATGTTAAGTTGGAGGATCTGTAAAATGTTCATCCATACAGATGAGTTTTCAAGTGGCATTTTCGCCCTCTGTTACACCTTAGTCCATGTACTCTACAAACCTCCCCTTTTTGCCTAGATAATTCTGTATTTATTGTAAAAAGAATGGACATTGGGCGTCAATAACCAATGACATTTGGATCAATGTATGACATAACTTCTTGTACCTTATATGAAGAACGGCTAGAAAACAATGACGTCGTCAGAGCTATGCACCGTAGGGTGAATGGTGGAACTTATCATATAATAATTACATATACCCATATTTTGTGTCAATGATTGTCCAGTATTGGTATGCTTGCATGCTATCTCATATTACCTTAGCTTTTTAACAAGAAGCAAGTTCATTAATCCCAAGTTCATGTGAAGCTTAAGTTTGCAAACTTCTTTCATATGTCAGTTTTCAAAGTGCTAACATTAATAATTGCCAACAATGACTTAAGCAGCTATATCACAAACCACTCAGTCTATCATACTTGTACTGTACAGAGTTGATTTGTTGTACCTTGTTATACACTGTTTAATGTCACATCAGCAATTTTTAAGCAATGTACAATGCAAATTTCAAGGATTACTAGTAATCTAAACACAAATGTGTTTACAAAATCCTAAACATGGGTAAAAAACTTCATCATTTTAACTGTGAAGAAACAAAAATAAGATAAAACTTATATCAAAGTTTACTATTTCTTTATTCTTTATTTCAAGGATATCTTTGTATTTACTATTTCATCAACAATAGAAAAACCAAGTACGACATGATATCATAACAGATTTTACAATGATGGACATATAATAGCATGATAAAGACAAAGTCATAATGTCAAGCTCCGAAACAGCACCTACCCTCTGGCTTCTTATGTCATGAGATACAAATGCTGGCTGCTGTTTGGAGCTTGTCTTTATGTATGTACACATGGACATACACATTAACAAATGTATACATATATATATATATATATATATATATATATATATATATATATATATATATATATATATATGAACATATAATGCATATTAGTTGATGGATAAAGTTGAACCTGTCTAATACAAACACATTCTCATGTATATTTACCATAGTTCATATTAGACAGGTATTCAGTTTATGGATTAATTACCAAAATAACACTAATGTTATGTTCTTGTCCTTTCATTTTAGACAGTTTTCAGTTTATTTAGGGTTTAGTTTGGAAAAACTGCACTTGTATAATCATATATATTCACTGGTTAGTGGTTACTATACAATAACAAATATGTTAACAGCCAATTAGAAAAAGATTTTCAAAAATTCAGACTATTTAAATAAAATCTAGTAAACTGATGGGAGATTTGTTAGCAAAACTATAATATCAAGAATAGATTTACAACCAGTTTTAAGTGTTAATAATAAGTATTCAAAAATTTGCGAAATAATGAGACCCACCATAAAAGATACAGAGAAGGAATAAAAATTTATTTTTTGTACCATGTGATATACACATAGCAAGTAGGCTTACAATAATGAAAATATCATATTTCTGGATTTTACACTTAGTCATTACAACAGGTATGCCTCTCTTCTTTTATCAGAAGACAGAACAAATAAATGCAGGAAACTGAACACACATCTGATTTGCTATAACATAATTCAGCTGTCATTATCCTTAACCCTTTGTCCTTGACCTTTATAGTCATATTTTTATCACACAGGCTGTCCTACTTATTGAAAATTGATTTTTTTAAAAAAAAAAAAAAAAGGTTTTAATTCATTCAGAAAAGAGGAGCTACAACTTAAATGGCACAAATTTAGTGATATTTTGTACTCAAAATGAGAAAGATATTTTAACTGTGCCAAAAATACCCAACTACAATGAATTCATGAAAGTTTAAACACACCTGTTTCCATGGTGAATATTATGATTGAATCATTTTTGGCAATTTTGATCAACAGTTTTGTAATTATAATATACAATGGATAAAAATCAGTGATTTGGTGATCAATGAGGTCTATGATATGTGTAACTGGAAATAAAGAGTAGGGTGGGTGGGTAACTAACTGGTAATTTTGTTTTGAAATACTGGCATTTTGTTTAATACGAGTTGATAATGGTAACTACAAATTGCTATACACTGCACTATAGCAACAAAAGCTGAACCAGACTGAAAAAAAGATTAAAAATTAAGATTATTTATGAAAGGTAAGTAAATTATACAATAGCAAAAAAGATAATACAACAAACATAAGTTGATGGCATAGAACTTGTTAAGTATCACAATAATGCACTGCTGTTATATAAAAATTAAACAACATAACATGTAAACTGCTACTGCTCATTTTTACACCTATTCTAGATTTACTTAGCCAGAGTACAATTCAGAATTGGAGCATGTTTGTTAACACTCACTAAAAGTTTACAATATATCACTTATAATTTTGTCAGTTATATAACCTGAGCATTTACTTCAATCCAGACTTTTGATCCTACAATTCATTACTTAATATCAAGACAACTGCTTATTATTTTTTGTAATTGGAATATCTGAATCACTTTGTTTTTTCTTTTCCAAAAAAAAGAAGAGATTACTAGAAAATTTCAGATTTTTCACACTGAGAACAATTTTTGCAGCTAAACAATAAGTGCTTGGTAACAGCAAAAAAATTCTAGAAATCTACATTATATTTTTATCTATTAAAAATTCCGGAATTTTTTTTATACTTAAAATTTTTTTTATCTATACAAAATTCTGGATTTTTTATAGTCAAAATTTATTTCAGAAGTCTCTTCTCTGCAAAACTGCCTATTTACTGTAACATCTGCTTGAAAAAGTTGCCAGATTTTTATTCACTTATTTAATTTTATATTTTAACCTTTATTTATTTATTTCATAAAAATTTAGATACCAGTTATTATAACCAATATGAACTTCTATCTCATAGACTTGGGCATTTCTTTGATTTATCATATGTAGTGTGTGCTCATAAAACAATTCTGAACTGGCCTAAGATTACAAATTTTTAAAAAATAAAATCCAATGACAACAACAGTGATGATCATAGTACCATTTAATTAATCAAATCTTAATAAATTGTGGAATGTTTCCCTTTGAAGAGGAGTTTATCATATAAAATCATTACATAACAGAAATTGTTTATACATTAAATATATTATATATACACACATGCACATCTTTTAATAGATATACCAATATGATATTTATTACAATATATCTTTACCATATTGGCATTCTTCTGAAGCAAAATAACAAAATGTCTCATTCTGGCATAGTCAAAATGACACTTACAAGCTAGGCAAGTAAAAATATTTCATTTTTCTGTATTATCAAATATGAATGAGAGTGTGTCTTTTTTCTTTTCTTTTTCTTTTTTGCTTTTTTTTCTGAATTCAAAGACAAATAATTTTGATATAATTAACAACCTGATTTTCAACATTTTTTTTTACCAATATTTACCAGAGTTTAGAAATTACTGTTAATACAACTATCAATTTTTTTTGGTACCACTGTTGTAATTTAAGACACAGCAACCAATCAATTATGCCATATAACTTGTACTTCAACAATTCTAAATGTAATGAACTGTATATTATTTAAATATGTATTCAACGAATGTAATAGACCCTGTTTCACAATCATTCCTAAAAAAAGATTTTCCTTTAAAAATCTTGAAAATTTAAAAAACGAAAATTTTTTCTTGATTGTTTAAATATTCAGAAATACAATATTCATTTTGAAGATTACCTCTAGCTTTCTCAATCTGAATTCTGAATTCATCTACAAGTTTTATTTCTATTATTCTACTAGATTGTCAAAATTTGCTGAATCAATTTAAGGAAAATTTTAGTGAAGAACAGATTGTGAAACTAGGCCTGAATATTTGTTGCAAAATTAAAAACAAAATACAACACACAGACAAGTACCATACTAGCATTTTTACATAAAATGCAGCTCAAGTTAGATGATAAAAAATATTGATCTGTTAAGGCCTAACTTAAGTTAATAGGAAAATAGTCTGAAAAATTTATAATTTAACAGTATTTACACATAACAAGAAATGCTTTACAATTATTGCTATATAAATATTACCAGTAATATTTTTAAAACACCATATTTTTTCATTTGTCTTCTAAAAATCTTAAAGCTTTATTATGCCTTTAATGAATTCAATTATTGTACTGTTTGATACTGTTTAACATTTGTGTAGAACATTTATTTCCAAAGGAAATAGATTCTCTCAAAATGTTGTGATTTTTGGGGTCAAGATGATGTTGTTTTGAAACATTGTGGTAAGCATTTTTTTTATATCTATTGGAAACAAACAGTGCCACAAAACCTTTATGAGGTACATTATACATGATGAAATTTAAAAAAAACTGACAGAACGGAGAAAAAAAAAATAAAAAAAGAAAAAATTCTATTTTTCAGTCTCACATACTATTTAAAATCACATGTATTGTCAATCTGTTGCTGTTTATAATGAAACTTTGATACAAATCAAATTTCCGGAGTTGTTTCATCTTTGTGATTTTTGATATGCTTGATTTGTTCCCTTCACTTTATTACAAATTTCAGTTATTAATGCATTCTATGTAAATTTTTCTGTTTATTGCATATGAGTTAATAATTCTAGTTTTTATTGGTAAAAGAATTGACCATGCCTCATCCAAAGTGTCCAAATTTAAGTTGTTCTAGATATTGATTGCTTAGTTTAAAAAAGTATATATATTCTTGAAATGCTGTCATTTACAAAAAAAATGTATAATTCTAAAAATAAAATTATAAGTTACACCCATGGAAGAAACAAACCAATTTTTTGACATACAGTTAATGTTGAAATGAAAAAAAAGTTGAGAGAGAGAGAGAGAGAGAGAGAGAGAGAGAGAGAGAGAGAGAGAGAGAGAGAGAAAGAGACCTGTGATTAATCATCAATTAATGGTAAGTGGATGACAGTATTAACTACAAATTAAACACTTACATATACCGATACATCATAATAGAAAAATGAAATTTTATTTCTAATTCTATGATGTATAGAAAAATTAAATGTAATTTCTAAATCTATCTTTTTATCTTTGATACAAAAAAAAAAAAGATTTTAACTTTAGAGAGATTTTAAGAATTTTGAGTTACTGAGTTTAAATGGGTAACAAAGAACTAAGGGCATGGAATTATCTATAGTATTCAAGACAAAGCTACTCAAGCTATTGAAGCTCAACTGTATTATGTTACAGACTTGGTCATACCAAGAGGACACAACACACATACGACAGACACAAGTGATCACAAGTAAGTTTATTAAATTTAAACAAGTAATGTTTGTTTTCCTTCTTGCTGAAGTGAAAATAGAAAAACCATGTCATTTTCCCCTTTATTAAGCATGTTATTTGATTTATAGAAATGACTTAATAATACACATGTATTTATTGTTAATGTGATGACAAGAATGAACAAAAGTTAACAGCTTTCTTAAAGCAAACAATTTGCTAGCACTTGTTTTACATTAAATGATCTCATATTTATTTTTTTATTTCTAAAATGTTACTGTCTGTGTTTGGCATTACATTTTGACAATGAAATTATTGTAAACAAATATTCAATGCTAAATGGGGTTAATTCAAAACTTCTCACTTCTATATTTATAAAATTCATATCAATAAAACAGATTATTTGGTTTTCATAGAAATATCTTTATATTAAATCACAAATGTTTTGCCATTATGAGAGATTTTTTTTCAAATTCTGATTGTTTTTACAATTACCAAAAATAAATTGATTTTTGTGCTAAAAATGTGTAACTGTAAAGAATTAAATTTAAAAAATACTGGTATATTTGAAAAGAAATTCCATGCTTGTTTTGTAGCCTAACACAGACAGTAATTAATTAAGTATCCTTTTATGTATATTACATGTACATTAATGTTTTATATGACTTAAATTAATGACTTAATTGTCAGTTTCAAGGCAACAATAAATTCATATATATACAGAAATAAAATCTTACATTAAATATATACATACATCTGTAACAGTTTATTTATATAAAAAAAGAAACAAAACTCCATTCTGAGCACTTTACTTTGCCTGTTTATCTTTTCTGGCCCTGCATTTTGCAGCTTAAAAAATGTATATATACATACTATGAAGCAAATTGTTTCCATTGGAATAATAAAAACATTCTGTGTTTCCACTGGAATAGTAAATATGTTTCAATATTCCCAAATGAATTAACCATCATCTTTGAGGATTTTTTTTTAAATATTGAACTGCGATGACAAAAAATCTTATTGTCCCTCAGTTGATGAGAACAATTGATATTCCGTTGAGCTTGAATGAAAAATCTACAGTTATTTATCCAATAATTGCTTTATAAAACAGGTACAATATTAACATAAATATGAAGTGTATATGGAGCAGCATAGTCCCAGGTCTGTGTACTTGTCTGTCAGCAAGCACCATTCTTATTTATCTGGTAACCTGGTCTGTCTGTTGATATCACAGGTGCTCCTCAGGGTCCAGGGAACCAGCCCTGCCCTCAAGGTTTTACTTCAAACTTGCATGAAATATAAATTTCTTTATTATCAGGGACGGTGGAATCTGAAACAAAAAAAAAAAAAAAATTAAATATTAAATTTAAAACAAGAGCTAACGCAAATCAGAGTAGCTTCTCTTTACATTGGAGTTATACAAAATAAGAACTCTGAACCCAGATACATGTACTTTACACAAAAAAACTGACAAGTAATATAACTAAATGTCAATTGCCATAGGACACATTATGATGTTGCTGTGAAATCATATAATTGAGCAAGCAAGAGTATATAAGTATAAACATTGGGATTACCGGTAATTAACCCTATTTCAAACTGTGGTAGCTCAGTCGGCAGAGTGCTCGCTCCGTAAGTGGAAGGTCATGGGTTCGAACCCCGGCCGGGTCTGACCCAAGACTTGAAAGTGGGTAGTGACTGTTGTTTCGCCAAGCACTCCGCATTACGAAATGAAAATCACAGTTCTTTCAGATTGGAACTTAAAATAAACGAGGTCCCGTGTCATGGCAGGCACGATAAAGAACCCTTCTGTATAATGCCATTAGCGCAACGCACAGGCAAAATTTCTGCACTTTTGCCTATAGCTGGCAACGTCTCGATATAAGTGAAATATTCTTGACTGGGACGTTAAACACCATTACTCAACTCAACTCCTATTTCAAACAATAAAGGAAAAACATGAATGGTAACTCTGTCATTTTTTGTAATTTTGATTTTCAATACAATTATTTGTGTTTGCTGTAATCAAATTTAGACCATCTTTTCAAGGTTTTTTAAAAATTTTTTTAAAAAATTTTTTTAAATTTTTTTAGAGAATTAAAATTTTTTAGAGCATTTTTAAATTTTTATTTTATTTTATTTATTTATTTTTTATTTTTTAATTTTTTTTTTTGAAAAATTGATAACTGATAAATAAAAAACATAAATTTTGAATGCCTCTCTAAGGTAGAATTCAATAAAAACCTCAATTTGAACACTAAGTTTCACTTTTTCTGCAAAATTTAGTGATTTCTTTACAAAAATGATTGTAAATATACTTTTAGACAGAGCTTCAAATTTCCAGTAATCAGAGCACAGCAGGAATAAACTAAATTGTTTTAGTGTTGTTTACAGCCTCTTTATCACTTCATAATTAACCAATCAATCAAAGTAATTATAAGTGTACTTTTCATAGCTGAAAATCATCTAACATTCTGTTTGTCTATTATGTTATAGTTCATGGTCTTTTTTTTTTTTAACGTATTTTAACTACAGCTTCGGTTATGCATAGGCTGCACATAGATACCCCAAACTACCCCAACTACAGTATAACAAACAATAATCAGTTTATTTTAAATAGAGTAATCAATCACAAATAAATCTATTACAACTTACAATCAGAACCATTGTGTGTTACAGTTAATTATGCAAATTTTTTATAAACAAGAGGCCCATGGGCCTTAACGCTCACCTGAAGATATGTCAAATATTGTTTGCAAAGTGCAATAGACAATATATTAAGTACAGAAACTTTAAAAGTTTTCTCAAGTTAAGAACTCCCACAAAACTTAATCAGAAATATATCCACTCACATTTCATTTATAAGTAGCTTATATAATATGCATGAAGTAACTGTAGAACAATGAATAATTTCCAAATCATTATTCAATTTCAGTATACTCATGCAGCTATGTCCTTAACCTTTGAACATATATGACCTTGAAGCATTTATGATTGTCATGTCAATACCTACAATATTCTAATATACATGCCTATGCATGAAATTAATAGCTTTCAAGATAATTAATAATTTTAGTATTCCTATGTTGATATGACCTTGACCTTTGAACATATAACCTTGAACCAAATATCAAAATGATCGTTGTCGCAATACCTACAATATTTTTATTTACATGCCTATACAAAAAGTTAATAATTTTCAAGATAATTAGCAATTTAAGTTTTCTTTTGCAGCTGTGACCTTGACCTTTCAACATATGACCTTGTACCATATATCAAAATGATCGTTGTTGCAATACCTACAATATTCTAATATACATGCCTATACAAAAAGTTAATAGTTTTCAAGATAATTAGCAATTTATGTCTTCTTTTGCAGCTGTGACCTTGACCTTTCAACATATGACCTTGTACCATATATCAAAATGATCGTTGTTGCAATACCTACAATATTCTAATATACATGCCTATACAAAAAGTTAATAGTTTTCAAGATAATTAGCAATTTATGTCTTCTTTTGCAGCTGTGACCTTGACCTTTCAACATATGACCTTGTACCATATATCAAAATGATCGTTGTTGCAATACCTACAATATTCTAATATACATGCCTATACAAAAAGTTAATAGTTTTCAAGATAATTAGCAATATAAGTCTTTTTTGGCAGCTGTGACCTTGACCTTTCAACATATGATCTTGAACCATATATCAAAATGATTGTTGCCACAAGACCTACAATATTTTAATATACATGCCTATACAAAAAGTTAACAGTTTTCAAGATAATTAGTAATTTAAGTCTTCTTTTGCAGCTGTGACCTTGACCTTTCAACATATGACCTTGTACCAAATATCAAAATGATCGTCATGTCAATACCTACAATATTCTAATATACATGCCTATACAAAAAGTTAATAGTTTTCAAGATAATTAGTAATTTTATTCTCCTTCTGCAGCTGTGACCTTGACCTTTTAACATATGACCTTGATCCATATATCAAAATGATCGTTGTTGCAATACCTACAATATTCTAATATACATGCCTATACAAAAAGTTAATAGTTTTAAAGTTATAATGACATTTATGTAATTTTTAGCATTTTCCCTACTCAGTGCCTTACGATTTCCTCATTTTGAGCCCCATGTCTACCATTTGTGCAAATCTGAAAATAGATGACCTAAGGATGTTATAAATGAAATAACTAAGGTTTATCTCTTGTAGATTCAGAGGAGAAGATTTTTAAAGTTATTCACTATTTCTCCTGGATGGGGCCCCAAGGGGACATAACTCCTTCATTTGTGCAAATCTGAAAGGGCTTCACCCAGGCATGATGGTTACCAAGTTTCATTAAATTTGGCCCAGTGGTTTTGGGGGAGAAGATTAAAATGTAAAAAGTTTACGCACGACGCACGACGGACGAAGATGGATAGCAATAGCTCATCTGAGCTTTCAGCTCAGGTGAGCCAAAAATCTGTTAAACTTAAATGATGTTTTATATTGTTCACTATGCATAGCCATGATGGTAAATCCCTTAGCACATCTCTAATACCATTACGTATTTCTGCAGAAAGGAAACTCGTTGAAAAGGGAAAGTGTAGTGAAGTAATGGTTTTAATGCCCAGTCAAAGATTTATTTACGTATATAATGGCGGTTATCTCTGGGATGGTGGACAAAACCAGAATACCCAGAGAAAACTATCAACCTTTTGCAAGCAAACTTACAAACTTTATGACACTAGGATCTGCCTGGGCAGGATTTAACCTAAGCAGTGAGAGGCACTAGGACTTGCCTGGGCAGGATTAAACCTAGGCAGTGAGAGATGCTAGGATCTGCCTGGGCAGGATTAAACCTAGGCAGTGAGAGGCACTATGAGCTGTAAGCTTTGCAATGGGGTGGAGGGGAGTCTGTACATATTAAAACTGATGATGTTTACACCAAATGGGATGTTCTTGGTGACATAAAATGCATTTTGCAAAAATAACAGATCAAATAACAGATCATCTGCCTGGTTTTTTAAACACAACAAAATCCTCATGGCAGCCCTTTCATGATGGCTTAAGTAAGTAAATATACTTTCAAAGTTTACTATATTTTTGTTTATATTCATGGTCACAAACACGGCAACTATTAGAGTAAGTATGATAGAAAAGGGAAATAATTCAAACAAGCTAAACAATTAGCAACATAAATACAATTTCACATCTTCACCTTCCCATAAACAGACTTGCTTCCTTTGAGATTAATGGCTTTAAAAGATTCATTATCAAACAGGAAAAATCTTTCAAGAAAATGTAATGTTCAGCAATGAAAATTGCACCTTCCAAAGAAAACATTTTCACAGTTTGTAGTCTTTCCCTTCAAGGAGAGACATACATGTACAAAGTTTGACGTCACTTATCCACTTACTAACAATCTGTAATCTATAAGAACCAAGTATGTATAAAAACCTGGTCTAAATCAGAGGCCCAAAAAGGCCTGTACTTCTCAACGCATTGCTAGATATGAAACATGGTATTGACAAAAATTGTTCCAGTTTTGGAAATGTTTGAAATTCCTGTAAAAGTGTAAACATATCTACACTGGCATTTAACTAATGTCATAAACTTATGTAATGGCCATTTTTCTGTTTTTCTTGTTTATAGTAATGGCAGCCATCTTGAATTTAGGTTCAATTTGAAAATCACACACTTTAATCTGCTCCATCTAGAGACCTTTCAAATAAAACTTGGTTTCATTTGGCCAAGTGGTTTTAGAAAAGAAGATTAAAGTTTAAGTATGCACATGGCTCAAGTAAGTAAATCTAGTTGAGTTAAAAAATGTCTTGACCATGGGGTTACACCTGGTGACAGTTTTTCAGGCATGATATAGACTTACCTGGTTAAATGTTTACTCTCTTCATGTACTGACATTTCTTTACTTTTAAATTCATTTAATTCTTTTCTTATAGCAGCCTAAAACAATAAACAAGGACGTAAAGTAAAGTAAACTCTAAGATACCAACATGTAAAAACAGTATCTGAGTTCAGCTCGCACTCTTAAATGTAACGGCACATTTTTACATAAAACTCACAGCTCGCAAGGCATGTTTTTACTTCAAAATCAAAGCAGGTTTTACTTAAAAAAATTATAACTAGGCATTGCTTAGCATGCTTTAATAATCAACCAGAGTTCCTTCTATCATTTCAATAACAAACAGAAACTTTATACTGAATTGACCAAAACTGGCAAACATACCTTGCATTTGAACTTTGACCTTTATAAGTATTCCAAGCCTCAATAAAATTAACATATAACTTTAAGTCTATTATATATAATAATAACCAACATATTAGCGACTGATGGAGTGGAAAAGATTGGAGAAGAATTATGATGTTTTAGACTCAAACCAAATTCTTTCACTTATCAGAGGTGATTAGTTCTAGGATAGTGAAGGAAACATGAATGCCTGGAGAAAACCTCCAACCTTTAACAAGCATTAAGACACACTTCTGCCTGAGTAGGGATTCAAACCTAAACAGTTAGACACTATGATCTATAATGATGCACTTTACATGGCTCAGTCACCAAAGCCTCAAGGGTAGATTGAAAAACACCAAGCACTGCAGACATAAAAACATAAAAATACACACACACACACACACACACACACACACACACACACACACACACACACACACATGTACAGAGTTCTGTGGTGTGGTTGAGCATAAATGATAATTTACCTTATCTTTAGGAGTAAGTCTTGTCCAGGGTTTGTCTGCACGTCTGTCATATTCATGTGCTTCTGTCCATTCGACATAATCACTAAACTTTATAATTTTCCTCTCTTTTAATTCTTCTATACTTGGTCTAAAGCTTAACTGTTAAAAAAAACAACAAACATTCAATGGTTAGTGATTGACAAAACTGAAACTTTAAAAGAAAAACATAGAAGATTGTTCTGTTGTTGGATGTAATGTTGTTTAATGTCACATAAGCAATTTTTCAGATATATGTAAAGAGACAATGTTTATTAATCTCTAAGAAACAAGTTCCTGTATGCATAAGATGTGTGTGTTTTGAGTCTAATGAACACTAAGAAGGACTTTTGTTAAGGTGCAAGCTCATCAAGTCAGCATGCCACAGACAAGCATACCACTAACTAGTCACATAATCTTGGCACCAGGTGAACCAGTCAATACTCTGTCCCTTTAATGCTAAGTACCAGGTAAGGATGCAGTGTCTTAAATTTAAAATCTTATGTATGACTTGGTTTAGGGTTTTAAAGCTACAAGCTTCTATACTCAAGGTTGAGTCTCTACTACCGAGCCACCAATGATGTCTGACATAGAAAAAATAGACATAGCGATAATAGAAGATATTTCACTGATAAGAATTTTTAAAAAATCAACAAAATTCAACCAACAGGTATTAAAAGAGTTATGAAACTATCTTTTACAGTTAAACCTGTATACAAAGACTATTAACAGCATCTAAGAAAAATGGACTTATCAGACAGTGGTTTATATATTCTTTTATAGAAATATTAAGCCAATGGAACTTTAAGTGTTATTAACGCAGAGTTTGAGGTCATTATATAGAGGTGGTTGCTATAACAGGTTTTACTGTATACGTCTGTAAAGCATTCACCAGTAAATCTATTTGAAAGATTCCTTTACATGTTGTAGTTAGCATTCTAAAAACTTCCTGAACATATATTAATTCTACAAGTTAAGATTTCATTTTTGGGCTTTTATTCTCAAATTTCTTGCAACTTTATGTTTTTTAACGCACTTCTTACAAAAGCTTGAAAGCAAATACTACACTGCCATCATCAATAAGTATCTATATAAATTTAACTGGCCATAATCATCATCTTAAAATTTCATTCATATAATTAAAAATATCAATGTTGTTAACAGTATTTAAAGTAAGTTATATTTTAACCTAATTATCTAAAACTATTTTTATTGAAAAAAAAAATCATGGACTTTTTAAAAAAAATATTTTGGTGTAAAATAAAACTGTTGAAAGAAAAAAAATTCAAGATAAAAACACTAATTTAGCAATTAAAAAAAAGAAAGAAAGAATGAAACCAAACAAAACATTTAGCTGCAGCAGGCTGATAATTTTAACGGTTTAATTTTGTGAAGAATTTCAGTCTGTCATGATTTGTTGAGTTTTAAACATTTTTAATGATTTAGTTTAAACATATTTATTGTTCTAAATGTACATACAAGATTAGATTTATATATATGTATATAATTAGGATTCTGGAACAAGAGATAATCTCTTACATTAACCAGTCTCCTGCTTCATTAATTACTGATATTAATAAATATGGTCGATGATCAACTTAAATACAATAGAAAATAGAAGACGTAGTTTAAGATAAATAGATCAGAAAAAAAAGAAAGATTAAGATGCAAACAGACAGAATAAGAAAACTAAATAACAAAATGTAATGGCATATAAGTACTACAGAATAATTTTTTTTCCATCATCACACACAAACTGACAAGAGTCGAAGACACTTGAACAACTACAAGTGATCGGGTCACTCCCTACCTACAAGCGATGTACAAGTGTCTCCGCATCGGCCATCAATTTTTTATATTACAGCAACAATAATGTAGAAAGAAAATAAACAAAAAACAATGCAATATATTAAAGCTGAGTGCTAAAACGCTTACTTCTTAACAGAAATGTTTGAACCTGGCTGAATATTTGACAGTTTTGTTCGAATGATAATGTGTTATCTCCATATAGGAGTAAATTTGTATTTAAGTTAAATTGTAAACTATGAATTGTAGCTTGTCGCAGATCGGAAAAAAGGCGACATCGTAATAAAAAATGATCAGTGCTTTCAACTTGACCACATTGACATAAAGGGTTATCTACTAAATTTTTTTGAAAGAGATGCAATTTCAGTGAACTACATTTAAGTCTTAGCTTACAATGAAGAATTTGCCCTTTCCTTGATCCTACATAATACCATTTCGGAACTCTTGACTTGCATTCTAGATATTTACAAAAATTTGACATAGAACCATTTCTTATATCGATAGGAATTTCATTCCAAGCACGGACTACAGAAGGAAAAAATGAATAAAAATAGAGATTTGTTCTACAAAGAAAACTTTCTAAGTTCGCCTGTCGTCGAGTGTTATGGAAATGAATTTCAGAAATTGTATTTGGTAACATTTCATAAAGATAATTAGGTGTCAGAGTAAGAGTAATGATTTAAGAATGAAAGTGTATATATATTTGAAGCATATTTCAATATAAAAAAAATCATGCTGTTTTGGGTAGAAGAGTATCATTATCTTTGAAAAAAAGTTGTTACAGTAACAGTGCTAGAAATAAATATAAGTAACTTACTTTTCTTATTAAATATCTTTTCTTTTCTTCTTTTTCTCTCTGTGACTCACTATCAGACTGCACTGTTAAATGATAAATTAAATATTGTTTAAGATGCTCTAAAGCTAAAATGCAGCCACCCATAACATCCTGAATACAACTTAACTTATAAGATAACTTTTTCATATACTTGTTTTTCTTATGTGAAGCAGACATCTGATTTGTCTTCATTTTCACAATATGAAAACCCATAAAAAGAAACTCCTGGTCTGGTTAAGGAAATATATTGTTGTCTTTGAAAAATCTCTTTGTCTGTGAAAATTTATCTTAGTCTCTGAAAAATCTTCTTTTTGTGAATAAAATCTTAAACTTTCCAAAATCTTCTTGTCTTAAAAAATAATTTTCTAGTCTATAATAACCAGTTCATGTGTATACTGTACTAAAAACTTGGTAGAAACAAATTAGTTTTTTCAATACAATTCTTCTTTTTTACTTGTTCTCCAATCAAAGACTTAAACCATAGTATTTGGATTCTAAATCAATCAACTAAGTTTTATATTGTCAATCTCACATTAATAAGCTATCCTTAATCAAGGAATCCTGTTATTACTTGTAGCTGGGCTTATATATCAACTTTTGTTTATGACAATGTTCTTATTATGATGTCAGAACATGCTTACCAACAGGTATGAACACACAGGTGAGTTAATTAAGGATCATTTGTCCCCCAAGCTGACGACTTTGCTGGGATGTGATAATTAGACTGTACATGACATTTAAACATTAATCTGATTGATTGTAAAGTGGGGTCCAAAAAATGATGTTTTTTTTTCCAAAATGATGGATGAGAATTTTGTGCACATGTTACAGGTAAATCTGTATATTATCTAATAAAATAGGTTTTAGATATTTTTAATTGAATGCTTTTCACATGCATTTCAAATTCACAAAAATACAATGTTTAGATATACTGGTAAATAATTATTTTCTATTTTAATTATTATTTAAAATAAAAAGGTATTTACTGTGTCTTAAAAAATAATGATTATGCTTACTGATACATGTGATTATGATGTTAAAATGACTCTTTAGATAATAAATATCATGCAAAAAAGTCATCAATGAAAATGCCTGAATGTCAAGTTATTCTTCCTAATATCTTTTTCAGAGTTCATTAAATGTCAACAACAACAACAACAAATCAAGGTTAAGCTTGATTGTGATTTTTTTAATTCAGAGAAAATATTCAGTTTATACATTTTTAAAAATAAGAAGTTTTATTTTATTTAAATAACTTATAAATTTAGAAAAAAAATTAACTATTTATATTTTTTACATAGTCATAAACATGTGATTGTTTTTTTTCAAACAGGAAATAAATGTCTAATAATTCAAATTAAAAAAAAATTAAATTTAAAAAGCATTCCTAATTTCTTAATTTTAAAGATTATCTGTACATCAAAATCAATATAATTATGCTTCTGATGATCTCCTTTGACATATACAGACATGTTTATGACATAAAAGGTACAAGCTGTGATACCTGCTGACTACCTGTCAACAAATGATGTTCTTTGATGAAAAATCAATGGGTTCATAACAAGTATTACATACAAACCATAATAAGGTAAGTCAGGTGAACCATCCTTTTGTAAACACACCCACAAGATTTTATCTAAAGGTGATGGAGTGGAATTTTTTGTTATCAAATTCAAAAGATTCTTTCTAAATGTGATGAAGTAAAATATTTGTATTAAAATCCAAGATTCTTTCTAAATGTGATGAAGTAAAATATTTTGTATTAAATTCAAAGATTCTTTCTAAACAGAATAGAGTGAAGTTGTTTGTATTGTAATTCAAAAATTTCTTTCTAAAGGTGATGGAGCAAAATCTTTTGTTATCAAATTGAAATGATTCTTCCTAAAATTGATGGAGAGAAATCTTTTGTAATCAAATTGAAAGGATTCTTTCTAAAAGTGATGGAGAGCAATCTTTTGTAATCAAACTGAAAGGATTCTTTCTAAAAGTGATGGAGAGCAATCTTTTGTAATCAAATTGAAAGGATTCTTTCTAAAAGTGATGGAGAGCAATCTTTTGTAATCAAACTGATAGGATTCTTTCTAAAAGTGATGGAGAGCAATCTTTTGTAATCAAATTTAAAGGATTCTTTCTAAAAGTGATGGAGAGCAATCTTTTGTAATCAAATTGAAAGGATTCTTTCTAAAAGTGATGGAGAGCAATCTTTTGTAATCAAATTGAAAGGATTCTTTCTAAAAGTGATGGAGAGCAATCTTTTGTAATCAAATTGAAAAGATTCTTTCTAAAAGTGATGGAGAGCAATCTTTTGTAATCAAATTGAAAGGATTCTTTCTAAAAGTGATGGAGAGCAATCTTTTGTAATCAAATTGAAAGGATTCTTTCTAAAAGGGATGGAGAGCAATCTTTTGTAATCAAACTGAAAGGATTCTTTCTAAAAGTGATGGAGAGCAATCTTTTGTAATCAAATTTAAAGGATTCTTTCTAAAAGGGATGGAGAGCAATCTTTTGTAATCAAATTTAAAGGATTCTTTCTAAAAGTGATGGAGAGCAATCTTTTGTAATCAAACTGAAAGGATTCTTTCTAAAAGTGATGGAGAGCAATCTTTTGTAATCAAATTTCAAGGATTCTTTCTAAAATGATGGAGAGCAATTTTTTGTAATCAAACTGAAAGGATTCTTTCTAAAAGTGATGGAGAGCAATCTTTTGTAATCAAATTCAAAGGATTCTTTCTAAAAGTGATGGAGAGCAATCTTTTGTAATCAAATTTAAAGGATTCTTTCTAAAAGTGATGGAGAGCAATCTTTTGTAATCAAACTGAAAGGATTCTTTCTCAAAGTGATGGAGAGCAATCTTTTGTAATCAAACTGAAAGGATTCTTTCTAAAATGATGGAGAGCAATCTTTTGTAATCAAATTGAAAGGATTCTTTCTAAAAGTGATGGAGAGCAATCTTTTGTAATCAAATTTAAAGGATTCTTTCTAAAAGTGATGGAGAGCAATCTTTTGTAATCAAACTGAAAGGATTCTTTCTAAAAGGGATGGAGAGAAATCTTTTGTAATCAAATTCAAAAGATTCATTCTAAAAGTGATGGAGAGCAATCTTTTGTAATCAATTGAAAGGATTCTTTCTAAAAGGGATGGAGAGCAATCTTTTGTAATCAAATTTAAAGGATTCTTTCTAAAAGTGATGGAGAGCAATCTTTTGTAATCAAATTGAAAGGATTCTTTCTAAAAGTGATGGAGAGCAATCTTTTTTAATCAAATTGAAAGGATTCTTTCTAAAAGTGATGGAGAGCAATCTTTTGTAATCAAATTCAAAGGATTCTTTCTAAAAGTGATGGAGAGCAATCTTTTGTAATCAAATTGAAAGGATTCTTTCTAAAAGTGATGGAGAGCAATCTTTTGTAATCAAATTGAAAGGATTCTTTCTAAAAGTGATGGAGAGCAATCTTTTGTAATCAATTGAAAGAATTCTTTCTAAAAGGGATGGAGAGAAATCTTTTGTAATGAAATTCAAAGGAATTTTTCTAAAAGTTCAGAGAGAAATTCTTTGGAATCAAATTGAAATGATTCTTTCTAAAAGTGATGGAGTGCAATCTTTTGTAATCAAATTCAAAGATTCTTTCTAAAAGTGATGGAGAGCAATCTTTTGTAATGAAATTCAAAGGAATCTTTCTAAAAGTTCAGAGAGAAATTCTTTGTAATCAAATTGAAAGGATTTTTTCTAAAAGTGATGGAGAGAAATCGTTTGAAATCACTTCAAGGTATTCTTTTTAAAAGTTAAGGGGTGAAATCTTCAATAAACATTCCAATTATATTATATTTAAAACTGATAAAATGAAATCTTTTGTAATGATATTTAGTGATGGGGTGAATAAAATCTTTATTAAAAATATCAATTATATTCTATTTAAGAGTGATGGAATGGGATCTTTTGTTATCATATCAACTAGATTCTATGTCAAGATGATGAGGTGGAGTCTTATATAATCACATTAACTAGATTTTATGACAGGATGATTAATTGAAATACTCATTACACTCCAGTAAAGATTTCAATAATTTCTAAATCACATTTTTAGGAATTTAATTTTGAAAAAAAAATTCACAGAAATGTTTGTTATGATTTTAAAACAGGATGCATGAAAGATCTGTAAGGTTCTTATCACAAGGAGATTATTGTGATTATATTTCAAGGTCATGCACAGATTTAAAGGTCAAAAGGTCAAAGGTATCTTGATAATTATCATCTTTTAAATATATTTATGTTCTTGAAAAACTATGAGAAAGACAACAACAACAAGAATTCCACGGATTAAAAATTACTTTAACATAAACTTTCACATTTTGACATGTGACTGCCGTCGTCACCCAGACAACACCGAAAAAGTAACACCTAAGCCTAGCCTTATGGCAATGCCAGGCTGGACAATAATAAAATTAAAGAGATAACCAAAAATTTACTTACTATGTAAAATATTTCTCTGTTCTAATTCTTCTTGTGAAGGACGTAAACTTAAACGTCTACAATACAAAATAATAATAATAATAATAACAACAACAACAACAACAATAATAAATAAATAAATAAATAAATAAATAAATAAATAAATAAATATAAAAATTAAATAAAAGAGCAGAAAATCAATTACAAATGGATTTTAAAACCAGTAAAATATTCTCAAAATAATTGTATACTGCTAATCTACAGTGAAGGACTTGGTGCAAATACCTTGATGAGCTTGAAAATTGTAAATCAAAATAAATTGGAAAATTCTAAATAGACCAACTATCTATCTGGATTATTGAACAAATTTCAAAGTCTTTGAGCAATAAATCTTGAACTCTCATTTCTAACAATTATACATGCATCATGTACTGCTCAACAAAACAAATACTTGAGAGAAGGTAAAGTTATATCTGTTGTTAAATTTCATTTAATTTATTCTTTTCAGCCACAAGTTGCATTCCAAAAAATTCCTAAATACAGTACAACAGTAAATTTTTAATCCCCCATGTGTGTAATAAGGTTACACCTAATAAACTGATTGATTACCTCCCTTTGACTGTAATATTTTGATACCTAGTACAGATAAATATAATTGCAGCTGCAGCAAGAAAAAAAAATCCAATAACAGTTTTATTTTTATTTCTTTCTTTTTTTCAATTTTAAGTACTTTTAATATAAAGTTGTTAGGTGCTATCCAAATTGTGTTTGTGTTATAATTTCTTTTGAAAAATCAGTAAAAGTGATTTCTATGTTCCCTGAATTGAGCATTGGAAACCATGAGTTTTTACTTTCTTAAGAAAATACAGATTAAAATGGCAGTGGGCTGGAGTAATGTTGTTTTACATCCCAGCAAAGATTTTTATTTTAAGGCAATCTATCCTAAAAGGTGAACGAAATAAAATATTAAAGAGAAACTAAAAAATATTCCACACTTCACCCTCTCAACTCCACAGTTATTCAGACATACCTTATTAATTTGGTTCCTATGGCATTTCTAATATTATGTGTCTCCTCTTCTGTTCTAGCTGGTATAATATTTTTATCTACTAGTTCCTTTCTAGAGGGTCTATTACTTAAAAATCTAGCTAAACTATCTTGTCTTGCTACTCGAGCAGCTAAAGCACCTGTAAAAAAAAAAAAAACAACAGGAAAGTTAAACTGCATTCACATTGAAAAAGTGTAAAAGAAAACTATTTGCTATTGTATTATTATTATTATTATCATAACTTATTTTTATTTATTTATTTGTTTGTTTATTTGGTTGCTGATCAGCTGTAAAAAAAAAAAAAACACGGAGCTTTTTCATGTTTCCCTATCTTATATCATCAAAGGACAACTAAGTCCTCTTTACAAAAAAATCCACAGATTCATATACCACTTTTATTTTTAAGCATGTTTTTAGCAAGACTTTCCTGTATTGAAGTTGGTGGGACAATATAGGCACTAATCAGTATCACATCATACTCTATAGCAACACTGTAAAAATTTAAATTTCAAAAATGATAAACCAGTATAGCTTATCCATATAGGAATAAATATTTTCATTTTGCAATACAATAGTAAACTGTGGCAATTGTACTGAACCATGTCAGTATGTAATTGGAAAATAAACATAGTACAAATTCTTCTAAATACTACGGTATTACAATAAACATGTGGTTGAGTACAATACAAACTACAGTAAAACCTGTATATAAACACTACCTATGGGACTTGAAAATATGTACTTTATAGACAGGTGTTTCTTACATAAAAGGTATACTTTGTTTGCAATATGAAACAAAAGAATCTTAAGTCACTAGTCTTAATGAACATGTAATTTTTATAAAGAGGTGATTTCTTAAAGTACTAACTTTGTTCTATTTCTTCATCCTCTTCATCTTCGGATCTATATTTTATTTCCTCATCATCTGATGACGATTCATCCTCTGGACCATTACGATACACCCTTTGCTGCTGTTGTTGATTGGAGGAGCTGGTGGTGTTATCTGTATTTGTGAAAGACTTGGTAGTAGGAGGAACAACTGGCATAGAAACAGGAATGGGAACGTTTTCTTTATTGGCTTCTGATGATGATGATGTTGATGAAGTAGATGAATTTAATGATGACAATGGCTGGAATCTAAAAATAATAATAATAATAATAGAAACATGTTTAAATATTGAACATTAAAATCTGACTTACAGCTCACAAGACTTACCTATGTCTCAGAAGATTAAAGTGACTGAGAGAACAACTTCCCCTCTATTGGATGCCAGTCCAGAAGCCTGCTTAACAATGTGTGTGTAATTTACCTTTAGCAAATATACCATTCAATAGTGATTGTCCATGCAAACAAGTACAAACCCAGTTATTATCATAAGGTTATTCACTCTAGGTGTGTACAATAAAATTAATCAGACTACTGTACAGATTCCAGCTGAAAGTTATTTTAAAATTCTGTATCAAGTCAGTGCCCAGTTATGGAACAAGAGGAAAAACCTGTCAAAGCATCTGTATGATTATGATGACCTAGATCTAAAGTTAATGGTAGCTTCCATTAAATAGACACAGAACTTATTTACACGAGGGAAACACAAAGCACAAGCATTTTTTAACATGCAAATCCAAAGTCTGTCATTTGTTTTGGTACATATTCATATAGCATCTGAAGGGAATAGCAAAATAAAATTTTACAATGCAGCTTGGCTGAGATTCAAACCCATGAACCCTGAATCATAGGTCTGTTACATTAACCTCTTGTCCACAATTCTCCCATTAAAATGTAAATATATATATTATATATTAACCAACTTATCTATTTAAAGGGAAATAACTCTTACTCTAATAAAAATATAACATGAACATTACATAAATGTTAAAAAGCTGGATTGATTTTCTTTTCAAAACCTTTATAAAAAAATCAAATAAAATGCTGGTATTGTGCTTAAAGTTCATTAAAGATAAAGAACATTATAAATGTTTGCATGCTTTTACTCTGAAATATAACACTATAAAGTCCAAACTATTTTATGTGACAAAAACAGTAAATGACTTCTGGAAAAAAACTTAACAAAAATTTACTATAAGACAAAAAAAATTCCTTTCAGTTATATGATCAATATCAAGCTTAACTGTAAATATCCCTTCAGTTTAATCACCTAACTTTCATCTGAAAACCATTTCTCAGTAAATAAAGTATTTTTTTCACATCCTTTCAATTTTCAAATGTGGGTAAAATATCACTATTTGACCAATTTTAGTCCATATCTGGCTCCATGGATGAACTGTAGAAACCGATATTTTATTTTAAATTACTGACAACTCTCTCCCATAGCATAATAAAATCCTCAACAAATATTTAGGACATCGTTTCAAATGAATATTTGACAATGGTGTTTGTCTTCAACACATATGACCAAAAAACTATATAATGTTGTGCAAAACAATACAGAAAATGTTTACATTGCAAACATCTGCTTCAGTACTTCCAATTACTCAATCAAATAATAGTTGTCCGCAAACAATATGTGGTATCACATTGTATACTAATAAACCACATAGTTTCTTTACAAAGATGCTATATCAGGAACAAGCAGTATTTATATTTTGTAAAATGTTTATATCAAAAGGTAGGTTTACACTTTTAAAAAACTTGAATCAAAATGTATGTTCAAAGTCACTTTGAATGGTGTTTTGACAAAAACTTTGATCAAATAAACTCCATCTAATTTTTCTTACAACTTTGTTCATAGTAAATGGAATTTAACCAATCACAATTCAAATCAAACTAGGCCAGCCTTCAAGTGGCACACTTGCCAGAAGCATACTATTGTTAAATTGATTAAACACTCTGAAAAAAGCAGTACCCTAAAGATAATTTGAAGAAAATTTTAATTTGGTTAAGAAGTATTATTAATTTAATAAAAAATAAAAAGTACCCCAAGAGGTTTGTCTCAGCAACTTTGATAGTGAAAACACCTACACTTTGAAAAAAGGCAACACTATCAAAGTTATTGATAGCAGAAACCTACTTTAATGCATTAACATGTATGATATCAGTTAATTACTGTTTTTCCAGAAAATGACAATAAGTTTCTTGTAAATCTAATATTCAATTCCTCAAAATTCTTTAAAATAATTATATACTTACACAAAGCCTGCCCTAAGCTTTGGTTTGGCTATACTGCTTGGATTGGGTGTGGCTAGTGGTGACGGCTTTGGTAATTCTGAAGTAACAGGTATATGTTGTGTTCCATGATAAGGAGGAGGGGGAGTAGATGGTGTGGTTAAAATGTCCGCATGTGAAAAATCAACATGGGATGTTTTTTTATTAGATTCTTTACACGACGACAGTGTTGGAGAATCTGTTAGAGTTTTTGTTTTTAGAGCACTTTTCTTTGGCACTTTAGTTAAATCTGGTTCAGATGCTGGAAACTGTTCAAAAGGCTGTGATGATGATACAGAGCTGCTGCCATTCACTAATTCATTTTGGTCCTCTGGAATATCCCTTGTATCTTCATCACCTGAAGAAAAACATAATGAAATTAATATAAAAATGTTCTTAGAAATATTTGATGGCAAATTCAAACATAACCAGATAAAGGACTTTATACAAGCTTACAATTTCTACTTGGAATTACTGCCAATTCACACTTTAGTCACTCTGAAATATTCATATGCACTTCAGTGAATTTCATGGCAAGTGACTGGATACATCATACAAATTAACATTTTAAAACAGTCTTTTGCCTGTTTAAATTTCCAGAAAAAATGACCTGTTTGTGTAAAAACTATGATGGTTGGTACAGTGCTCACACCCTTAGTGAATGGTTGTAGTCTGGCTCCCTGGCTGGAACAGAGCAGATTTGAAAATAAATGTTAAAAGCATTACATGTTTAAATATTTAAATAAAACTTTTCAAATACAACTGAGACATTCTTAAAAGAAGTATAAAAAGTTTATGTTTTTCAGTGTCAGGGCTCTTCCATGCATTTGGCCATGGAGCATAAATTAAAAAAACTTAAGTTATGAAGGGCACAGAGAGAATTAGGTATGTGGTTTTAACAGATATAGTTTTAGGGTACTTATACTGGCTTTCTTATTTAGGGGCGTGGGTTAAAACTACAATGAAATTTTTCTGATGTGATTTTAATCACACCCATTCTTCTGTTAAAACCTTAATAATTATGCTCTGTGACACATTTCAGGTGAGCAATAAAAACTTAATGTAAGAGAAAATCATATAAATTTTTGTAACTTATGGCTGGTGACATCTCATATTACAAAACAAGAGGCCCATGGGCCTTAACGCTCACCTGAAGATTTGTCCAATATTGTTTGCAAAGTGCAGTAGACAATATATTACGTACAGAAACTTTAAAAGTTTTCTCAAGTTAAGAACTCCCACAAAACTTCATCAGAAATATATCCACTCACATTTCATTCATAAGTAGCTTATATAATATGCATGAAGTAACTGTAGTGCAATGAATAATTTCCAAATCATTAATCAATTTCAGTATACTAATGCAGCTATGTCCTTGACCTTTGAACATATATGACCTTGAACCATATATGATTGTCATGTCAATACCTATAATATTCTAATATACATGCCTATGTATGAAATTAATAGCTTTCAAGATAATTAATAATTTAAGTATTCCTATGTTGATATGACCTTGACCTTTGAACATATGACCTTGAACCATATATCAAAATGATCGTTGCCGTAATACCTACAATTTTCTAAAATACATGCCTATACAAAAACTTAATAGTTTTCAAGATAATTAGCAATTTAAGTCTTCTTTTGCAGCTGTGACCTTGACCTTTCAACATATGACCTTGTACCATACATCAAAATGATCGTTGTCGCAATACCTACAATATTCTAATATACATGTCTATACAAAAAGTTAATATTTTCAAGATAATTAGCAATTTAAGTCTTCTTTTGAAGCTGTGACCTTGACCTTTCAACATATGACCTTGACCCATATATCAAAATGATCGTCATGTCAATACCTACAATATTCTAATATACATGCCTATACAAAAACTTAATAGTTTTCAAGATAATTAGCAATTTAAGTCATCTTCTGCAGCTTTGACCTTGACCTTTCAACATATGACCTTGACCCATATATCAAAATGATCGTCATGTCAATACCTACAATATTCTAATATACATGCCTATACAAAAACTTAATAGTTTTCAAGATAATTAGCAATATAAGTCATCTTCTGCAGCTTTGACCTTGACCTTTCAACATATGACCTTGACCCATATATCAAAATGATCGTCGTGTCAATACCTACAATATTCTAATATACATGCCTATACAAAAACTTAATAGTTTTCAAGATAATTAGCAATTTAAGTCATCTTCTGCAGCTGTGACCTTGACCGTTCAACATATGACCTTGTACCATACATCAAAATGATCGTTGTCGCAATACCTACAATATTCTAATATACATGTCTATACAAAAAGTTAATATTTTCAAGATAATTAGCAATTTAAGTCTTCTTTTGAAGCTGTGACCTTGACCTTTCAACATATGACCTTGACCCATATATCAAAATGATCATCATGTCAATACCTACAATATTCTAATATACATGCCTATACAAAAACTTAATAGTTTTTAAGATAATTAGCAATTTAAGTCTTCTTTTGCAGCTGTGAACTTGACCTTATAACATATGACCTTGTACCATATATCAAAATGATCATTGTCACAAAACCTACAATATTCTAATATACATGCCTATACAAAAACTTAATAATTTTCAAGATAATTAGCAATTTAAGTCATCTTCTGCAGCTGTGACCTTGACCTTTCAACATATGACCTTGACCCATATATCAAAATGATCTTCATGTCAATACCTACAATATTCTAGTATACATGCCTTTACAAAAACTTAATAGTTTTCAAAATAATTAGCAATTTAAGTCTTCTTCTGCAGCTGTGACCTTGATCTTTCAGCTCAGGTGAGCTAAAAATCCCTACTGGAAAGTAAAACCTCTACTCATTCCCTCCCTTCCTTCCTTCTTCCTCCCTCCAACAATAACTAAATATTCACTCACTCACAAATTCACTTACTAACTCACTCACTTACTCACTCACTCAAGTGTTTCCTCACCAATTTACTCAGTCACTACTAGTAGATACTGCAAATACTCACTACTACTTCCTGAAGTTGAACTATCATCATCTTCATCATCATCATACTCTGAAGGAGGATGGTGTGGATGACTGATATGTGAATTTGTTACTATAGTTTGTGGTTTCGGTTTTTCCATGACAACAACTTTGGGTGAAGGTGGTTTGTGATGTACAACAGGAGGTGTGTGTTGTACAGGAATACAAACTGGACGAGCTGTTGTCAAAACTGAAAAAAAAAAACAATACATTATAATTATTGTATTAATGCAGCCATCTAACTAGAGGCATGTTCAAGATACTGGTTGATTTCCACTGCGCTAACAAATACAATTTTTATATCTATTGAGCGGATGTGAGTATTGGCATTGAATCTAAGTCATCATAATCATCCAGAGGCTTTAAAAATAATCTCCTTTAAATATGGACACCAATACCTGACTGGAAAGAAAATTTCAAATACAAATTAATTTGGGCAACTGTACACACACACACACACACACACAAACACACTATGAACAAACTTGACCTTTTACCAGATGAGTTTGGTGAAGAAGGGCAAATTATCACTGACTTTAGACTTTCAAAAAGCAACTGGCATCACATAATACAAATCAAGATATGTTATAAAATATAAATTTGCAGTTTCTTCCACTGATAATCTCATATCAATCATTCTAGAAAGGCAAGTACATGAAAAATGATTAGAGAAAGGATACTTGGATATCTTTAGGGCTAGAGTTACTTATGGATTAAAATTTATCAGCCTAAAACTATTTTCTTTCAACTCAGACAGCACATGCATGCATGTGCATAAAAAGCAAAGAGGTGGACAAATAGCAACTTCACGGATTAGGCTAGGTTAGTTTTATTCTTCATTAATGACAGAGTGGGAGGAAGAGAGACGAGTAGAAGGAAAAGAGAAATTTATTTTTTGAACAAAATGTTTCGACACCCCATTCAGAAAAGTGGTCTATGAGGTGGTTAGATCTGACAAAAACTTCCCCACCCACACCAAATGGGTGAAGTGAGGTGCTTTATTCCCCAGAAAAGATTATTTTACTCAAATCAAGGAGGTAAGCTTCAAAATAATGTAGAAAACCAGAGTGCTAAGAGACACCAACCTATCTTTGGCATCCAAAGTTTTCCATGCTAAGATCTGCCTGAGTGGTATTTAAATTTAGGCAGTGAGAGGCACTGTGATCTGTAAGTGTACACTTTGGATCATTGGAACATTGAGACCCTTTCCAACAAAAAGATTTTAACTATTCAGTATTTTACCTGGAGATGTTGTATTTGCACTTGTTGGAGTTATCTGTGCCTGAGTTGTTATTGTTGTAGACTCTGACAGTGAAGAGCTTGTGACTGATGAGGTAGCTGTTGTAGTTTCCTCACTAGGTGGTGCTTGCTTTGTTGCTGCTGTCTCCGATGTCTCTACTGTAACACTCCGGCTTATCTTTTCCTCATTCTGTTCTTTAACAGCTTCTGAAAAACATATAACAAAAAACTGTAAAATTTCTTTCGATGCTTTTAATAAGACTTTTTTTATTTTTTAAATGAAAGAATTGGCTCTCAGTGACATTCTTTTTATCAAGGATCAAACACACAGGCATTTGCATGCCAAAACCAACCCAGCATCATTCCTCTATTTGAAAAAACATTTTTTGCTTGGAAGTATCTATAAGACCTTTCATTTATACTCATAAGGTCAGTTCTAAAATGGTGGAGAAAATCAAATGACCCATAGTAAACCAGCAATATTATACAAGTGAACTGTCAAACCTTCTAGAGTCACAGTGTTTCTTATCCCAGCTAAGATTAGGTCACTAATTTTGGATGGTCTGTTCTTGGATTGTGGAAGAAACCCCAGTACCAAAAGAATACCAATGATCTTTGGCAAGTGGACTGTGAAAACTTTCTCACACTAGAATTTGTCCCAGTTTGATATAAATTTATGTGTGGTGAAGGCAGTGTGATCTGTAAGCCTCAACTATAGACCACCTACCTACTGCTTAACTATTAAGTGCAATACTTCATCTGCCAATAAGATTTTATGGTTCAAGAAGGCATGATGTTGTAATAACACATGTATTTTGAAAAATGCACAGTAACAACAACAAGTACTTATAATCTCCATGGACATAAATTGACTGATATCGACCTCATTGATTGGTTGTTATATACTGGAAAATATTGGTCTTAAGTGAAACAGAAATAGGTGTTTCTTATTTATGAAAACTTTGGTCAGTAACCTTTACATATTAATGTGTGGTCAGTAACTCCTATTTCTAACTATGTATCATGTATTGCCATATATGACCAGCATCAGTTATTGACAGGATAATCCAAGAAAATGTTTAAACAGCTGGCTGGCAACAATCCAAGGTACAGCATTTATTCTTTCATTATGTCATCCCTCCCCCAAGTTAGGATGAAAGATAATGCAACATCTCCTCATAACAGTTAGTTATAGAAAATAATCAAAGAAATCAATCAAAATCCTTTAAAGCTTACCAAACCCTTCAGAAAATTATAGAAAAGGTAAGTCGGTGTAAATCCTCACTGCATTAATGTAACTCAATTTATATGAATAAAGTAACTATGGCAACATAAAAGGTATGCTATGCTAGAACATTTCCTTGTTATTTAATCAAGCTTTGGATTAATGATTCAACTCTAAATTACTGTAATATCTAAAATAAAATCTACCTTTACTTACCAAAGTATAGACTAAAGGTGTGGCTCTGAACATAAAATTTCCAATATATTTCTTTAACAATATATTTATACAAAATCCAAAAATTTCAGTAAAAATGTCAATGTCTTTCAAAATCAATAAAATTCTCTATGATGTCTTCCACTGACTGTAACTGTATTATGTCATTAATTTGTATCACTTATCACACATTTTAGTACATATGTTAAGAAAAACCATAAATGAATATTGTCTCTAGCAGGAATACATACTAGAACTAGGAAGTGATTATTGTTAGAATGTACATTATATCTAACAGAATCAAGACGTAGATAATTTTTTCAGCGTTCAGTGTTTACACACCTATGTGTGACGTACCTATTACACAGCATCATACACATTCTTCAACATCATCAACAAGTACTCCATGCTATTTTTTCTTCACCTTAGCTATAACAGACCTATCTATTAATCTCTCCAACCATCCCCATCCAGTCAAAGATTTTATGGATTGTACAAATTGTCAAAGTCACTGTGTTTGAGGGAGTGTATTTTTAGAAAATTTCTATTTCAAATCAAAGAACTTTGAATGAAACAAAAAACAGCAGGAAACAAAAAAAGTGTTGTTGTTTTATGGAGACCCTGTGTGCTATGTGTGCCATATGAGTGACACCAGGGATGAGGAGGACAGGTGACAGTCTTGTGGAGGCCCTGTGTGCTGTATATGTGACATCAGAGATGAAAAGGATAGATGACAGACTTGTGAAGGCCCTGTGTGCTGAACATGTGACACCAGGAATGAGGAGAATAGATGACAGTCTTGTGGATGCCCTGTGTGCTATATGTGTGGCACCAGGAAGGAAGAAGATAGGTGACAGTTTTGTGGAAGCCTTGTGTGCTGAACATGTGACACCAGTGAAGAAAAGAATAGATGGTAGTCTTGTGGAGGCTCTGTGTGCTGTACATGTGACATCAGAGATGAGAAGGATGGGTGACC
Source organism: Tegillarca granosa (assembly GCA_029721355.1). Taxonomy (NCBI): domain Eukaryota; kingdom Metazoa; phylum Mollusca; class Bivalvia; order Arcoida; family Arcidae; genus Tegillarca; species Tegillarca granosa. Next base: position 4,850 of record JARBDR010000321.1, on the reverse strand, counting down.
ATCTTGTAGAGGTCCTGTGTGCTGAACATGTGACACCATGGATGGGGAGAATATGTGACAGTCTTGTGGTGGCTGTGAATGCTGTATGTGTGACACCACACCAGGTATGAAGAGAGTAACAAAATAAATTATAAACTAAAAACAATTATTAAGAAAGAAACAAGTAATGATGTTAAACATCCAAGTCAAGATTTTTTCACTTATACTGGGATAGCCAAGGAGTTTTGGGATGGTGTACTAAAACTGAGTATGTGTAGAAAACAACCAACTCTTGGCAAAGTAACTGACAAACTTTTTGACACAAGGAGGGAGGATTTCAACTGTTTCCAACTGATGTCAGACTAATACCTTTGTGTCCTGACACAATATACTGTCTTATTTATGCATCGAAAGCTGAAGTTCATGAGTTCAAACCCCAGCTGGATCAAACATAAGACTTTCAAATTTGATATACTGCTTCCTTGCCTGGTGTTTATATAAGATAGAGTTTAAATTGATACACCTTGTGCCAAGATAACTGACTGGGGAAGTTGTATGCTTGTCTGCTCCATACTGACTCAATGAACTAGCACCTTACCAAAAAGTCATTCTGAATACATGTTAGTACATGGCAGACCATATTACACACCTACACCTCTAATGTATATAGAAACATTTTCTTGGGTGAATACACACAGATTCTTAACCTTGGATTTGTTGAAAATAGCTAAAAATTGTTGATGCAACATTTAATAACATAACAACAACAATCTGTCTTTTCTAATTTCCTTCAGATGAGACATCTGAAAGCAGAAACCACAAATTAATTACGATATTATCCACATCCTTCTAATTATAAACCAAACCTAGATTTTATATGTAGTAAGTGTCAAAAGCAGGTAATATATCTAGGTAGGCGGTACACATCTATTAATTATATAGAGTTTGTCTTGACCCTGCAAATTGCTACTTGTTTTAAGGTTAGTTTTAGATAGGTGTCCAGACTTATATCAAAATGCTTAAAACATAAAAGATAAAAGATAAATAACAAACTATACTTTCTTTGCATTCAAAACCATTGGTTTGATAGGCATATCTTATCTATGTAAGTCATGCACTAATGTAAATAAACAAGACTTTGGTGTAACTAGGTATTTATATTTATCCAACTACTATATATCTACTAGTATATGTACTGTAATACATAGGAATTAGTGCCAATTATTGTATAAAATATACATCAGAGCAAGTTGTTATGCCAGAAGATTTTTGTGAAGATTTTCTTTTCCTTCCCATTGGACCTCAATGACCAAGTGGTCTAAAGTGTGAATTACTGATCACTGTGCCTTGCACCACTTAGGTTCAAATTTCCATTGGGTAGATCCTAGTGTGAGAAAGTTTGTCAGTTCACTTGCCAAAGGTTGATGTTTTTCTTTTACACTCAAGTTTTCTCCACCATCCCAGATCTGAACATCAAAATGTAAGTGAAAGAATCTTGGCTGGGGGAAAAATCAATCTACCAGTTATCCATTTTTTCCCTATATAAGAGACCCTTAAAGCCATTGTCCCATGTCCAATTTGGCATAACAAAACAACCCTTCACTGCTCTTTGATATACTAGTAGATGCATTGCAACTTTACCTACCACTGTTTATATCTCCCTGTTAGAGAAATATTTTGACTGTGACATAAACCATTTCACTCACTCATTATGTCAAAAAGAAATGTATGTCACTCATCCTTTTTTTCAGGGAATATTTATGTACATGTATCACAGGAATTTTTTTTTACTGAACCATGATCATGAATGCCTTTGATGCATATTTTTTTGCATCTAAATTTTCAACTTTTTAAAATTTTACACCACAAAAGAAGTAAAATATATTTTACTATCATGATTGACATACTTGAATTGCGAAATTTTTAGAATTTACTTAATTTTTAAAAAATAATGAATCAGAAATCTATCTCATTTCCTTTTTATAACTCATATTGTATTAATCAATACAACAGGTGTCAATCCATTGTTCTAATACAAAGAAATATAGTTGACTAAGTCACTGTCAAAAATATAATTATTCCATATGTAAATTATGATCAGCACATCCAATGATATATAAAGCTAGAGAGGAAATCAACAACTAGTCTTCTTCATCATGTTAAAGAAAATTTGATTTGTGGTACACAGCTTTACAAGTAGGAAATTAAAAAAAAAATCAAAATTTTGCAGTTTCGGTAACAATAGTTCGACCTATTTTGCCAGCTTTTATGATAAATTTATCAAATGTCAGATGCTATCAAAGAAAACCTAGTGTAAGCTAGTACTGATAATGGTTTAATATAAAATACTGGACAAAAAAAAAGAAAGAATGGTTTTAGATGAAACACTCTAAATAATTGAGGGGCCTTGGTGCCCATGTGGTCTAAAGCATGCACTTACAGATTACAATGCCTCACCACTGATATCCTGCTCGGACAGATTCTAATGTGAGAAAGTGTCAGTTCACTTGCTAAAGGTCAGTGGTTTTCTTGGGTACTCTGATTTCCTCCAATTGATAATCTATCTACCAATACTAACTATGTATATTAAAATTTCACCACTGACAACCTTAAAATATTTGACAATGATGTTTGGAATACTTTTTCCACATGAATAAATTCTCCTAACCAATACAATGCTTGGATGACTTGACCTCATTATTCATGCTGGGATTACAAATTTGACATTACATAATTTAACTAGATTTACATATACATGACACTTCTCAGTAACTACATAAAATTTTTCATTTTTGACTGATTTAATGAACTGATAATGTATATATAAGAATTAATTATAAACGGTTTACCTGTAACACTAGCACACTGACCTTTTAGAAGAGAAGGAAAGTATGAGAGTGTTGGTTACTCAAAGGAGGTAACAAAAGGGTAACTGTGTTGACTATTCACAGAGGAGAACAAATTAGCCACTTGGTGTTAGCTTCTCAAAGAAGAGTGACTGGGTTCTTGTCACTTACAGAAGGATGAATGGGTGCTAGTCACTCAGAGAAAGGTGACTGGGTATTGGCTACTTTCAGAAGGATGGGTTTTAGGTCTGCTCAGAGAACACCAACAATATTGTACGTCATCAGAAAGGAAGCGGTCCTGATGAATGGAGTTGAGTAATGGTGTTTTATGACCATGTCGAAATTCTTTTACTTACATCAAGTTATTCAGGTGGAGTAAACCTGAGTAAGTCAAGTTATTCAGGTGGATTTAACCTGAGTAAGTCAAGTTATTCAGGTGGATTTAACCTGAGTAAGTCAAGTTATTCAGGTGGATTTAACCTGAGTAAATCAAGTTATTCAGGTGGATTTAACCTGAGTAAGTCAAGTTATTCAGGTGGAGTAAACCTGAGTAAGTCAAGTTATTCAGGTGGATTTAACCTGAGTAAGTCAAGTTATTCAGGTGGAGTAAACCTGAGTAAGTCAAGTTATTTAGGTGGATTTAACCTGAGTAAGTCAAGTAATTCAGGTGGATTTAACCTGAGTAAGTCAAGTTATTCAGGTGGATTTAACCTGAGTAAGTCAAGTTATTCAGGTGGAGTAAACCTGAGTAAGTCAAGTTATGCAGGTGGATTTAACCTGAGTAAGTCAAGTTATTCAGGTGGATTTAACCTAAGTAAGTCAAAGTTATTCAGGTGGATTTAACCTGAGTAAGTCAAGTTATTCAGGTGGATCTAACCTGAGTAAGTCAAGTTATTCAGGTGGAATAAACCTGAGTGTCTACCGGTAGTTAAAACCCATGATATTCCATTTTTTTTAACACTAGGATTTGTGTAAGATAGGTTTTAATCTAGATAGCAAGCAGCACTGATACTACAAGCTAATGTTTTAAACTAATGAACACAATTTTTTGGTAAAAGTTTACACAGGATCGAACATGTCTCTTCACAATAAAAATGTTTTATTCAAAGAGAAGCAGTAAAGAGAAAAGTAAACATATCATGTTAAAGTTTTAGAAAATCATGTATGGCTAAATCTACAATGTAGAGGAAGGTCTTCATAATTTGTTTTAAGATTAGAAACCACTGCACCAAGAACATTAATTTTTCTATTTCCTGGTTCAATCGTCCAGAATGAGTGAATCTCCAAATCTACATCTCAGGAAGTAAGACTCTAGAAGCAGTAAAAATCTAGTCATAGTTGTAATAAACTCAAAACTAAGACCAGGAACATTTTAAAGCCTAGTAAATACACTTTGATTACACATAGTCTTCATTAGTCTTGATTAATGGACTAAATCAATTGAAAAAGCATAGTTCTGTGTGTGTGTGTGGTGTGTGTGTGGTGTGTGTGTGGTGAGAGGAGAGAGAGAGAGAGAGAGAGCGAGAGAGAGAGAGAGAGAGAGAGAGAGAGCGAGAGAGAGAGAGAGAGACTGTCCCTGCATTCAACAGCTATGAGTGAGTAAAATGGGTTGTAACATTCCAGCCCAGATTTGTCTTATCTAAACATTCAACAGGTTGAGGACATTCTAACATGGCAATTTTCTTTTTAGAATTAAACATATGGTTGACTATGCAACATGTCAAAAATAACCACAAGAAAATAAAAAATAAATATTACACAGTAAGTAACCCATCGATGGCCCTCATGTTTCACTGTGTTATTTATTCATTCATGGGGTTTGCCAAAGAAAACCTTTATGTTAATCCACACATGTAGTGCACTAAATTTACCTCAAACCGCCTGCCAGCTGACTTAACAAGCTGTTCATTGTTATAACTAAAAAAATCTGCAATAATTAAGAAAGTTTATAAAAAAAAACCTTGCCTTACCTTTACACAAGCATCCTGACCCCATTTTTACTTTATACTGTATATCATGTGAGGA